>CAJNOJ010000159.1:0-86821 GCA_905250025.1 Adineta ricciae | reverse complement strand
GGAAAAAGCAGCTCGACAATGTCGCATCTGCTTGCTTGCTTGCTTTCTTCTTCGTCTATTCATTACCGTAATAATACTCTAGAGTATTTCCTACATTCAATTGAAATCCGGCTTTTATTGAATGTTCTTATATGAAGAAGAGAAGAAAAGATTATTTTCATCATTAGATTTAACAATGTAAAGAAGATATTTAATGATGATCGATAGTCCTTGACATCATTCGGTTACAAACAATTTCTTCTTCTCAACTCATGTAATTCTATTATCTCATTTACAGAAGATGATTATTGTTAGACAATCAAGTACTTCAACCGACTGTCGATGATATTTTCAAGTATTTCAATAGGACAAACTTACTTTAATTCAAAGAAAACATCGTCTACTCTGTCGCTTTTTGTATGTGTTAGTATTCCATGCATGGAGTCTGACAATGTTTTCTTCGGGAATCCTCCTGAGAACAAACGATTGTCAATATTAACTAAATTTTTCGATCGAAATTCATCATTGTCAATATTTATGTATGCGAATAGAATGAATGTCAGATTGAATTTATTTCACACAGAGTCTTTGAATCAGGACAAGAATGATTAATTTTAAATGAGAAGAAAACACGACAATTTGATGGAATATTCAATGCGATGCATCAGATTTTTCATTGAGTTATGCAATTTCTAATCTCAATGGAATGAAGATGAATTTGAAGTGTTTTTTTTTCACTTCAAAGCAAGAAATCTTCGTATATTTACATGCGAATTAAAATGATTTTTTCTATACAATTCAAAATCTTCTTCGAGTAATCGTTTAATTGCTGTGTTTTTGCTGTAGTAAGGTAATCGATGGTAATGGAGTTCGTGAACTCGAACTGTTTACAGTTCTGGTCAATAAACTCGTGACAACAGGATGATTATTGACAACCGAATCATCTGTGTTCAGATCTGTTCGATATCGTTTGTTGGTGTCACCTCGATCATTCTCAGACGATGAACGTTTGAATCCATTCGAGTTCTGTTCGACGATCGATTGTTCGTTGGCAAATAGATTGCTGACGATCGATGTGGTAGGTAATGTGTCCAAGAATGGAGAGAGTGGTTCGACTGTTTCGTTGACGATGCTTTTTGGATCAATTACCTAAAGAAAAAGAGTAGATTTGTTTTTCATCTTAGAGATGAAAATTACTTGAGATTCGGGTAGGTGAACTAGTCGTTCAAGTGATTGAAGTGGATGTGGATGGGACTCATTCATTGGAATGATCGGTCGATTTGCTGGAATTTGTGGATGGGGAAATTGTGGCATCGGTTGATGATTATTCCACGGAGGATATGTCATTACTCGTTGATTTGGCGGATAAAAGTGAGGAGGATGAAGATTGTAAGCACTTCCACGATAGATCATATCAGCAGGTGGTTGTTGTGAAAACGAATTCTCGAATGGGAGGTGGACGGCCGGTGAGAAGGACGATGTTGGCGGTGGTTCAGATGTCAAATCGAGATATCGAGGTGAGTTAAGACCTATGAGAATCACACGAAATAATCAGTGGAGATTGAAGCGTAAAGAAAACGAACTATTCACGCTTTGCTTCAGAAGTAAAACATTTTCCATAATGGTGTAGATATCAGCAGGACATACACCTAAGTTCTGAAGTTGCGCACTGGTCAATTGACATACCTAAAATAAAAATGATGATTATGCATTTTACAGAGCGAAGAAGAAGGAGGAGAACATTACTGATTGTAAAGTCGAATAACCAAGTTGTTCAAATCGTTCAGCATATTTGCTGCATGTGAATGTATCAAGCCATTTTGCTACCGATGCCATTGTTCTAGTTTCTGCTTGATTTACACGTGTTCAATCAGATTTATGTCCCGTGATTGGACACGATACAATTCTCTCAAGTTCATCATTCATACAAACTGACGTGTAGATTCCCATTGGATGTGCATGACAGCCAATCAGTATTGATCGATGTTTGTGTAGAGTATCTATGTATTATTTTTCAAGTTGTCAGTCAGTCAGTCATCTTCGAGAATGTATGAAAACAAATGACGACAAATCAATTATTAGATCGATATAAAGCTTGTTTGGTATTGAGTGGCGCCGGAGATGCATTAGGGTAGGACTGAATTGTATATTTTTTGTTGTTATTCTCCTGCTTCTTCTTCTTCTTCGTTTTAGATATCGAAGCGGAATATGGCAGTTTAATAGTAACGGTAGAGATATTCATCGTGAATTAAACGAGAGATTTGGTCAGATTGAAGACATTCGAATCGAACGTGAGTGTTGATGTTGATAGTTGTTTGATTGATCTATCGATTATTTCTAGTTCCACAATGGCGTGTTAGTGATGATACAATACTTCATATCGCTGTTGGCCAAGGTAGATATCGAAATGTTGTCTAAATGCACGAAATATCTGCAATTCTGATATTCTATTTCGCAGCTCTTGTTGAACATGGCGAGAAGGACCCGTCACCGGCATTATATTCACGAGTAGTGAAAAAATTCAAAGAAATCTTGAATGACCTAAAAAATCGTCATCCTAGTATGTCTATATCACAATATCCTATGTTAAACTATCCTTGTTTTTCATCAAGGTTCAAGTACTGTATCGGCAATTAGTCGTTTATCAGAGAAAGATTGGTCACAACCATATTCTGCTGTGTAAAAGATCTTCAACAACATGAAAAAAGTATAAAAAAAAGCATTCTAAATTATAGATCAAATGACTGTACAGCCGCTGTTCGATCGATGGTCATTGGTCTGCGTTACTCTCAACCTTCGGAGTTCGAAAATCTCATGCGAGTTTCCCTCGAAATCTCACGTATGACACATACGCATACTTGGGGTTTTCTCGGTGGATTTACTTCGGCATTATTTACCTCCTATGCTATTCAAAATAAACCAGTCAAAACATGGAGTCAGTCTTTAATCGAGATTCTACCCACTGTTCAAGATTACATACAGACGCAACAACGACCTGATCTAGCACAAAATATGCGAAGTTGGTAAGGAGTTCAACTTGAAGTAAACAAGACTGGAATTAAAAACATTTTTTTGGATCAGGTTGTCGTTTGAAACCTTTTGGAGAAATTTTATTCCTCAACAAGAAACGAATGTCAAAGATCTTGACCAACGCGATGAATTCTATCGGCAGTTTTCCCATGCTGGATGGGCGGGTGCAAGTGGAACTGATTGCATTGCACTAGCGTATGCAAGACAAGGCCGTACTTTCTTTGATAATGATGTTTTTCTTTGATCTAGTTATAACGCTTTATTAACGTGCCGCGGATCATGGTCTGAATTGTGTAAACGAGCGGCTTTGCACGGTGGTCATGGTGATGCGACAGGGTGTATTGCTGGCGCTTTATTTGGAGCTATTCATGGCTTTGAGAATGTCCCAAAGCAAAATTACGAAGTATGAAAACACAGTTTTAACTTAAATGTTCACGGATGAATATTTCAGAATGTGGAGCACCATGATGAGCTCGAAACAATCGGTAAGAAGTTATTTCATTTATGTCAAGGGTCGGTGCAACCCAAAGAAAAAGTTGAAGCAACAGCTGACCAGCGTGGTCCTTGCGTGCATTTTGTATTCATCCCATCAGATATTCTCGATAATATGCCGGCATTTCGTCAATGGCGTTTATCGAAATCCGCCAAAGCTGAAGACAAAAGTAATGTCCTATCAAAATTAGTTTTTCAAGGCTTAAAAATCAATTAATCTAGTCATATCTATTTGTTTTTGTCAAAATCGATGTTGTAGTTTTTATTTGAAAGATACACGAACAAACAAATAAAAAAGCCAAAAGTTTCTTGATGTTTTTTTTTCTTAATTTTATAAATATTAGATTAAAACACAGAAGCCACTACTTTTTGTATCGGCCATTTTACTCGGATCGGTTTGAATGTATTTATATCGTTTCACTTCAGTCGTTTTAGATACATCGTCTTTCATCGATGAATCGGCTTTCCGATAATGATCCGATTGTAGATGATCTTCGAACGCTTCTTCGTTCTCCCACGCACCAATCAATGTAAACTGGCATTGATCGGCCATATTTTGGAATAATTTATATTTTAAACATCCATCTTCTTTTCGCGTTGGTTCGAGTATACCGGCGAGGAGTTCACGAACTTTTTCTTCGGCATGTGGTTTGACGAAAACATCGATAACACAATGGATTACCGAATGCGACATGCTGGTAAGTAATTAGGAATGAAGTAACTAAGAAACGAATGTTTAATGTGGCCGATGATAGTTGTAAAATGAGTTAAGCAAGAGAGAAAGACGGTAAATGTTTCCTTTACTCTTCTCGTTTTTTGTTAATTTTCATCGTCAACAGAATGCCGGATGAACACAGATGAGCAAGTCAGTATGTTAGATAGAGAACGAACAAGAAGAAATAGAAGAATATATTTTTTTCATCTCCCTGACATCACATTCTTTTCTCCTGGTTTGCTAGATGAGATAAAAAAACAACTTACTTGCTTGTTGTAATATATTTCTCTTCTCTCACTGGGTTAGGAAGGATTTTCCTCTTTTTTTACAGGAAAGAAACTTGTTCTGCTAGCGCAAAAAATAAAAGTTAACAATTCAATTAGACTTAGAGAAGATGAAGAATTGTAAAGTATTGCTCGTTTTTCCTCCTTCAGCTCCTTTTCTACTCAATACCTTGACGAATGTTGACAGCCAGAGAATATAAAGCAGTTCAAGCGGATATTGAAATTTGTGAAAAAAAAACTTTTTCTTTGACTTATTTCAGATGACAGACGCAAGGAAATCCGTAGTTTATGTTGTCGCTGATCTTTGGCCGTTCCCTGAGAAAGCAAAAGAAGCTAAACAAATCTTAATTGCAGTCGTACCCGAAGCAAAAAAAGAACGATCGTGTCTGAAATATGAATTATGCGAAAATTACAACGATCAGGCGCAGTTGACACTGCTTCAAGCTTGGTCAACCGAAGAAGCCCTCGAAGCTCATCTCAACGGCGAATTAATCACGAAAGCCAGTGAAAATCTTCGAACGCTTCTCGCTCTACCAACAGTCATCCGGCGGTATAAAAATATCGGCTAACAAACTTCTCCCATCCTCATCAATGTTGTATGTTTAATGAATAAAGTATCCAAAACATGAAAACGAATGACTCGATAACGTCATTCATATCTGTTTGTTTTTTCTTCAGAAAAGTCGTGTCAGTAGAATTCCAACCTCATCTTTCTCACGAAACGTATTTCCCGGAAGGAATAACATTACACGTTACGGATAAATACAGCCTTGTAATGAAATGACACTGCAATTAGTACTTTTCCAAAAGCGGTCTTTTTTATTAGAAAAGAAGAGATTTTCTAGATAAGTTTTCGACCGACTTCACCGGAAAAATCGTACGTCGGATAATCATTGTTGTTTTGATTTTGTGGAAGAGATGCTCTGTGAAAGAGATTCGGAGACAAATGAAGTTGCTGCATTCCGATGCCGCAATGATACGGAAGTGACATTCGATCGGGCGGTTGAAATGGAGGAGTAATAAGTGTCGAGTTCAAGTTCGTTAGAACAGCTGATTGAGCGAGTAGATTTGTCAATAAATACGTTCCTATCGCTGCTATAGACTCATTTGTGTGGGAGTTTCCTTTGATATCTTCTGTTTTATGTAAAAACTGACATCGTGTGCCGTATTTACAATGTCCCAAAAGAAAATTTCGACACAGTTCAGTTTTGTACTTCGGATGTCGTGTACGAGAACGTAATTCTTCGTATCCATGTGCAAACTGACAGCGTGATAAATAGGAGCATAAACCATAGATAGAAAAATTGCGACACAACTCTGTTTTATATTTCACTATTGATTGATATAAGCAAACTTTAGTAGCTCTTGAACATTTTCACTTACGATTTTCTAATTCAGTTATCGATCGTCCTTCGCTGTCGTGATTGGACTCGGTTCGACTTACTATTGACGACATCGCTTGGAAAGTTTCGTTGGAATCATCTATTGATAGCCGGTCACCAATCGCATTCGCTAGGCTTGTTCCTGGTTGAAAATTAGGCAGACCTTTGACCGAAAGGAAAGAGTTCATCTTCGATATCTATGCAACAAATTCGTACTTGAAGTTTGATCTTTCATTGGCGTTCTCTATCGATTAAAATAGATGATCAATACATGTCGAGAATGAATGTTGCAGATATCTTTTGTTAAAAAAATGAGAAGAGAAGAGTTAAGTTATGAATATGAATTGAATGTGTCTTTAGCTTTTCGTACTTTTTATATTTACAGGCGCGTTCGGAAAAAGCACAAATTGTAACTAGGATTCGTTTCAGATGACGGAGGAGCATTCCACATTATTTGATCAATATGATATTCAGATATCCAACACCGAACGACGAAATTCGAGTATTGCGATTCAAGATTGTTACATCGTCTACTTGATTGAGTGTCGGTAAGTGCAACTTGTAATCTTTTGCATTGCAGATCTCGAATTATCTTTCCAGATTGAAGGCAAATAAAGAGGATGAATCGATCTGTGTCTTTCGTCGATATTCAGACTTTGAAACTTTACGAAATTACCTTGTCGCGAAATACTCGTGGGTTATCGTTCCAGTTCTCCCGGAGAAAACGGTAGGAATCTTCCTCGATTTGATGATAGAAACAAACTTTCTTCTCAAAAGATCTCTCATACATGGTCCAAATCGCATCAAGATCGAACCAGTGTTGAAGTGGTCGAACGACGACGTGTTTTACTTGAAGTATGAACTCATTTATCAAATACAGCTTTGTACTGATTTCTGTTGTAGCGCTTTCTTCAACATGTTTGTGCTCATCCAACTCTTTCAGCAGACTCCGCTGTTCAAACATTTTTACTCCAGAACGATGGTTGGAAACACATTGTAGACACCAGTCATGTACTTAACAAAGTAAGGAACGTTATACAACAACTTGATCTCGAAAAGCAGAAGAACGTCGTGTATTTACGGAAGAATTTTTAATTATTTTCCACTCCACTGATCCGTATCCGATAAACCCATAGAAAAGCTTTTGTTAATTAGCTTTCGATTCTATTAATAGAAAGCAAACGTTGCTCTCGTGTAAGAATGAATGACTAATTCTCATTTGTAATTGTATTCTAGTCCGAATCTTTGATTCCTTCGTTTAAACTGAACTTGATGCAACATGAACGCACAAAAGATAAGTAAGACAAATGAATAACCGTTGATTTCGACTGAAATCTAAATGTCTTTAGACGATTTCTTGATGCCTATCAATACGCGATCGATTTGAATAATGTTCTGCACAATGTTCTCCGAGCACGTGCAGTAAGTTTAAAAAATATGTTGTCTTTTCTTGATACGAATTGTTCATCTCCGACGAATAGAAACTCGCCGACCGCATATTTCTATATTATCAGTCGCATAATCAACTTGGTCGATTGTTCAGCGAGTGGAGTACAACGGAAGATAAACTCGGCGATTCACTACAACGCGCGGGACATTTTCTCGATAGGTACTATCTTCTTCACCATGAATTCTTTTGCTTTTACGCATATTTGCATAGTTTTGCGGGACAAATTGAAGAATATCTTCATGAGGAGGACGCACTAATGGATTTCTTAAAACATCAAGCATCCTATTGTGATGTTATCAAGTAGGAAAACGTGTTTATCACTGATAAGAATCTCGTTTTGATGTTCATACAGGTCAGTAGTCGAAAAACACGAACAATTAGTCGAAGATAATTCGAAACAGGAAACGACGTTAGGAGTTAAACGAACTCAACGCGATGCCTATGTGAGTTGAATGGTTTGATGTTACATGTGATTGAAAGTGATCTTTCAATAGGCAACTGGGAAAATGAATTTTTCAGTCAATGCATTGAAATCGAAACTGTTTGGTGAAAACGATCAGACGCGTTATGCGAAAATCGAAACCATGGATTCGGATATTAATGACGCGGTTCTACATTGCCAAAACGCAGATATTCGTGTGAAGTAAAATTTTCATGATTTGAAAGGATATTCGTACAATTCCCTCTGATTTGATGTAGAGAATTCAATAAAAATGCTCTGATTGAACTTGATTTCTATAAAACAATGAAAGAAGAACAAATGCGTGAAATCCTTCGTTCATACTGCCTTCTTCAAGCTCGAATTGCTAAAGCGGTTTGTTTATTTGTTTCTCATCATTGGAATCGATTTTGACTTTTCCGTTCATTTAGGCTTTGAAAAGTTGGACAAATATTCGCGATAGTTTCTCTAGTGGACAAACACCAATTTAAACTTCAAAATACATACTTTTCTCTTGTACAAGTCAAATTCTATCATACATTCCGTTTTAATTCATTTACGTTGCATGTATTTTTTATCTATTTATTAAATCTTCTCACTTTCGTGTAGTCAATCAACACATTTTACTCTAGATGATAAAATCATTCCTTTTCGCTTCAGATTTCGTTATGTACAGTTTTTTTGTATGATCTCGAGTGGAGTTTTCCACAAAACGTTCAAGTTATTTTGTAAGTTATACACAGTCACGTCAATTCCGTTAATGGTGTCGATGACTCAGCGGATGGAATATTTTGTTTTCATTGGAAACAACTCTTATTTTTAGTTTCCATGTCCCGTAAACTTCCTCAACCTCGGCCAACGCAAACAAATGCTACTAGTGGTTTGAAAGACTTGTCCAATAAGTTTTCTAAGGTTCAAATCAATAAAAAACCGTATGTCAATTCTCTTTCCATTATTTTCCAGTTATTTCCTACCTTGCTGTTCAGAGCTAATCGGCAATCTTCTTCGAAAGCAGCTGCTCTTGATAATCTCATCGAATCAATTAAAAACGGGAAATACAAACGCATTGTTGTTCTAGCCGGAGCAGGAATTTCAACACCCAGTGGTATTCCTGATTTTCGGTAATGAAACATTTCTACGATCAGCTTTAGACAAAAAATATTTTCATTTAGAACACCAGGAACAGGCTTATATGACAATCTTCGACGTTATAATATTCCGTATCCAGAAGCGATCTTCGAACTGGACTATTTCTACCGTAATCCGAAGCCATTCTTTCATTTAGCGAAAGAACTTTATCCTGGTCGATATCTTCCGAATGTAATTCATTATTTCATTCGATATTTACACGATCAGAATATTCTTCATCGTGTCTACACACAAAATATTGATGGACTCGAACGAAGTAATTTGTTTCTAATGAAAAGGACACCTTTTTACATGAAGCTTTTCTTCTTTCAGTGGCTGGAATTCCAGCTGACAAGATTGTCGAAGCACATGGAACATTTATGACCGCAACTTGTCAACGCTGTGGCCAAAAATATGCATCCGAAGACATTCGTCAGCGAATCTTCGATGATGAAATACCAAGATGTACGAAAAGTTCTCGGTGCACTGGTGTGATCAAACCAGATATTGTTTTCTTCGGCGAAGATCTTCCACGTCGATTCGATATGTACTCACGTGATCTACCCAACTGTGATTGCTGTATTGTAATGGGTACTTCGTTAGCTGTTGCACCTTTTTCGGACATTGTCGAGTCAGTCTCACGTTCAACGGTGCGCCTGTTAATTAATCGACAAGTTGTCGGAACGTTCCTATCCCCGCGAACACACGATATAACCATGATTGGCGATTTAGAAATGAATATTAAAGAATTGCTCAAAAATTTAGATGTCATTGATCAAGTCATGGAATTAATGAAAAAAGAGAATGCTGATAACGAAAATAAACGACCGATCCCAGTGAAAATTTCAACAACGAATGAACAACTCAAAGCAGCGGAGAAATTTCTCGAACAAAAATCTAATTTAGCACCATTATCTCATTCCCGACAAGAAACTCGTACGACGACCGAATCGAGAACTGTGTATAGTGAATCCACGAAAACGATCGTTGAAAAGCACAACAATGCCTTGATCTTCAATCGAAAGGGAACGAAACCAGTTTTACCGGTTATTTCATCGAAAAAGGTCTCATCGCCATCGTCTTCATCTGAATCGTTGGACAGTTCGTTGTCAGAAAGTGATTTAAAGCCGTTTGGTTTTAAACGAAAATGAAGAGAATGGAAGCATTTGATAATGATTTTACTTCTGTTTTGTTTTATGCGAAATGAATGAACCGTTGATGAAAGTGATTTGCATTTTCATCTTGTTTATTTTTAATAAAAATACGAACGAACTGTTTTGCGAAATGATTCTCAAAATCTAAACAACGTATCTTAGCGTTCACGGGCAACGTTTTATTTATATCTTTTGAAGACTACGTAAGAAGACAATCAAAGAAAATTAAATCTCGTCTAACCGGTATATGTAGTTAAATATAAAAAATAGACAGAAAAATCATCCTTAATAAAAATTGCCATGAAAAGATGCAGGTATATGTACTGGAAGATAAGCACGTGCCAATTCTTTGAAATTACTGCCATCAAGAACCAATAGAAACGATCGTTTTGCTTTTTGGTCTAAAACAACCGATAAGACAACTCCGTTGTCTTCACCACTAGATCCATCGGGATTAGGAACGAAGATCGGTTCACTTGGTGATGTATATGGTTCTTCCCATTTGCAAACTTCTTGTTTTGTTTCAAGATCTAGTTTGATTAATGCATCAAACAATCGTCCTGGTACTGCTCGATCCCCATAAACATATCGATAAGGTTTACCGATAAAATTTGGATTGATGCGTGGTAATTCAAATTGAACAGGCACGAGACTATGTGAATAACTGAAACAATGATTGCCCTTTGGTTCTCGTGCATTCGCATTTGGTTCGGAACATGTATTGCCGTCTAAATCCAGTTCGAATCGTCGAAGATACCCACCACCCGATGGGAAAATATTGTCGCGTAATTTATCCAAGTGCAATTCATCGATAATTCGCTGATCATCAAACGCACAGATATCGACGAGAATCTTTCGTTTATTTTCTCCGCTTTCATAAGAATTAACATGATGAAAATGGAAGAATGCTGGTCCCGGAATATAAGCAACTTGTTCGCCGGTGTCTAAACTGATGACGCGAAAGTAGGTGGGCAATGTATCTCCATTCCATTTGAATGCCGACGAAGCAATTCCACCGGACATTAAAAACCAAAGACCGTAGAATTTATCGAAATGAAGTGGAATTTCACTAAGAATCAGATAATTTTCACTGATCGATGCTGAATGCATGTAGCATG
Organism: Adineta ricciae; assembly: GCA_905250025.1. Classification (NCBI taxonomy): domain Eukaryota; kingdom Metazoa; phylum Rotifera; class Eurotatoria; order Adinetida; family Adinetidae; genus Adineta; species Adineta ricciae. Next base: position 75,650 of record CAJNOJ010000159.1, on the reverse strand, counting down.
TATGATTTGATGGGAAACGAAATGCCTTGGTGGTTTTCTTAATACGATGATTGTATTTCTTAGCGCGTTCACTCATATTCGTTGTTAAATGGACAAAACGACGATCCGATTCAAATAATTTATCAATATGATCATTATCATCTTCTAGAGAGGAATATTCAATATATGCAATCGAGATTAAACAAATTTCGTTTACCTTTGGTTCCTTCCTCTTCCGGTTCTTCCGGAATAAAAACGACATCGAGAAAATTTCCATTTTTCGTCGCTCGACTGCTGTAACCGACTGTCATTTTACGTTTAGCATCGTACATAACATGCGCGGTGGTTGTCGACATGATGGTCGACTCCTTTGGTTGACCGAAAGGCAGAGTGACAAGTGGACCGACGGGTTCAAGTGTGTCCGGATCAAGAACATTGCCAACAGGAATTTCGGTCAATGCTAATAATTCGTTTTGCACCATTTGAACAGTAACACCAGTATCATCAGTTGCTGTCGCTGGATCTTTGCCATAGAAAAATGATTGAAATCGACCGAAGATTGATTTACATGGATCAGTACCGAATTGTCGCATCATTAATTGTCCATTCTTGGTGGATTCGTTGTACGTACGAGACTTGACAAAGGAGCCGCGGAAACGAACTGTTTGTGATGGCCCATCGAAACTATATTTTTGTATATAGGCGAAGCCATCAAAGAGATGATTAAATGTCGTTGCGGCATCATTATTGATCTCATACGATCCGGGTCCGTTTCGATACAAATTGCCCTTCAACCATTCTGGTATTTTACCTTGAAATTCAATGGTTTTCTCCTCTGTACATTCCGTTGTCGTTGTGAACAGATTATAATTATTCCATGCGTCACTCTCACTTTTTTCGCAACACTGATTTTCCGTCATGATCTGCAATGGAAAATGTCGATGTAAAATTACGACACTAAAAATAAAATATGTCTTTATTTGAACTAAAATGAATTCTACTACATCAAAAACAAATAGACTGATATGACGTGTTCATTGTTCCGAATCTATTCTTGACCTTCACGCTCGCGTCGCTTGTATTCTCGAGTGCCTTCAATTGTAAGGACTAAACTTTGCGGTGCATCCATCGGTGGCATAACGACTTCGAGAAAGTGGAGTTTCTCTGTTTCTTGAACAGCTTGTTGCATGGCTTTTTCGAATTCATCACGTGTTTTGACTTGACCAGCGAAACCTGTTGTTGCCTGCGGACGATTTTGTTTTAAACCATTACCGAAGTATTCGAAGCTTTTATGATAACGCCACATTTGAATGTTATTGTAAGCACGATCAGGTCCATGAATCAATTTCTCGATTGTATAACCGTCGTTATTCAATAATAAGAGAACTAGATTGCTTTGAAAACGTAACATCGAAGAAATTTCTTGGCAAACAAGCTGAAAAAGAAGAACAATGCTTTTGACTCATTTACCAGCAATTCATCTATGTTTACTTGAAACGAACCGTCTCCAACGAAGACGAAAACACGTCGATTGTCCTTCTTTCCTGCCAACGATGCACCTAATGCTGCACCGACAGAATAACCAATCGAACCCCATAGAATCTGCGTTAAAAATGTTGCGCCTTTCGGTGCGCGCATATTGAAAATACCTGAATATGAACCAAACGTTAAGCTGTTATAAAATATCAATCACACTTACCGAATTCGGATGTACCCGTTTCAGCGACAATTATGGAGTTCTCGGGAATGAGGTCTGATAATTTATTCCAGAAATATTCATGGACAATAGCGTCCGATTTTGCATCTAATGCAGGTGGTGGGATTTCAAACGGTTTGAGATTCTTGTTATCGCGGACCAACTCCGCTGGCCATTGTTCGGTTAAGTCGGGTAATAACTGACGCATGTCAACTTTGTCGTAGATAGCATGAAAGATTTTCGTATGATAGGTGTGAAATTCTGCAAAGATACAAATCGATTTGTTCTTCATAGAATTGATAGAGATTTACCGATTGTTTTCTTTCGAGATAAACGATAGGTAAATCCACCGGTATTGAAATCACTGTTCATCGATCCGATTGAAAGAATGAGATCGGCATCGTAAATCTCCTTTTGAACTTGTTCGGTTGAACAATTACCGGAAAATACACCGCGAAATTGGGGATGGTTCTCATCGATACCACCTTTGGCCATCGGTGTTACGTAAACAGGTAATTTCGTACGATCAAGAAAAGTTAAAACTTTCTTCATCATTTCATGTCGAATCGCACAGCTATAGGAGAAGAAAGCGTAAAGAAATTTTCGCTTTGACAGGTATCTTTTGTTACGTACGCATCAACAATAACCACGGCGTTTTGCGCTCGTTTAGCAATATCAATAATTGCTTCAAGAGCCGCTTCATGTTCGTCTTTCGGATTGCGTTGCGTAGCCAAATTCAATGGTTTGATTTCCGCTGGGTCGATGTTAAGCTCATAATCGCTAAGATCAACTGCTAAGCCGATATAAACTGGACGACCCTTCATCAAACTAAAAATCGACATTCGTTTTTCGAACATGCGAAAGTGAATAACTGTACCATTGGGTAAGAACACGATCAATTTCTTCGACAGCGTTTGTCTTTGTTAAATTGGCTTGAGCAATCTATGAAAGACAAAAACAACCAAACGTGAAGATTTAGGACGACTGACATATCAACTGAACACATACTGTCACTTCCTTGTACATGTTTGCGAATGCACGAAAATCTCCGTTGCCTAATGTATGGTGAAGAATAGCCCCACTTGCTTGAGAAGCTGTTGGTGGCGTGCCAACAATATGCACAACTGGAACCATTTCAGCATAAGAACCAGCAATGCCTAAAGAACTTTATTATAAACAAATCATATTTGCCAAACACTCGTGTTTTTACCATTAATAGCAGACAATTCTCCAACACCAAATGTTGTTACAATTGCCTAAACGTCAACATGATCATGTATATATTCTTTTGCACTTGTGTGACTCACTCCGATGCCTCGAATACGTGCATAGCCATCTGCTGCATAGGACGCGTTTAATTCGTTACAATTGTTACCCCATTGAATGCTACCGAAATCTGAATGATGACGATGAGTTACATCGAAATAATCTTTTCATGGGTACATTACCTTCAATTTGATCAAGAAACGGCTGATATGAAACAAAAAGAAAAACAAGTGATATTTGCACAAGATAAAAGTTAAAGAAAAGACATACTAAATTATAGTCACCAGGTACACCGAAGATTATATCGACGCCTAGATCTTTTAAACGTCGAAGTAAATAGTTTCCAATCGTGATTTTCTTTGACGACATGGTTGGTGAGATTCCGCCCGTTTAGAATGAGAACGTTCTCTTTGCAAAACAAGCAGCATTTATATGTTGAGGGTTAATGTACCGAGCCGTATTTTTCTTTTTTTTTCTCGTTACATTTCGCCAGAGAAAGAGGAATAAAGACATTCTCTATTCATCAAACTCAACGTTCTTGTCGCAGAACTCGAGAAAAGAAAATTGCTCTGGTGAACGCCTAACTCTGTAGAAAACAACAGAAGGAAAGATAGATAGATGGATGAATGGAGGGATGTATTTTGTACTGCAGAAGATTGATTAATGGTGAATACAATGCGCCATTCGTTATGATCGTAAGAAAGATGTCGATAGCAACACATAGAGAACTTTGATGATATCGTGATTTTCCAAGGAAATTATTCTATTTCACACGAACTTGCGAGATTTTTATTTGACAAATATATTTGCAGAAACACTCGAGGTCTTCTGTGCTTCACGGTAAAGCAATTCTTTTCGCTTTCTTTCTAATTGAATCGTACTTTTTACTTTTAAGTGCTTTTATTTTTATGTCATTCTCTATCGAAAATGTCATGATGCCAGGCTGTTATTATTACTAACATTGAGAAAGATGTATTTGCACTCTAAGTTTCAATCAATGTTTAACCAATTATTTAAAGAAAGTTCAGGAATATAAAATTGCATGTCATACAAAGTAAACACTGCATGTTTCACTCAATCGTAATCCTGTTAACTTGCTAATGGTGATTGACAACTAGACTGGGTGCCATAGGAAACGACAACCACCGGTGCATTGTAAGCGGCTGACCAATCAATGGGGTTATTCATCACGTGACAAAAGCCTGGTCGGGTGCTCAACTGAGGACAGTTGAGTAGAAAGGCGATGATCATAGAATACGGTCCTTGTGGACTCAGTGGACGGCAATAACCGTGAGAGATTGCTGCTGTTACACCGAAGTACTCACCGGGACCACAAGCTTGACCACTGCGACGTTTAGGATCAAAACCGTCGGTGCAGATCGGTTTGATAGCTGTTGCAGCCGTGCCATGAAATGCAAAGAATCCTCGTGCCATATCAGGTGGTGCAGAAAAGCCTAGAGACTCAGCGCCTTTGTAGAATCGTTTCAGCGATGCACAGTGATCTACCAGTGCCATGTTATAATCAACGCGAATTATAGGTGGTAAGGTGGGCAACCAATTATCACGTGCAAATTTCTCAGCGGTTTTAAACAAATTAGTGAGAAAGTCACCCATTTTTTCGAACTGTTCACGCTCTTTGCACGTTCTTCCAATGTGCGCATCATTGTCAATCACGGAACAAGATGGACAGATATCTCGTCCACAAGAAAAACATGTTTGATAACCACGTGATTTTTTAATTAAAGCATAACACTCCGTGCTCGGACAAAAGGCTTGATCCAAAGTTTTGGCATTATTATTAAAATAAATTTGTATGGCCTTTTTACACACGGTTAGAAGTGCTTCTCGTTCAAGAAAGATTTCAAATAAGTCTTCTATAGCGATATTCGCTTTACACTTCGGTTCGTTACATTGTAAGGGATAAGTTGAACTTAAATGAGTTGATGCGCATCGACAATACGCATGACCACAGGCCCGTAATGTATTTGTTGAATATGATAACTTTCCACAAAACACGCATTTTTGCTGGTCTCGAGTGACATTACCATCGGCAGAAAGCTTTGTTAGTAACTGTTTCACTTCTGTTACGCACGAATCGATCAATGATTGACTGGCATCTGGATCTGCGTAGATAATAATCGATCTCGTTTTCGGTTTATAAGCCACAGAACAACCCCAATTTGACCAAGTATCGTTGAGAGCTTCAAGCTGAACATCCGCTAGTTTCCTACGTCCAAAAAAGTTAGCTACTGTTGACTTTAACTCAAGTACACGGAATCGTTCATCGAATTTATCGGAATAATCGCCTATTTGACGCATGAGCTCACCTTGTTGTACTTGTGGACCACGAATTTCAATCCATACGTGTGATCTTTCTCTTCGGCAAACTTCGAGTTTTAATTTAGTTGCCCACTCTTGAATAATATTCCGTGAGAAAAGTTCATCAAACAGTTGTTTCTGTCGATCGCTTGTCATCTTGATGATAATTGGCGATGTTGCTTGAGAAAGCATAGCTGCCGCTGCGGCTGTCTTTTGTGGACTACCGTTGCTAAAGAAACATCGAACAGCAGTATGGCCATTTCGTTGTCTTTTAACGACGGGTTGCTGTTGAACTTGAACCGCAAACTGTTTGGCGATTTGGGCGATAAGTGCATCGAAATCAGGATAAAGATGAGGATGAGTAACAGTCACCGTTGCTGAACTGTCAATTGTCCATGAACTCTCCAGTTTTGGAATGATTTCTTTGTATAATCGAAGTGCTGACTCACGATGCGTCGCTGTGACGAGAAATTTCTGGCCATTAGAATGTTTACTCGCTAAGTCACTGAGAGTTGGCGTGACACTTTTTTGTACGAGTTGACGGTTTGCTTGACTTCGGACAGTAATTGTTATTGGTTTTTGACAAAAGCCAGACTGCAGAGTCGCTTTCGCTTGTTGACACTGCTGCTGATCAGCAAAGAAAATATGAGCTGATGATGAGCCTATATTATCCTTATGTGTTTGTCGTAAACTGATCTTTAATGGATTGATCGGTTGTAAAATTTTTCGCACGAATGATTTGTCTGTGTCTCTCGGTAAATTAATCAATTGAATACCTGGCTGATCCCGTATGCTTCTTCGCTGGCCCAATCCATGACAATCGACAGCATGCGGAATCAATCGATTTAAGATGTCTTTGCCATTGGTAGAAGTGCTACTGGCAGGAATGGTTAATACTAACCGGCGACCCCATGAATCTTTTTCATCCATATGTGTTCCTGTAGTCGATAGCGATAAAGCTTGTTGAGAGCATATATGATGTGCTGGCAGATTGGCTATTGCTCTTTGAAAAGCTTCTGTTGACTTCAGTACAATGTAAAACGGTGGTGCTTCGTAGGCATCGTCATCGTCGTCGTCGTCGTCATCGTCACTGCTATTTTTGTGTTTGGTTTTACATTCTTGAAAGTTATTCTCTCGAATATCATGTCGAGTGATGTTCAGTTTGATTCTAAACCAGACTTGTAATTCGTCGAATGTTTCACATGGAACTCGTTGCAGACAAAGTCGAAGATCGTCCTCCATAATTTCTACAGCTGAGCAAATCAAACCATTTTGAAATGTCGCTCGAACAGAACCACACTCGATGTTTTTTATATTTGCTCTCGATAACATCGGCGCTAAAATCGATTCTAACCGAGCTTGATCGCCTTTCAAACCCCAAACGGCCAAACGAGATGATAATCGATCGTAGTCGTACACGAGCCATTTTGCCCATGATTCCGACAAGATATTGCTCAGCTCAGCTCGAATCTTATTGCCAGTCGATTCTCCGATATTTTCGCGTACGAGTATTTGCTGCATCGGTGAGACGGGAACATCGCGGGTCGGAATTTGATGCAGTCGATCGATAGTATATCTTCCAGATGATACCTGTGTGATAAGTGTAGCAACGAAATACTGCTGTGCACATTCATGTGCATGTTGAGTATAAATACTTCTATTGGCGATAGTCACACGTATATCGCTTTCAATGAGACGAGCACCTTCGTTAGGTAGATGTGGTACGAGTAAATGGCCGACGTGTGTAGGGAAAACTTTGGCCAGATGTTTACCAATGATATCGCCATCGGACCATTTTTTATGAAACGATCGACTTCCAGTTTTTAAATTCCAGCGTGGATCTGTGATTGTTCCTCTGTAGAATTCTGTTGAACTTTCGATATGCTCAAGAATTTGGTTATTGAGCCCATTCATGGATGAATGTTTAATACGACACGATTGGCAATAATCTACATCACTTGGGAATGTTTTACGGCATCGTTGGCATTTGTTGGTTTTTCGGTCAATTTCACCAGCAGATTTCCATTCGTCAAACATCGAGCAAAGACGAAACAGATCACTACTACATTTATTATTATCCAGTGTGGCGCTGTGCTGTAAATCAACATCGTGACGATCCACAGTTCCTTTCGATGAAAACAACGAACCGGGTGTAGACAGTATTGCAGCAATAGTAGTTATCAATGGTAGTAAGCGTTGACTTTCGGTCTGTTCGGTATAAATATTGGTCATGAACGCGCTTAGACGAGGATCAATCGACAGTTCGGAAAAAAGTTGGCCGCGTAGTGTTATGTCATTATGTTTATCAAGACAACATAACTGTGTTAAAACATCTGTCGAATGATGTATTGTGTTTGTAAGAGGTTTCGTTACAAATGGAAATGTATGTAGATCAATATTTAAACGTTTGAATTGAAGAAGAGGAAGCTCGAACGAAACACGAAGAATTTCAGGCTCGATGCACTCATCTTTCAGGTCTCTATCATCATATAAGCGGACACATCGCCCATATTTCGAATGGCTGACTAAATCTCGACGTTTACTGGCAGAACAGCGCGATATGCGCACTGTTTCCAAAACGTTCCAGTTATATTGTGCATCGAAACGCGATTGACGTATAAAACCAGTATCAATAACAAGTTGAATGTTCCTGACTGGTATTGATGTTTCAGCAATATTCGCACAAAAGAGAACCATTCGTTTGTCTGGCGATTTGCTGTCGAATTCTAAGATCTGCCTATGCTCTTCGTATGACAGTGATCCATAAAGTGGCAGTGCAATGCAATCTTTCGGTATATCATTGGAAAAAACTTGAATTGCTTTTTCAATATCTCGTTGACCGGGCAAAAATACAATTGTATGTTCTCGATGTTTGTGATAGAAATTTAACAGAGTGGGTATGACATGTACTTCGATAAGTTTGTGATTTGGACAGCCGTCGGGCGGCAATCGATTTTCAACAGGGACAGAATATGTTGGATTCTTTGGACGAACGACTAAAGCGGAAGAAACATCGAAATAGTCTACGAATAATTGTAGATTCGTTGTTGTCGAAGCGATAACAATGTAGAAGTCCGTTGGTCGATTCATTAATACAAGTTTAGCAATACCAATGATAATATCTATATTTAACGATCGTTCGTAAACTTCATCGACGATCAATACGCGTATGCGACTCAAATTCGGATCTTTCTGATATTCATATAGAAAAACTGTATCTGTCATGAACATTATATTCGTGCCGACTACACAATCGTTCTTTCGCTTATGATCGTATCCAATCTGATAGCCAACTGAGTTGCCTGCGGGTGCGCCATCATATTCATCGGCGACTCGATTTGCTAGAAGCATAGCTGACACTGGTCGCGGTTGAACAGAAACGATGAGATCATCCGGAAAGCATTCAGCTGCATACTGCGGCAATTGAGTACTCTTGCCAGTACCTATTTCACCTACAACGATCAGTATCCTCTCGTTCTGAAGGCGTTCACAAAATTCAGTTCTTGCTGCAAAAATTGCTGGTGATGCGTTCTGCCGATCATTCATTCGTGTCTCCTCAGATTTGCAATGTTGGTATGATTGTCTTCGCTGATCATTAGATCTTTCATTTGTTGTACTGCAAGATTTCTATTTCATCGAACGATATGAGTGATGTAGCATAGAAATAAATAGAACCCACCTGAGAAGAATCATCGTCGCGCGATCGAACAGGTGAAATTGATCGATCCTTTCGTGATCGTTTATCATCAGAATTCCTGTTCGGATGCAGAAAGGCACAGCTATTTGTTCGACATCCACTCCCATATCTACATTTATCCTTACGAGTGCGTGGATGATTTGCTGTACAATGAAAGCTTGTGCATTGTGCCCCATACTTACATACATTCCAGTTTGGAGAATGTCGATAAGGACAGTCAGCATTGAAACAATGATCACCGTGACGGCACGGTATGTCTTTGGAGCGCGATCGCTGTTGAGAAGCATATGGATCGTCGATTGATGGCTCTAATAATATAAATGACCTTGCCTATTCAATGGTTCGACTGTTGGTGTCTTTCCTACCAGCGTAACATGATGGTTTCTCATCATCATCAATAGAACGGTTCGAATTTGAAGTATTTGATCTGTTGTTACTGCATTCGTCTAGTATGCGCTCATTGTCTCGTTCGCTGTAAAGTTCGCACCTCAACTCAGCTTGTCCAAAACGAAATGCCTCATTCCATGCTGAGACAAATTCAAGAGCTTTAGTTTCACTTGAAAACTCACCGATTAATGCATACTGCTCAGATGAATCTGACTGAGGCTTGTGAATACTTATACGTCGCGGGTTAACGTCAAATTGTATTGACAATTCAGTACCACCTACATCGGTCGAAAGACCTAAAACCTTCACCGACCATTCATTCGCATTGTTTCGTAACGAACTCATATTTTGTCACTTCTGTGTGTGTCTGAAACACAAAAAAAAATAGCCTGGGGAGTATTCCAGCAAAATCAAAAAATTTCCAACATAACAAATAAGCTGTCAGGATTTTAGAGGAAAGAAGTTTACGCATCTTTACAATTCGTGAGAAAAAGAACCGCGGCTCAGTCTTGTTGTCACACGTGTCGCAATTTCTTTTTTTCTTTTTTTATTATTTCGCGTTCGGCGAAGAGACAGACAAACAATTGTGACGTTGCGGACGATGTTATGAGTCATTGTTTCAATTTAAAACGAATTCTTTGGTAAGTTCAAATGATTCTAAGATTTCATAAACATTCCTCATATTTTTCTGTATAAAGAAAAACCGAGAATTTTTCAAACAAAATAAAACCTAACTAGCACAAAAAAATTCATCGGTCTTTGAGAAAATGCTTTCAATTCGAAATGTTCGATCTAGTTCGCAACAATCATTACAAGACCGTCATTAATATTTTGGTAGATCTACTTGCACCGTCTGTCTATCTATACAGCTTTCTAATCATTGGGAAAAAAGTAGTTTTATTCGTCCAGTAATTGCCAATGTACTACGAGCATTTCGCACAAGATGACTTTTGTCTTTTTATACTCAAGTCTAAAGGTTCGACGAATGTTCCCGTTAAACGCCGAGTCCGTCGATTATTATAAAATATTCCCACACCCACTTGATCATCCGGTGCTTGACCTACGAAAATGCGTATTTATAAAGAAAACACTCCATCGTAGGTTATGTCATAGCTGAGATCAAGCAATATCGACAAATCAGCGATGAGAAAGATTTGCTCCGAGAAGCGTTATCTCACGCTCGACGATAATCATTGCGTACTCGAAGTACACAGGTAGAGCCCTTAAATAACACATCAAAGGTTCATTAAGTTCGATAGAATATTATATTTTTGAAATCATGTGTGAGATTGTAATCCATTTCTGTCTCTATGTCTATATGATATAAATAAAATGTCACCGATAGTTAGGAACTCAAGAAGCAAATACATGGATAAAGACGAGAGACAACATGATGAGAAAACAAGCATCGATATATATATAGCAACACAAATGCGCGTAGCGAGAGCACTGTCGGCATTTAGAATGACAAAATAAGGGAATGCTCATTATTGGATTATACAAGAAGAGAAAACTACTGTAAGTTGTTTTATCGATTGAAAGAAATATTCAGATCATCAGACGAGAATCACATAGACGAAATGCTATTTAACATGATGCACAATTATTTGTTGATTTTTGTAATCTTTCATTAGCGGAACTATCATTGGCATTTGGATTATATCGATTAGCAGCTTGTGATCGATTAAATTGAATGCCTGAATACATTCGATACGGATCAATACTACCTGAAGGAGAAAAGACAAACCATTTTCTTCATAAACGACAATTCGTGACATTACCTGATTCGATCTTGTTTAGAATCTTCTGTGCACAGTTCAGAAAACTTTCCGTGATATTTTCATTCGTTTTGGCAGATGTTTCCAGAAACATTAGATCTTGACAAAGAACGCGTTTTTGCTCAATTCAAACAAAACTATTCATCCTACCATTTCCTTCAGCAAATCGATTGGCTTCGTCGAAAGTCACCTGTCGTTGTTCATCTAAATCTTTCTTATTTCCACATAATATAATAACAATATTCGGACTGGCCAATGAACGAGCATCGGATAACCAATTAGCAACGGCGTTGTAACTTTCTCGACTGAAATTCGACTGTTAATGAAAAGATATCGACCGATTTCGTTTTTTTACTTTGCGATATCGTAGACTAACAAGGCACCCGATGCTCCACGGTAATAACTACGTGTTACCGATCGAAATCGTTCTTGGCCAGCTGTCTAAAACGAACGGAATAATTAGAAGAAAAATTTGACTATGTTCTCATGGTCATACATCCCAAATTTGCAATTTGACATTTTTCTGATTTACATTAATCACTTTCGAACCGAACTCAGCGCCGATAGTATGTGTAATATCTTCTTTAACTAAAATAGAAAGCAATTCACTGACTTGGCCGGTAGAAAAACAGTCTCTTTACATTTATTTTCGAGGAATTGATGCAAAATACAAGATTTTCCGGTTGATGCACTGCCAATGATCAGAAATTTGAATAAATACTCTGAACAAAACAAGATTATGACTAGTATTCCCTTCCGAATAAGTTTCATCAATTACCATAGGCTTCTGTTGACTCAGACATAACTCCCTGTTTGTGACGTAAAGTCGGAATAAGAATGACGTAGGAAAATAATAATAAATACCTTCGCTCGCTCGTTGACTATCATTCGTTCTCATCGGTTAAAAAAAGAAGCAAATAAAAAAAAGAACGACTCGAGGCAACTAGCGACAATGAGTTGTTCGCTTGAAATACAATGAGGATTGTCAAGGAGAACTGAATAAAGAACTTTCTCATGAATGGAATCAGACATTCTTGTGGTTTTGTAGTATAGTCTAATACAATTGAAAAAAAAACGAACATTTGACATCTCAAATGGCGACGATAACCGCACTAAAATGCTCAGTTTGCTCGGCATCAATGCTGAATCCTCAAGCATGGCAAGCGACAAAAACCAATACCAATCGATCGTCAAGTCCCAAACGAACTACGAAAAAGCAAACTTTAAAGTAAATTTAGAAGAATCTCGCAACATAACATTACTTATCGCTTTTCTTTGTTAGTCGATCGAACAGTGCGCAGAATAAACTATCGAAACCGCCCGTCCAGGGTCTTGAAGATGAATACATCAAACAATTACAAGAACAAATTTACTATCTCGAAACCGAATGTCACTATCTATATCCTTTTTCGCTGTGTATTTAAGCGTAGGTATTGTTTCTTTCTTTTTCATTTTCCTTAACTATAAATATACGCGTGACCAATTGAACAAAACATCAACATTGGCCCATCGTTCTCACCAAGCCGAACAGGATCGTTCCGATTTACAACGAAGTCTGGTTCAAACATCGTCTCAATACGAACAAGTCGCCAGCGAAAACCATGGCCTAACAATCGCATTAGATGAACTTCGTCGTAAGTTTGCATTTCTCGGATATTTCTTTAGAAAAACCGGGTGACTTGTGCGTAGGAAAGTTTGATATTGAAAAGCAACAACTTCTCGATGAACTGGATAGTTTACGACGCGCTCGAGATGCTCTCGAGCAAGAACGTCGTGTGCATGATCAGGAATTACGACAACTTCGTGACCGAACACGGGTTACGTCAGATGAATTGAAAAATACTCAGGATAAAATTCGTGTTTTGGAACAACAGGTTGATATTTCTTTCTTTGACAAATCAAATGTTCAATTTGCCTTTCAGTTCGAACAACAATTGAATCAAAATAAACTTTTGAATGATGATCTTCGACATTCAAAGTTAGAAACAAGTAATTTACAACGAACTTTGAACGATCATCAAATTATCAGTCGAGATCGAGATCGATTACAAGGCATCGTGGCGGAATTGGAAGTTCGTTTGTCTCTGTCGTTGACTTAGTTTAGTCACCACTCACTTTGTTTTCAGAAAGAAATACGAATCCTTCGGCAAGAAGCGAAAACGCAAGAAGCTCGATATAACGATGCTCAACTTCTTCGTGACAAAGTAAATTTCTTCCCTTCTAAGAAAATATCTTTGTATTCCATTTGTTTGTTCCAGTTAAGTGACGAAAGAAGTGGCCTATTGAAAGAAGTGACACGATTACAAGCATTATCCAAAGAATACGAAAGAGAACTCGACGAACTGCGTCGTGCTCTACGTGAACGAACTGATGTATTGCAAGTGAAAGAAGCAGAATTAGCTGCTCTACGAAAAAAAGAACACACTTTTCGAAGTACAGTTGATAATTTGCAAGTTAAGTTAGATACAGAATTGCTCAAAAATCAAGATCTTGATGGACAAGTAAGATGAAATTTCCGAGCGACAGAAGACTTTCTCATGGGAAATTTTTGCGTAGCTTAAACAATTACAAAGGCAATTGAACATTGAAATTCAAACTGCATTAACCGCAAAACGAGAGTCGAATGAATACGAAATTCGTAATACTCGTTTACAAGACGAAATCAACGCTCTTCTACGTGATAAAGACCAATTAACAAGTCGTATTGCTAAACTAGAACAACAAGTAATAGATCATCGGTGTATCTTTGATTGAGTTTGTTATTTGTTTCTTTAGTTACTAAATGAGGAGCGTTTGACGAACAAATTACAAATTGAGATGCAAGAACTTGAAGACCGTGTGAAAGAAATCGATCGTCTGAAATCCTTGGAAGATTTAATTCAATCTCAGCGTTGGGAAGATATGTCTCAAATGGCTCAAACTATGCAAACAGTTAGCCGAACAATGGCTCGGGCAACCAGTCCAACAGTTCTACGCAAGAAACGAGTTGAATAACAGTGAAACGTTTTCTCAGAGATCACTTCTCGCTCTAATTTTCAGTGTGTCGAAATTTTAGCTTCAGTGTAGTTTTGCTTTTCAAGTCATTGAATACATAAATCTAGTGGAAACCTTGAATGCACAGCCACTCTTGATCAATTCATTTCTGATTCTATTCCAGTGCGTGTTCGTACTGAACAACATATACTGAATGATCATCTGTGTCTTTCTTTCATCTGCATTTAGTATAACAAATAATCATGAATAAACCATTTGGTGTCGACATGTGTATCGAATAGCAATTGTGTGTGTGTCTTATCCATCTCTGAATAGAACAACAAGGAAAAAGATTGTTGCGTGTCACTAGTCGTCTTCATCGCCTGTTATTCTTTAGTCTAACTCTTTTCTTTCGTCCCCTTATTCCATACTCAGGAGAACATTCATCAGCAATCGAACTGTCATGGTAATCCGCGTTCATTTTACTCTCTCAAGAGATTCAACTCTTACATGACATGCGCACCAATATTACATCCCATACTCAGTCCAATCAGTCAGCTGAATAGAGATGAAGATTCGAATGTGTATGAGACGTCTCTTCATCAAATCATCATGAGGGTGGTGATAAAGTAAGAGAAGAAAAGGCGGAGTATTTCTTTACTTAAGCTAAATTGAAATAAGTGTCTAGAATTGTTACAACTAACGAGTTGTTTATTGGTGAACAATCGAACACAAAGAGATTTTGATGATGAAAGAACGAGAGAGCGGTTGACATTCTTCTATGTATTCTGTTGACGGAAACGATCAATTTCCTTTTCTATCACCTTCATCTCATGCACTTCATTTCTCTAACAAATAACTACAAAGTAACCACATAAATTTCCATCGGAAGCATGTGTCAAATATGATTTGCTCATTCTCGCACAAAGAATTCGTCGACAGATTCCTTGTCGAAGGCAATGGATATTCTCAGTCAAATTGGATAATATCTTTCTCATTTCCTTTTTTTCTCATGAGTGAAAACATTTCTAATCTCAGCTCGTGTTCAAATTCGATTTCCTACCGCGTCACGACTCGCATTGCTCTTTTACACAGTTAGAAAGTCAATTGAAAACAACAGTTCACTTTTCAATGACAAAAATGTTATGACATTGAGTCTCACTCACAGCAGTCGACATCAATTGNAATTAATCAATTTCATCAAAAGATGTGACAGTTGTTTGAAACGAGACTGTCAGATCTCGTAGAAACAAACTATTTACAATTACAGATACGTTGATCGATCTTATCCTTGATTGCACGCTATATCATCAACAATCTGATTCGATGTATCGATCGGTTGACTAAACATATGTATAGCTTTTCGTTCGATTTGCTAACCAATCAGCGGCTAAATAGTTGAAATCGACGTAAGAAGAAAGAGAAAACAAGAAATAATCTCATATCATTGCTAAGTACTCGGAAGATAGATCATCTGGTTGTCGACATGTTTATTCGTGCGAATCGGATAATTACAAAAGAGAAAGAGAAACAAGCCGCATATTGGAAGATCTAATACAAACATCTGTTTATGTATGTCTATCAACTGGCAACCGAGAGCAATGATAACATAAGTTTCTTTCTTGGCGCATCATAATTGATATTTTATTATTTTTGTTCAAAAGACAGAAAAGAAAAGATAGAGAATGAGAGAAAAAGCTACGTAATATGAATAGTAAACAACAACAATAAGAAGAAGAAGAACAACAACAACAGCAACAACAACAGCAAAACGCAAATCACTGAACGAAAATGAGAGAAAGAGAGAAGAGAAAAATAATTAAATACAAAGTTCTCCGCTACCGAGAGAGCACCGGGAGATGAAGTTGTTGGTTTTCTTTTTTTGAAAATTTTCGTTTGTTCATGTTGTTGAAGAGTCAGGCGAGGATGGCGGAGAATAACTGCCAGCGCCTAGACCGTATTGTTGTCGATTTTTGGCTTGTGCTGCTCGATCGCGTTGTCGACGATTCTTAAACCAATTCCCAACTTGAGTCGGCGTTAGGCCTGTTGCTTGGGCAAGTTCACGTTTTTTGGCAGGATTCGGATACGGATCTTGTAAATACCATTCTCTTAATAATGAACGTGTTCGTTCTTTGAAACAATGCGTTTTCTGTTCGCCATCCCAAATAGTTCGTGGCAAAGGATATTTCTTTCGTACACGATATTTATCAACCTAAACGATTGCAATAATTTATGAGATGAAATTTCAATAAAACAAATCTTACCGGTCCAAGCGGCCTTCCACGTAACTTTTCTGCTTCTTGATAATGTGCTTCCATCCACATCGCTTGTAATTTAGCATGTGAATCACGTGTGTACTTATGATTTTCTAATAAATGATACAGTTCGCGATAATTACCCAAATGAAATGCTACTAATGCTCGTGCACGCAGGATACTTTCATGTTGGACTAACAAGTTTGCCGAGCCAGGTGCTACTTGTAATGACCAGAGAAATCTTCCTAGTCGATCAATATCACCACTTTCTTCCAATGATTCACATACACGAGCAATTTGTTCAGTAGAAAAATTGACTGCGGGTAAGATTGGCGGCGGTGGAGGAATAGGGAATAGACCCATACTATACATTGGTAGTAGTGAACTGAGAGAATTAGTAGAAAAGAGAGCAGCAGCAGCGGCTGCTTGCTGTTGTAGGAATGATGGAGATACATGAGAATTATTGTTTGTTATTGGAGTCGTCGATGACGAAGGTGTTGGTGAACGCGAACGTCGAGATATAGGTGAACGAGAGCGAGAACGAGAACGAGATCTCGTCGAACCGGCTGATGAAGATTTCGATGTTGTAGAGGAAGATCGACTGATTGCTGTTTTCGTCTTGTGTTGTTTGGGTAATGATGATGATGAAGATGATGTTGGAGCAACATCCGCATTCGCCAGCAGCGGATGCGGAGTTGGTAGGAAATTCTTGAAGGATAACGTTTTGGTGATTTTTATTTAGAAATAAGTGAAGGAAGAAGAACTATAAGTAAAAGAAAAATGCGTGTTTTTATTAAAATGAAATGCGATAAATGACGATGGGAAAAAAAAACATTTTTAATCTATTGAAACAAACCTGTCTAATTTATTTGATGTTTTTCTTGTCTAAGAAATTAATTAAACATTGCAATATGTAGATACGATTATCAACTATTAGTATCACTTGTCGTATGTATGTCGCTGGGTCTGTCTATGATGGCCTTTCTCTCTGCTTTTCAATGCAATGTACCGTTAAATGTTGAGCGAGGTAGTGAATATAGCTTTTTTTCTCGCCTCTCCTTCTCTCTTCTTCTGCTTCTCTTTTTTTTCGAACTCGCACGCAGGTTGGATGTATATCATTTTCTTCAATAGTGTATAGAGTGTCTCTATGTCTTAATGTTATTCTTTCTCGCTTCTCTTTTTCTCTCGATTTTTTTCTCCTTCTCATTCGTCGTCGAATTGAGTTTCAGTATCATTTCTTTTCATCACACTGTTTTCTTTTCTCTTCTCTCTATTTGCCTTCGCTTTATAATATAAACTGTAAGACAGTCATCGCCTAATCAACGCATAGACGAAACGAGACGATTCTCTCTCGCTCGCCTTTTTTCCTGCCTTGCTTACTATTGGTGCTCGATTACCAATTTCTTTCTTTTTTTCTTTTTCTCCTCTTACTCGAACTCGACTATTACAAAGTAACAACATGCGAGATCAGAACAGAAAAGGTTAATTAAGGTACGAATCAATACTTCTCTCCAAAACGTTCTCGTCAAAAGGAATGAATAATTAGAATGGTCACGATTGGTGGTATAACGAAATGAATACGATAACCAATAAGAAATAAGGACACATCTAAAAGCGAGAAGAAAAAGGAAAAAATGAGAACGAACAGAAATAGATCTCGTTTCGCCTTCTGTGATAATCTATATATGTAAAATAACGAGCAGAAAATGATCATGACAAATAAATATATGTACATAAAATGTCTCTCGATCATTATATTTTCAATGTACGTATTGAGTACATCATGCTGATTTGCAAAGAGCTCTCTTTCCAATTAGTCATATTAAATGGTCAACGCAGCGAGTTGTCTTCGCACCTCACTACTCGATTAGTGTAGGTTATTCGTTCGACTTTGACACTTGTCAGTATACAATTTACACAAATTACAATCTCGCTCGTGTCATCATCTTCTTATTTGACTTAAATCTTGTTCTCATAGTTGACAAGCTGCGCATGCTCTGGTTGATTGAAATATCGCTGGTCTTTAACAAATTGTCTGCGTTGTTAATCTTTGATGAGAATATGTCGCGGTACTTTTGCCACTCTTTGTTTAAATAAAGACGAGAGAAAGAAAAGAGAGAGAAAAAAAAATCAAGTGTTGTGTTTGTTTCGTCAACATTATGTGAGTAAATTATGAATTAAGACAATTACTCGTTGTCGATACAAAAGACAAGCGGACAATGTCATCTGTCGTTCAAACATACATCTTTCTTCTTTCACTTCGAAACATTCTCAGCATTGAAAAAGTAAGCAACAGGCAACAAAAAGGGCTTCTTTCATCGAAACAATCACTTCAAGAAAAACTATCAAATAGCTTACGCTCCACTTTTTTGTTTCTTCAAAAATTTCCTTTAACAAACAACTATACACAAGAAAATTTCGGTTTTTTTTTCTTTGCTTCTTCAAGTCAAGTGTGTCTTTTGCCCAAATATATTCATTCATACAAATCATCCGAGTTCATATAAACGTTAATTACACACATACTGACATCTGATTATGTCGTGCATGTATGTTATCTTATGGACAATCACCTCTCTCCTTTCGTCTCATAGGCTATAATTTACTATATTCATCTATATTGATTGGCCACGTATATATGTGCCGAACAATTGAAGTTTGATTCGTGTAACAAATTGCCCATACTTCTCTTCTTTGCTTTCTTTTTAATCGATTGCTCGATATGCATGTCACCTCGAAGAAACATTTTCTAAGGACGCATGACATCGAATCTATGAACTAGTTATAAATAAAATAATATCCGATTAAAGAAGCTTATCAAATCAGTCGTTTAGTTGTCATGTTCTCTCCCTGTCTCTTGCCTTCGTTTCTTTTTTTTTTCAAACGAAGAAATTTGAAACGTTGATAAGGAAAAAGAAAGAGAGATTATTTGAAAATAAAAAAGAATGGGAGGGAGTAATGTTGATTTTAAACGATATTCTAAACACGCAGAATTGAAGACAATCACTTCAGTTTAGTCGAAAGCAAAGCTGTTTGAAATAATAACAAGTGTGAGACGTGAAAACGCACAGCATGAGAGAGACAAAATATAATCATTGTGAAAGCGTCACTGTCTTGATTTTCAAGAGAATTATCCACATTGATCAATTAGCAGTGCTCAACTGAGTGTTAGGAGTGTAAATTCGAGAGAAACACAGTGCAACGGAAATGTAATAGCAGATTCCGATTTCTTTAGAAATGATTTATCGATCAGGTGAAGGAAAAATCGGTCAGAAGTTCTCCGTAAACTCCGATTCAGGAAATGGTGATTACGCACGATTATTTTTAACATCGACAGCTCCATTTATAATTCGAACAGTTGCTGCTTGTCAATTACTCTTATTATAAGAGACATTTTGTTAATTGTTCTATGATGTGACAGAACATGTCTATCAAATATTCTTCTGTTTTCTGTCGAACATCATCTGAAACGATCAATGAGCAAATAATATCATGAAAACTTGAGATTTGGTTAACAGAGGTCTTTTCAAAATGCTGAAATAACTGATTGATTGATGACAAGGTTGTTCTGTGAATGATGAATAAATTAGAGTTGACAAAGATCCGGCTCCGGACTAGATGAAAACTAGGTTTTGCAACAAAAATAACTTCCATTCGCTTTTTGTTTCCATTTTGACAGATATTTCGTATGGCATGGAAGACATTTTTCTTGTGGATGCATATCTTGTCAGTTTGAATGCTCACGTACTATTGACAGCGACAATCTGTGTTGGTAAACGAGGTGTTCTATTCTACGCATGTGTGAGTTTGACTGGACTAGACGCGAAAAACTCGTTCGGTCTCATTTTTGAGTGAGCAAGTTCTCGTTTTGAAATTCGAATGTTTCATCTATTATGTTTACCAGAACTTTTGATTTCATATTCATGTCAAACTATTGTAGTTAACAAACAACTAATCTAATGAAAGATTTTTTCAATAAACTTTCCTTTCCATCATCATCATCCTATAGAGAATACGCTGAATATTATCTATTTGGGTTAGTAATATATTTATATAATTCTCTAAATAATAAACAAGTGCAGATAGTTGCTTATCTATTGTAAACTTTGAAATGAATTTGCAAAGTGTATTTGATAAACTCGTGTTTTATCGCCAGTACACAAATGAGTGTCGCCACGTGACACACATAATCGTATGTTTGAGTAGAATGTAATAAAAATAATCATATACTGAGAAAATTCGTTTCATCATTCTGATGAGGACACAAAAAGATTTTTGTTAGATGTTTCTTTTTTAAATATTTTTCTCTCTTGTACTGTAATTTGTATACTAAACTTACCATGATACTCAATCTGAGTTGTCTCGTTCGATTTTGGTTTCACAAAGACCGACAGCTGTTTCATCTTCTAATTGATTCATTCCCAAAGCCATTGACTAAACAATGCGTATCAAGAACATTTTTTTTTCTGTCTGTAAATCAAACGGATGCTTGCACATCGACCCATTATTCGTCATAGTAACGTTCTTAATTACTCCATGCATAAAGCTAAGAATGTCATTCTTTTCATTCTGCGTTCTTTTATTTACTGATAACCTATTGCAACAACATAAAAACGTTCAGATTTCAACATCGACTGATTAATATGTTAATTTTTATACACACAACCACAACAATATTTCATTGGTACACATGACAAAAAACGCGTTTACAGAATGTTGAGAATTTTCGAATGACCGCGAGAATAACAAACATTGAGAGAGAAGAAAACAACTAGGATTTAAAAATTCAACAAGAAGAAAATGTCTTTGTAGTCTAACGATTGAGTTTTCGATGAAAACGAAACAAACTTTTGTGTTTTACTTATAAATTTTGTTTATGAGCTTCAGCTTTCACTTCACTTGTCTTTTCTTGAACTTTATCTTTAACAGCATCAACCGCGGCACCAGCACGTGTGCCAATCGATTGATTCGAGTCTTTGGCGACTTCCTTATTCGCGTCACTACTGACAGCATGTGTTGCTTCGCTGACTTTTTCGGCAACATAATTGTAACTAAAAGTTATTGAGATCAATATGGCAACAAAGTACTTGTATACTTACGCTTCACTAGCTTTTTCTTTGACTGTTTCAACAAGACCTTTTCCGTCTTCGCCACCAGCTACGTAGTTATATCTGTGAGGAAAGAAGAGAATTTTGAAATCGAGAAAGAAAAGAAGAGCTTACGCTTCAGCAGCTTTCTCTTTGACGGTTTCAACAATGCCTTTAGCTTCTTGCTCAGCGCTTTCCTTATTAGCTTCTTTGGACAGTTCATGTTTCTTTTCATCAACTTTGTCTTTTACAGCATCAATACCTATTGAAATTGAAAATCTTTCATTCATAATAGAAGCAACAAAATGAAAACTCACCGTGACTAACGCGATCTCCAAGTGATCGGTCTGAATCTTTGGCAGCTGCTTTGTTAGCTTCATGACTGGCTCCAGAAGTGACTTCTGCAAATCATCGATGAACTCAATCGAAATCTATCTATGAAAATCTCGTTTAATTACCGTGGGCTTTATCTTTAGCAGCATCGACAGCTTTGTTAATTGCATCAGCCATATCGAATGTTTTGTTTTTTATTTATTCAAAAATAAGTAAAAGAGTAAAATGGTATACGTGTGTGCGTAACGCGTGAGGAGAACAGAATGAGAACAAAACGGTTGATATAGACTCAAGTCAGACTCTTGTTTGAATTAGCTGAGAAAGAAATAGAAGACTTCTTCTAAAAAATGGAGGGAGGCTTACTAGTGACATCAATGGCTTGAATGAACACCTCGATACCTGCTTGAGCACAGATTGCAACTCACGTTCAGACACGTGTAAGTGCAAATTACTCGAAAGGACGAGAAGAAAAGAAAACGATACTACTCCTGTTGTCGTCATCAGTCATTGTCGAACAGAACAATCTGATTTGATTTGACAATTATTGAATGACATACACACGTATTTATTGATTTATTTATTCATTCAATGTTGATTTTCATCTAGACATTTTATGCTAATAAAGATACAAGAACAGTAAGAAACACAGGAGAGATATAACAAAAGAAAACTACAAGCGATAGACAATGATTTGCTATCAGTTTGAGATCTGTCCAATATATACATGAACATTTGTCTTGGATTGTCTTCCCGAAAGATATATAGAAAGAAAATAATATGATCTGACGTGTTCGAAAGAGAAGATATCTGAGAAGGAAAGGAAATCACACATACACATTGATAGTCGTTAAGATTGGAAAGTTGCCTTTCAAAAGAAATGTGCTTGTGTTTGGTCGAGATAAGTAGCATCGGTAAACGTTTCTGATAATGGTTTGCTTGATTTAAGTTCTTTGAGCCAAGTTTGAAGTTCGTCTTTGATGATGGGATAATGTCCTAATGTACGACGGGTTAATTTCAACGTTCGACGTGATAAATACCAATGACCTTGTGTTTTCCAAAATGTTTGAAACAAACGTTCTGCAAGAAAAGAAATCGAAGGTTTGTATGAGAAGTCGAAAAGAGAAATAAACAAACCTTTTGCCCAACCAGGTATGCGACTTTCATCTTCATCTTCATTGTCGGAATCTTGATCCGAACGAACATCTTCGATACCATAATCTCCATCTGTTGAATTATGAGTTGTATCACTAGAAAAACGAGAGAATTGACTTTCTAATAGATACTATTCGATCATAACATACGTCATTGTCGAATCAAGTTCCAGTTCATCATGAGGATGTCCTGGAGTTGGCAAGATTGTCCAGTCTGCTTTATGTTGTGCACTTGGTTGTAGTAAAGAACTTGATGGTAATGTTATATCATTTCGTTGTGTATTGTTTTTATCAACGACAAATGTATATTCAGCATTTGCTAATGTTGTTGGCTTTTTCAAACCGGCATTCATCGGTTGTTTGAACACTTTATTTTGATTGAGAATTTTATTACTTGTTGTATCGAGTACAACAGGTTTGTATTGCTGGCCAGTTTGTTGTTGATAAGTTGCTTTCGGAAGGTTTGTTGAATCATTCATTGAGTTATTGAACGTTGTTGACGTGTTAAAATTGGCGCCAGGAACTTTCTTATTTCCTGAAGCCGCTGTTTTCGCTTGGTTGTCCGATACGCGTAGTTGATTCTTTTGGTCTTTATCTTGTTGGATCTGTTTAGCACGACTGAGAACTTCTTCACGTTTCTTGGCTTGTTCGTGTACTGAATAGCAAAAAGGAAATGAAGTTCGTAGGAAACTGTTCTTCGGATTGGAAACGTTTTAGTCTTACGTTTTTCGACTTTGCGTTTACGTTCTTCTTGTTTACGTTCTTCGACTGCTCGGGCTAATTGTTCTCGTTGTTCTTGACTGAGACGAGAGGTGTTACCAGTTACCGATGGTTTATTACGAAATAATGTACGAGAGTCAGGACGCTGTTGACGATCATTTGATGGACGAGCGAACTAAAGAATTCCAAGAAGATATTTTCGTTGTTTGCAATCGGAATTGAGCATACTTTGCGAATTGCACTTGTTTTACCAGCACCAAATCCAGATATACGTTTGCCAGCAGACCATTTCGATGATAGCTTTTGCTAAATACGAGACAAGTTATCGTGTTGTGAAACAATGAAGTGAAAAGTATAGTTACAGGTAGTTTTTGACCAGTTGTTGATGTTCGGTTGGATGAAGTATTTAGTTGTAGCGATGTATCGTCACTCGTTTCGATCACTTTTGCTTGTTGTTTCTTCTTCTTCGCCTTTTTCTTTATTTTCGGCGCTTCATTTTCTTCGTCACCATTGGCATCGACATAGTTTTGATCATCGTTATCATCGAGAAGAATCGTATTTGCATTGTTGTTCGTCGTTTGATCTATATTGGGTTCATTTCGAGGTTGTAATACTCGACTCGGTGATGCAGGTTGTACAACAAAACGTGTTGTCGAAGCTGGTGGATCCGGTTGCCATTGGATAGGTTCGTATTCCATTGGTTGATCATCGCGAAAGGGAAGATAAAGCGGTTGATCAATCAATGTAGGACGATCGGATGATGAAGAACCCAAACAAGCATCTAAGATTGTTGAAAATGATCTGTAAAAAAATGGAATTTCGATGTCGTGGAAGAAAGATATTATTAATGTTGGTTCTTACATGATTTCATTGTTGTTCTCAAGCCATTCACGTTCGATATCTTTTTGTTTTTGCGTGATATCTGCTGATCTACAAAGGCAAATTCGTCAAATACTTCCAGTTTCTAGAGAGAACATTTACATACTCATTTTGGAATAATAATTTTAAAGCATCGACATTTCCCGCTGGATCATCGTTGTACTCTTGGATCGATTTTGCAATTAATGCTGATGCGGCCGCGAAAGCACGTATATCATTGAATTCTAATTTATCGAAGGTATCGAGGGTATCAATGACAGACATCTACATTGGCAAAAGAAAAGAAGAAAAAAATTTTATCTTTGCATTTCAAATGCAACACAAAAGAACAAAAATCTAAACAAAATTTCAACCACTTTCGTATATTTCTCTTTGTTTTTCACACGCACACACGCAGGAATACAGATAGCAAAAAGATGAGGAGTAAATAGGTAAATACACAGACATAGTCTTCTTTGTCTTGTAACAAATACGCATAGAAAGTAGAGGTTGTAGAAATACAAACAATGACAGATTTCAACAGACTCAATTTAAAATTGAGATTTTATATGTATGTGAATTAGATAGAAAATGACCACTTGTTCTTATGTTTTGTTGTTCAGATATGTATGTACATTGGATAGAAATTCCGGAAAGTTATTTATCATTACTACCAGGCGGTGCTAGAGCACCGTTGGTTGAACCAGTTGCGGCAGCTGCAGCAGCTGCTGCGGCTGCTTGTTGTTGTGCAGCAGCTAATTGAGCATAGTAAGCTTGATAGTACAAAGCAGTCGCATCGGGCAGTTGATTCGATTGTGATTGCTGAGACTCAGGTTGTTGAACTGCTAATTGTGGATGCTGTTGTTGTTGCTGTTGTGCAGCTTGAGTCTAAAGTAGAAGAGAATATACGTTCCAGAGAAAAAAAGACTTTCTGAAGAAATTAACCATTTGTGCTGTTTTTAACCATTGAGACCATTGCTGAGTTATAGAATTTGGGTCTTGTTGTGCTTGGATTTGTTGTTGCTGAGGTTGCTGTTGCGGATGTTGTTGTTGTTGCTGTTGTTGTTGAGCTCCTTGTGGATTAAGCGCAGCTGCATACAGTGCAAACCATGAGTCCAGTGTATTAGGTTGTTGAACACCGGTTTGATTAAGACCTAGGGGATTCTGAGCTTGCAGAGTCAAAGTAGCAGCTTGATTATTCAGGGCCGCTTGTTGAGAAGGAAATTGCTGTTGCTGCTGTTGTTGTTGTTGTTGTTGCTGATGTGATGGCGGATTTTGCAGCAATGGTTGCGGACGTTGTTGCTGTTGCTGATTTTGAAATGGATTTTGCTGCTGCTGTTGTTGTTGTTGTTGTTGCATCGATGACTAGAACAAAGAAGAAAAGTACATAGTAATACTTTTGATGACCTTCAAGTGTATATATTCGAACTCACTCGGCTTCCAAATCCTTGTCGATCTTGGTTAAAGCTATTATTGTTATTTTGCATATAGCCACCACCTCCTTGCCGTTGAGAATTATTATCATAATCATTAAACTGCCGGCCGCGTTGTTGATTATTGAAATCTGAACGATATCCACCACTATTGCCTCGTTGATTGTCGTGATATGATCCTCGATTATTAAATTGATTGCCACCGCGAAAATCTCCTCGACCGCGATGACCGCCACGACCACTACCACCGTCGTAATCATTTCTCTGTTGTCCATGGAATCCGCCACGCCATCCATCATTCGATTGATTATTATTATAATTATTGCCACCTCTTCCATGATAACCTCCTTCTTGAAAGCCACCGCGTTGGTTGTAATTATTATTTCTCGAATCTTGTCGATAGTCTGAATAGCCGCCACCGCCGCGTGAGTAGCCACCTCCGCGCTGATAATTATTATTATGGCCACCACCGCCATAGTTATCATTGCGACGAGATGATGAATAACGTGAGTCTTCACGAGATGTTCGACGATCTCGATCCCGGTCGCGATCTCTATCTCGACTTCCACGTTCTCGTGAACGCGATCGATTATGTCGATCTCGATCTCGACTGCCACGATCTCTATCATCATAACGATTTCGATCATTTCGTGACGAACGATAATCATCATATCGATCATAACGCGACGACGATGAACGATGTTGTTCATAATCCCGACGAGCCTTATCATATAAAGCTTTTGCATCGTCGTAAGATAATTCTGGATATATAACATCTTCTAAAGATGAGCTTTTTTGCGGAAAGTGAAACTTCGCTAAAGAATAAACATAGATATTCAGAGAATGAAAAGAAACGTGTCTGTTTTACCTTTCGCTTCTCGGATCCAATGAGAAGGTATAGATATATTCTCTAACCGTTCCATTTTTTCAATACGCGATCGCAGTTCATCGTCATCGGGCACGATGACTACACCTATCCGATTGTATCCAGTGAATAATCGCTGTCGTTTTGACTGGATATCTCGACTCACATTTACCTAAAGTCAATTTATTCGACAATGAATAACAATAACTCGATCTTACATGATCAATAATGTAATTTCGTCGACGTTGTGCCGCGATTTCAATCAATTTTTGTAAACAGACATTGACACGCAACATCAACCCATCGTTACGATCTTTGACCGTTGGTAGTTTTCCATCCACCTTAAGAATGGTAAAACACATTTTTCATGTATAATTCTGATTTTGTGCTCGAAGACTTACCGTCATTTTACTAAGAACATATTCTACATTGATTAAATTAAAATTTTTAGTTGCATTTTCTTCCATGTATTTTTTTGCCCATGTCGTTTTGCCTGATCCACTTAAACCCGACAGTAGAACAACTTGACAATCAGTTTTTTCTACAATTGGTTCTGCCGATCGGATTCGTTCGTTCAATGGAACTTTTTGTGCAAAGATATAATCAGTCTTGACTTCTGACCATGGAATTTCCTAAATGAACGAAAATTCAAATACTGTAATTAATGCTCCACTTGTATTCACTTACTGACTGCCCGAAATTACATTCAAATTTAACATTTTTGACTAAAATATGAGGATAAAATACGAGCCGATCTGCGTCGTTATTATTATCACTAGACCAACTCGCTTTGTCTAATTCAAATGCTTGACCATAATCTTGTCCATTCTTAGTAAATGATATACGAATTTTATTCTCCTCCTCATTTCCATCCAAATCAATGTAACAACCAATAACATCCGACAGACCAAATGATTCCCCATATGAATCTTCAGATATTTCGTCATTGAATTTACTCATCTTCTTTCCAACATCAGTATACGCAAACGAATCATTGAATTCACCTAAATTCAATTTCCATCCAATCGTTTCGAAATGTTTTTTTTCTCTCTCGTGTCTTACCTAATTGAAGTGCATGCAGACCGGAAGATAAATTTGACCAGCCGACACGAATACCGAACTTTTCCTTTTCATTACCAGGCATATCGGGACAATCGATAATCTCAGTAACCTAATTGAAACGAATCATTCAAATGAAAACGATAATATGAGAGAACACGAATCGTACTCGAATTTCATAGCAAATCTTTCCTTGTTTGAATCCGTAAGTAGCACGTGTACCCGCCCATAGAAAACATAGTGCATCATTGGATTTAGTCGACGCTGATAAACAATCGGTTGCAAATGTCAAAGTTAAGTCAGATGTATCTAGAAATAGATCGATCGAAATCAACGTGAAATAAAAACACAGTTTTCTCCTTACAAAAGTCTAAGACCACATCGCCTGGATTGAACTGTACTATTTCTTCTTCTGGAAGTGGAATTTCTTTTTCCGGTGATCTATAACAATCAGAAGAATATGACTGAGAAATTTTCTTATCGGTTTACATACCTTTCAGAACGTCGACTACTGTAATGTCGATCATCATCGTGTCTTGATGAGCGATGGTAATCACGATCTCGGTGTCTGCTACTACTTGTTGTGCTGCTATTATCAACATTATCGTCATCGTCCGATGCTCGCTTTGTTGAAGCTGTCTGTTTTTCTGGAGATTCGTCTTCATCTTGTTCTGAACCCCAACGACTTTTCTTCTTTCGTCGTTGTTTTGATAATTCATCATTATCATTATCTTCTTCTTGCATTTTTTCGACTTTCGAATCTTCACCTTCGCCGTTTTCTCTCTCTTCCTCTTCTTCTTCTTCTTCGGTTAGACGACGTTTTTTACTACTTGTTGAATCCATTTCTTCCGTTGGTGGATTATTTTCTGACTCGACAACATCAGGAATCGATTGTGGCAACGGTTGTTCTTGTCCATCATCTTCGTCGTCATCTTCAATAGCCTAGATTAATGACAAATTCGATATGACATATCAAAATCAAATTAATAAACGAACACTTGATGGAGAAGAAGTATCGTCTTTGACAATAGGTGGTGCTGATTCTTCATCACTGGGATCTGGATTACCAGCTGATGTTTCATTAACTAAAATACGTGTTCACTGGAATCGTTCATCTGACAGAAATTCAATTATTCTTACTTTCGGTATTGTTATTCATAGCTTCACGTAAACGAGTAATTAATTCTGCTTTGCGTCCTTTGATATCAAGTCCACGTTTTTTCAATTCATTTTGTAATTCAGTGACTTTGAATGATTCCAAATCTTCACTTTCCGACATGTAAACTAAGCGGTTTTTATTTGAAATTAAGTTTAAGTCAGCTAAACGAAAGAAATGAAGAAAACAAAACAAATTTTCCTTTCTTTCTTCTAGCGTTGGTGAATTCCTTTGTCCAAGCGACCAGGCATATATCCAATCGCACATTGAAGTGTAGAGGGCAGCACTAAGCTGTCCATACAGCATGGTCAATCTATTTGATGAACAAACAACAAATTTCATCATATTATTCATAAGTTGTAAGTGATGCACTGCGAAAACTATTTTAATTGACTGGTTTCATCTAATCGAAAGAATATATTTTCTCTCTTTATATTCAAGAAATTCATTGTGTTATTTTCAATTTTCTAATTACACAAGTGTTGTCTCTGTTGACAAACTACAAAAGAGAACAAGGAGAAGAAGAATAATATTCATGTCTATTAAGGGAATACGAATTGTTGATGCTATTCATTTCTTAAGATAGGAAAATGATATGTAGATTATACTCATTTGAACATGTCGATCTCCGTATTGCTGACTTATTTCAATGTCTTGAACCCATAACTTCTTGATTTTCTTCTCACGTAGTTTTTCATTCATCCAATTGCTCAATTCAATTCGTGTGAGATTCTTCTATGAGAGAAGATAATACTAATAGTTTTCTTTCGTCAGTCATTAGTCCCCAGAAACAAAATCCATTGACATCATGTCTGAATCATTTTGTGAAAAGTCTCAACGACACTGTTCACTTATAACTTATGCCTTCAGTCCTTCACATATCAAAGATATTTTCGTCAGTATGGCAACAACATATGAGAGTAAATATTCTCAAAAAGATCTCCTATTCTATTTTGATTGTCTTCATATTTAGCTCCGAAGATTATCACAATTAATTCTTTACCAATTGCCATTACTTGTCGCATCGTTCAACTACTTATCTTAATATATGCATTCGTATATATCATCTGGTACAAACGCGGTTATCAAAATCGTGATTCATCGTTGTTGTCATCAGTAACGCTTGAAGCAAATGGTATTGGTGTTTACAATAAAGATGGAATTATGACGGTAGACAATGCCGATTATATAGTTCCGCCTGAAGAAAATAACGCATTGTTTATCATGACGAACTATATTGAAACGGATCAACAACGAGGTTTATGCGCTGAAAGCGCGGATATACGAGATTCAGGTTGTAAACAAGATTTGGAATGTGAAAAGAAACGTAGAAACCGTGTTATATGGAACGGCCGTTGGACAGGTAAATGTCATCAACCGGAAGGTCGATGTGAAATGGAAGGTTGGTGTCCTGTGGAAAACGACACAGTTATACCGAAACCGATCATCGGTACATTGAACTATACAATCTTTCTAAGGAATTTCGTTGAATTTACACGTTTCAGTGTCATGCGGCGAAATGTGCTCAATGACACAAGTTACTTTCGTACATGCCGTTATCATCCTGAGCACGATAGTCTCTGCCCAATATTTCGTATCGCTGATCTGTTGGATATTGTGGAAAGTGATCCCGAAGAACGCGAGAAAATGATGACAAACGGTGCTGTTTTGCGTATTAAAATCGATTGGATGTGCAATCTTGATTTGGGTGAACAAGAATGCAAACCGTCCTATTCATTTGGCCGACTTGACTCTCGTTTCCGTGATGAACGCTTCTCATTCGGTTTTAACTTTCGTTACGCATCGCACTGGAGAGTTAATAAGACAGAATTTCGTACATTGAAGAAAGCCTTTGGTTTGAGGTTCATTGTTACCGTTAATGGTGATGCAGGCAGGTTTAGTTTGCTAGTTTTAACATTAAATATCGGTTCGATCGTTGGTGTACTCGGATTAGCAACATTTATCTGTGATATTGTTGCTTTGTATTTCAGCGAACAAGGTTATATTTATCGACGACAGAAATTTCAATCAGTTCATCTGAAAAATAAAACAATTGGAGCATCGACGGTCGTACAATCATCGGTGCATAAGAGAAAAATGGCAAGGAAAATCAAACAACGAACATGACTCTCGCTTCCGATTCACATGAAATATTTGATGAGTACCTATATCTTGCTTTATTTGTTTTCAAAATAAATCTGTAGGAAAGAATACGCAATCGTTCTGAACTTGATTTGAATACTAAATCTTGAAGGATCATGTGGCGCAGATGAATCTTTTTCTTAATTAGAAATGCAACGTTCTCTACAAGAATTACTACTGGATGATTATCTCGATTTTGATGATCGGATTGATGATATTGATCAACAAGATGATATTTCGGCATCATTTGATCATGAACAACATATTCGATATAACCCAATTCATAACGAGAAAACTAGTCGAGATTATCTTCAAGAAATCATTCACCATCCAGTGTACGACTATTTCATGGGATTTGTTGTTATATCAAGTTCGATAACACTTGGATTGAGTTTAGAAACAGATGTTGAACATCTTCATAATGCATATCGTCAAAAATTGATTTATATTCTGGATGAAATCTTGATTGCGATACTCTTCCTGGAATTTATCGTTAAGCTGTATCTAAAATCGAATAATTATTGGTTTCATTGGGCGAATCTCTATGATTTTTCCATCATTCTCTTCGGTTTCGTTGAAATCTTTTGGAGTCTCGTTTATCAGAAGTATAATTCCACAATTATCAACCTTTTCAAAGGCTTTCGTCTGTTACAACTCATGCGTTTATATCGAATTATCAAATTCTCTCAAGGTTTACAAGTCTTGGCAAAAGCTTTGATGAAAACAGTCTTGACATACACGTTCAGCGTTGGAATACTAGTTTTTCTTCTCATTTACGTCATTGCTGTCATTGGGCAAATGCTTTACGGAAGGCCCGAAGAAAGGTAAATAGAATCAGAAGATAAGAAAATGAATTCTTCAATACTTTTCTAGTCCTTGGCATCATTTTTCGACGTCATTATCTGTTGTAACACGGTTAATGTTTGTTGATAATTGGAATTTAATTGGACCGGATCTTGAAGAAGCTGGAAGTCCGCCAATATCGCGTTGGTTTTTAGTAATCAGTGTTTTCATCGGAAATCGAATCGTTACGAACGTTCTTGTTGGAATCATGATTGAAAGTGTGTCTTCGGTCAATGATGATTACATGAGAGAGAAACGCGAGAAGAAAATCTTGCGAAATCAACAAAAACGCGAAGAATTAAGTAGAAGTATAGTAGAAAAGATAATCTGTGATATGACAGAAAGAATCGAATAGGTTTTTTTAAGGAACAATTCATGTGTTGAATACACGTTTCTCGGATACAAATAATAAAACGAATACAACAGAAAATACAATTGAAAAGATCAAAGAGAAATTGAAATTAATTCACAATGAAACGATTTTACCGAAAGATTTCGTGTTTTCTATTGATTGGTTAGAGAAACTGATCACATGTAGGTAAGAAACCATAGCTCAATGGAATTTATATCGAATAGTTTTCTAACAATCACGAAACTTCGATTTTATTTTTAAATCGTCTTAGTGAAAGATCTCAATTTGAAGGTCAATCGGTTCGTCAGCTACTTGTTCATCTAATTCAGTCATTATCAGATATAACCGAAGAAAACATGAGAAGATTTCAACAAGAACAAGAACAACATCACATTTAAAGACATAAATGAAAATCATTGAACAAAGGAAACGTCAAATGAATAAACTGTTATTTTTCGATTAAAGTATGCCAACGCGTGATCGTGTCACCTTTACCTGCAAGCATTGCTTCCCAATGTGAACTTTGAGCAGGACCACTCGTGTTATGACCTGATTTACAGAGTAAATATCAAACGAGATTAACAAAGAGAACTTTTACCGAAAGAAATCGATCCGAAATCGTGATCGAATGAATTCAGCACTTTCTTACTGAGAACAACTATGACAATTGTGATTTGTTCGAGAAAATTCTCTTGAATGTTAAATGGATAACGTTCAGCAAAAACGGGATGATGTTGAGTATGGCGAATCACCGTTTGATTGGTCGTGATATCTTCTCCACTTGCATTTCGTAATGTAATTTGTACGCAAGTATCTGAAGAAAATCAATCATGGCGTTCGCCTTCTTACAAATTAAATCTTTACCAGGAGCTCGACCATGTGCATTCATACCAAAGTTAATTCCTTTTCCAATTTCAAGTATGAGCATCGCTTGATTACGGTCATAAGCTAAACCGATTTCCAATTCAGGTACAAGCGAGTTCGTTGAACTATCACCATTACGAATAAAGGAATTTTGTCGTGATTGAGAAGCACTACTGGCATGAGAACGACTTCCAATATCAGAATCTTGTGAAGGCTAAAATATGATGAAGTTCTATTGATATTCAATTCTAAGATAGTTTGTGTTCTACGAACAAAAGCTCGTTCCAAAGGAATTATTTTACACATATCCTCATCGAGATTGACCATTGCAAACATAACTGAGGCTTCTGCCAGGAGTTTTTCACGTTTGAATCGTTCGTATGAGTACAGACGGAATCGAATACCTTGGCTTTGAATTGTCTCTACAAAGTATTTCATTACGAACAAAATATGACAACTCTGAAAAGGAAAAAAAGCTAACCAGGTGACACTTTGCAAAAGAATTCCTCAGCAAACATGGCATTATCGATCGGTTTAACCCGTGTACGATATCGGACGCGTTTACTTGGTAGGACAGTTAAATGTACTTGAACAAGGATTTGTTTCGAAGGATTTTGTATCATTTCTAACGTTGCTTTAATGACAAAAACCCACATACGATTATTTTTAGCATCCAATTTCAACCGAACTTCCAATGTGCCCCAAGATAAACTATTTACCGGACCATTGATTGCCAAGGCGGAACCATCACTCGAAGCAGATTTCGTATCCTAAACACACATATCTTAATATTACACATAGTACGTCATTTTCCAGATCGTTCAATTAGAAAGATAATTACTCTTTCACATACGCACATCAAAGTAACAATAAATATAGTAAACGATATTCGTTTCCTTATTAAAAATGTCTTTTAACAGAGACGCATATAAAAGACATTGTTGCGGTACGTAAACAGATTTTTTTCTCATTTCCTTTTCTATAGTTGTGTCTAAAATATTTGAAAACGAGTATTGCTCTATACAGGAGTTCTTTTCAACCGCCTTCATGTAAATAGTCTATTCAAATTTCGAGATCATTCTAAGTACAAAGCTCCGCGGATAATAACGATGATTCTACATTCAACTAACACGCATGTAAATTGCACTTGACGTTTTCTACTAATCCTTACTCTTATTTTAGAAAAATATTCAAAAGATGAGGTAATCGAAGTATGTCTTGAGAGATTAGTTTTCAACATACACTATCCGGTGGATCTAATGAAATATGATTATGACTGATTCGCGATTTGGCATGATGTTGCAAAGTTGGTGATGCAGGAGCTGATTGTACTTGATCTACAGGGTCATTGTCAATAGTTGAACACCGTCGGGTTATCGCAGTAATTGTTGTTTTACGTTGATTGAGATTCTTCTGGTTCAAAGTTTGGCCTAAAATTTTGTGTGTGAAACCATCGAACTGATTTTCATTCCTATGATCATATTCACTTCTTTCCCGTCCGGGATCGTTTTCTTTATTTTCGATAATAATCGGTATTGCTGAAGAATTTCGAGTATTCACATTGATTTTCTTCGGTGGAGGCATCAACGTTCTGTAATCATCATCCGGCAAATCGGTTCCAGCTAAAACATAAATAGACGGAAGTCATAGGACTCTCGGAGATTTGGAATTACAAATGGATTCTATATCCACGCACCTTGAAGATCAAGGTATCACATAATGAATAATTAGATACAAACTTAGTCTTCGTCAAGAACAGAACGACAGATGTTAAATAAAGAACAATCGACTTACAGAAAAATGGATAATAACACATGGCAAGTTTGCTTTTTCAAATCGTCTAGATCAGTATCATAAGTTTATATTCCACTGATGTCTATGACATTGATTGGTAACGAAAGTTTTCTATTGACTAAATAACATTGCGGATCTTTTCTGAACTCGCGTGTTTAGTAATCTAAATCAATTAGAATAAAGAAAATGACATTGTCAGTGATTGAATTTAAAGATTAATAGAGATAGATGATAAGAAAAGTCGTGATTAAAGGATGTAGAAAAAAAAATTCTTAAAGCAAAAAGACGACTAATATCTTATTTTTCTTGAATATTAATTAAGTCAAAAAATGACCTCATTTGCTTATTAGGATAGGCAAAATAAAAGAGAAGACGAAGCCGTAGTGTTCACACGCACTAAATATCAAAAAAAAAAAAGAAAAAGAGGAAAAAAAGAAAGAAATTGACTTAAGTGTATCATGCTTGAAACTTATTCATGAATTAAATATAGGAAATGAGAAAGCGAGAAAAAAACAAAGACAGATAGATCTGTATGTATGTTTCTCTTCTTATTTTATCAGTAATAAAGAAAGGAAAATAGAAAAGACGAGAAGTCACAAATTATACAAAACTTTGACGGAAACGTAGACAACTCATGCCAGATGCGATTAAGAGAAAACGAGAGAGCGAGAGAAATGACGGGTATGATCTAGTGACGAATGAATGAAAATAGAAGATGAACTTATGTCAAAATTATTTAGCAAGAACTCTTCTTAATTAACCTTTCAAAGTTAAACAAACTCGATTGAAAATTATTCAACAGTACTCTTTGTTTAGAAACACCTGTATTAGTACTCTAGCAAATATTTATCGCACGGACTAAGTGCGTATACTTCATGTCACTAAATATTTAACTGTTATACGCACTTTGGAAAAAATGTTGATGAATCTATGTTTTATTAAAAGGCAGATTTAGCTGACTCAGTTTCTCTTTCGACTTTGAGAAACAAGGTTTTGTAGACATCAATTGTTTGACTATCGATCCATAAATCCAGTTGACATTATCAAATATAAATATTAATTTTCCTGACACTTATGATTAGCTGATCATGTCAGATTACCCAGATACATCCAGGGTTGTTCTTTCTATTCAGTGATGAAATTTTCACATTATATCGCTTATAATTACTAACAAAATCATACCTTACAAATATCGTCATGATCTGATTATTCTTTATCACATACGAATACTTCCATATCCGATACAGTGAACCCCAACTGTCAACACATGTAAAAACGAAGTCAAATAGTTCTGAATAACTCAAGATTCAACTAGTGCCATTGTCATCACTGTTTTCTAGAGAGAAGGAGCGAGAAGAAAAAGTAGAGTATGATTTGGTGTTCGATTGATGTTAGAAAGTTGTGAATAATTTATGATTAATGTTTATTCCTGCATGACAAATTCTTTTTGTTGAATTCACAATAGAATGGTATTCGTAGAAGATTAAATAGAAACGTTTTGTCATTTTCTCTCTGATGACTATGGAGGAGTGTTTTTTTTTTGTATTCATATCAGAACAATCAAATTAACAACAAGGAAAAAGAAAATCATATTGACTATATTTTGGATTGACATGCTTTGCGCTGGTGGTAATTGAGCATGATTGTCACCAAGACTGGGTGCGCGTAGTGACTCAGGAAACATGTCGACACCTGATAGGAGAGCAGTTTGAGACAGAATAGCAGCAGCTGCTTGTTGAACATTAGCTGCATTAAGAGGCATTGTCGGTATTGAAAATGGAGTACCAGAAGTGGCTAGAAATGGAAATGGAACAGCTGGATTGACTGTCAGAGGAAGAGGAAGTCGAACAGTGACTACTGTTACTGACGTTGGAATGATAACTTTATCAGTTCGATTAAGTAATATCACAGCTGAATAGCCTTGTGAGATTGTACAAATTTGATAAGGTTTGCTAAAAGTGTTTGAATTCTAGTATATTAATTCGTTATAACTTAGGTATCTGATGGGAAAAGTTAGAATAAAAAAATGAGAGTAATTCTTCTGTCTATAAGAAAGTATGTAAGAAATATAGGTATACCGGAATAAGGTTCCAATTTAGATGTGCAAAGATCTTGAATATCCGTTTCTAAGTTAAAATTAGAAAGAAAAATAGTCGTGCACTGTGCACGGGTCATTTCAAGTGAATAGATAAGCATAATCCGAACTTCTCTACCATGTAATCAGACACGGAAACAAACGTTGAAATCATCATTCTGTGTATCAAATAGAATTCTCTAAAAATTCGGCTCATCGATGTGTGAGCATTTGACTAACTATGTGAAATAAAAGATAAATAATAACTGAAACTGAATTCTGACTTCACGGCAATACGTATTGAATCTGATATGTGCTCGTCTTGATTAACTGACGTTCGAAAAAGCGCAGGAAGAGAAAAATAAGGACTGTTGAGGTTGACGACATCAGTCACATGATGAAAGAATATATAAATAAATGTTAACTCCTTTTTCAACAGAAAACGAAGAAGAAATGGAACTATATGACTTACCCGATGAAATACTTCTGATGATTTTTTAGAAAAATTGAATAATATTGAGGCTTTTTATTCCTTTTACAAAAACAATCAACAATTCAATCGAATTCTCTATGATTCAATATTTACAATCCATCTCAATTTTATGACGTCGCCATCTCACAAAATCATCATTGATTTTTCTTCTGATCATGTATTAAATCAAATTTCTTTACAAATTCTACCTGACATTTGTACACATGAACTTGGTTTATACAACTTCGATACAATCATGATTGCTTCTCTTTTAACAGACAATTAGTATTTCCTAAGGATATCTACATACACAAATTTTCCTCACGTAATATTCTTAAGAACCAGATAACATTGCTCGTTATCGGAATTCATTTCGAACAGCTAACTTCATTAGTAATAGATGAAATATGCAATGTTACATTTTGTGCAATCGACAATTTAACTGATTTGAAATTCTCTATTATGCATTATATCTTTCTATTGAGATTTGGTGTTACTTTTCTTCGATTTCGTAGCGAAGTATTTCAAAGCTTAAGTGTTTTAATCTCTCTTGTGTTTGGAAGACATTTCATTATGATAATCTAATTGTGTCATTTCTTCATCGAATGTCGAACCTAGAAAAAACTTGGTCTATATTTCAAAGCTTGTGTCAAGGAAATATTTATTGATGATAGAAATTTAAAAGAAAATGTTATATGTTATTTGCGAAATTTGAGAACATTCGATTTTGATATTTATTCAGCTGGATATGTAAATTATTCACCAAACATTTGAAGATCTTCCATATGGAAAAGTAATATCTTACATTCATCGTGTATCTGAGCGAAAATATGCCCAATAATATGTATATTCATATCAATTTCTAATCAATTCTTACGATTACATTACAAATCATTTTCCAGGTGGAGTTTATCCATATGTTCATATTGTGTCAGTACATGATGATCATCCTTTCGAATATGCATCAATTTTTCTATATCATATCACTTTCATTTCCATTAATGAGTAGATTAATTGTGCGTAGTCATCATACACAAATTTATAAACAAATAATTGATTTAGAACAAAGTTTGAAAGTTTTTCAATACAATCATTCGATTGAATTTGACAGTGCTCGGTGTCATGATGATTATGTGAAAGAATTCCTTCGTCATACGAAAGTATATTTAAATAATTGTATTTCATTTTTTGGTGATTTAGGGTCATTGATATGAGTAACAG
Organism: Adineta ricciae; assembly: GCA_905250025.1. Classification (NCBI taxonomy): domain Eukaryota; kingdom Metazoa; phylum Rotifera; class Eurotatoria; order Adinetida; family Adinetidae; genus Adineta; species Adineta ricciae. The sequence continues at coordinate 36,879 of CAJNOJ010000159.1, read as the reverse complement.
ACAATGTGACAAGAAACGAAGGGTGAGTTAATTATGTAAAAATCAACGAGTTGTATTTATTAGGAAAAGACAATGATTTAACTGAGATTTTGTTCAATTATTTTCCTCTTGTATCAATATTTTGATCGTTATTGTTTGTATGTCTTTAAAGGAAAAAACATAGTTGCTCATAATAAATTAGTTGTCATTTGGATGACAATGAAATTAACCCAATAGCTCATATTGTGGAACGAATGTTTGATCGAAGTATTGTCCTTATAGAAGATGAGTAGAGATAATGTCCCTAATAGCGACGGGACATTTTTATACGATCTTGTTTGACTTGGCGTTCCTGTATTCTATGGGCGATGTCTAATTCTTTTATGTTTGGGGAATCTATCGATGACGCTCTTTCGAATGGTGTATTTTTCAGGAACGGGATATAATTAGTAAAAACGTTTTTAGCTAACACATCGTTTGTTCGTGTTAGCTTCACATCGATCATATCCAACCACAGAAAACAACAGGAACTCGAAGCACTTTGTCGTCAAGGACTATATGATTACAAAGCAAAAGGTTGATTTTTTACGTATCTGTCTGAGATCGGTGCAGTTTTTCGAATTGATCGTTATTAGTTTCTTTCCTTTCGTAAAAAGATGCTTCAAAATGAAAAGAATCACCTTTTTTTTTCTATAACATAACTGAAATGTGAAATACTCATTATTGGTGCATAGCTGCATGTTTTCATATTTGTATCAGTGACACTGTAAATTAAGCGTTCAATCAATGTTCACCTATCGTTTTTATATTCCGTTTATAGTAATTCGCTACTCATAGCACAACAAGAAATGAGATTTTATCGGTAGTGTCAGCGTACTCATTGTTACCCTTTTTCAAAGTCGTACTGAAAGCACTGACCACAACGTTATCCATTCATACAGGTCTACGGTTCATTAGATCTGAAACGCTTCGTATTCGATCTCAAATTAGTCAGTCGACGATTGTTCTTTCTGTTTAATTGTAAAATTTTCACATTATATCGCTTATAATTACTAACAAAATCATACCTTACAAATATCGTCATGATCTGATTATTCTTTATCACATACGAATACTTCCATATCCGATACAGTGAACCCCAACTGTCAACACATGTAAAAACGAAGTCAAATAGTTCTGAATAACTCAAGATTCAACTAGTGCCATTGTCATCACTGTTTTCTAGAGAGAAGGAGCGAGAAGAAAAAGTAGAGTATGATTTGGTGTTCGATTGATGTTAGAAAGTTGTGAATAATTTATGATTAATGTTTATTCCTGCATGACAAATTCTTTTTGTTGAATTCACAATAGAATGGTATTCGTAGAAGATTAAATAGAAACGTTTTGTCATTTTCTCTCTGATGACTATGGAAGAGTGTTTTTTTTTGTATTCATATCAGAACAACCAAATTAACAACAAGAAAAAAGAAAATCATATTGACTATATTTTGGGTAATAGGCCAGTTTTAGCGATTTGTTCACGTAAAGTACGAATTTGCATGCTTTGTGCTGGTGGCAACTGGGCTAGTTGAGTATCATCTAGTTGTAATAGAAGAAGAGCAGCATTCTCATCAAGATTGGGTGTACGTATTGGTGGTGGTGGTGGTAAAGGATTGATCTGAGGTGGAAATGCTGTTTGAACAGGAGGAAATGGTGGCGGAATGAGAGCGCCAGGAAACATGCCAGGACCTGATAGGAGAGCAGCTTGAAACAGAGCAGCAGCTGCTTGTTGAGCGTTAGCTGCGTTAGAAGGCATCATTGGCATGGAGAACGGTGCACCAGGAATGACCGGAAATAGGAATGGTACAGCTGGATTGCCTGTCACAGGAAGAGGAAGTGGAGCGGTGACTGCTGCTGTAGGTTGTGCGGTTGTTGTAGATGATTTTCTAACATCTGTCGGAGTTGGAATAATATCTTTATCAGCACGATTAAGCAATGCCATAGCCACTTGTGGATCGACAATTCTCATCACGACTTGAGCTTGTAACAGTGCATATGCCAATTGGGGATTAGTTGATAGAAGTGTTTTTGCTTCGTTTGGATTCGCGTCAATGCATTGTTTCATTTGTTTCATTAATTCGAACATCTAATAGAAGAAGATACAATGAAAAAAACGATAGTTATTCAAATTACAAACCTGAGCCGGTGGCAAAGAAGCAACAGCATTTGAAATCGATTCACGTTCTTCTTTATTACTAGTATTAGCTGAAGTAGTTGTTGGTGGTGCCGAAGATTCTACTGGTAAGGTCATGACTGAGGCTTGTGAAGGTTGCATCGCTGTTGCGTTTGCAAGACGAGGATCATTCTTGTTCAACGAAGTAACTGTCGTTGTTGTCGTCGCACATACTTGTTCGAATAAGTTCTTCACTGGTTCTGCTTGATTGGAAAGCAGTTCAACAAGCAAACGAAAACCACCGAGATCAAGACCATTCAATTTACCAATAACTGTTTGGGCGATTTCATTCGATGCAAACTGAAAGATTTTCAGATGGAGAATCTCTTTTTTTTTTAGATAGAAACACTTACTTCAGCAAATGCATAACCTCTTGACGTTTGTAAACCTGATTCGGTCATATTATTCGCTCCCGTAGGATCGAGAAACATGTGAAAATGAATCAGAGCTCCAAATTGACTTAACATTTGTCGGAAAAGATCTTCTGTTATCCCAGCAGGTATATTTTGTACAAATATAGAACGAATATATCGTTCAATGTGTGTCGGCGGCATAGTCTATCTATTCTCTAGAATAAAAAGATGTATATTCTTTTAAATTTATTTCTCTTTTTGTTTTATTATTATGTTGACGCATTTTCTTTAGTTTTTTTTCAGAATTTCACGCAGAATAAAGCGCTTTACCGATAAAAATGATAAAAAGAAGAAAAAAAAAGACTCTTCAAATCGTGGTTAACAGCTTGTTTAACAATGCAATTTAACGGGCAAAATCCCAACGAGATTGATCTTTATTATCAGCGTTATCATTAGATGGTGTTTTTGGCCACCACTGTGCTTCCGGATTCGATGAAGTCATCGGATTCCAAAACTAAAAGAAAATAAGGAATCAATGAAAATAAAACGAAATGTGAATTGACTTATTACATTATTTCCTTCGTTTTCTTGTTTATTTTCACCTGAATTCTCCATTGAAGATGAATCTGCGGCGGGTAAAAACTTCGACCAATTATTATTCGTTGGTTTTACTACATCGGCTGACGAAGGAGTAGTTGGCTGGAATATTTCATTCCATTCATTTCCCTGCTTCGAACGTGTATTCAATGGCGTTGAACGTGGTGTCGCTGTTCCTAGAGCCGTTGGCCAAACGGTTGATTCCTCCTTTGACATCTGTCGAAATACAAATGGATTCGGCATATGTGTTGTTAACGGAATGCTTGGCGTTTGAGTCGGCCATGTCGAATCGTACTTTGTTGCCCAATCATTTGCCGCAAATGGTGTCCAAGGCACATTTGGTGTCGCCAAATCTTGTGGTAATGTTGCGGACGTTGCTGAATTCGAAACATCGGGCGTCGATGGTACGGTTGCAACACTATTTTGATGATCAAGCAGATGATTTATTTGAACGAGTACATCCGGCGTAGTTGGCGATTGAGTAATCTGAGCAAAGGTTGCTGACGACTGTGCAGGTGGTGAATAGTTCAATTTGTTAGGACGTTGGATTGGACCATGCGTATGTTGTGGAAAAGATACTGGTTCAATGCTAAAATGAGCAAGCATGGATTCAGCAAGGTCATTCAGATTAAGGATGTTTCAAATGAGAAAGTAATCGAATTTATTTATGCGAAAAGCAACTACTGATAAAACATTCTATCCATTCAGGCTACCTTTGTACGTTGTGAGTCAAGCGGTAAATATTTTTCGTTTCTTCTCACTGTGATTGATTACTCGAGAAGACTCTTATTAAATTTTGCTTAAACCGATGATGTCATATACTGTTCTGTTTTTCAATACATACTTTTCTTTGATGAGAGATGTAGGTGTCGTTGATCTCTCTTGCATACTTGTTGTCATTGCTGGCGGTGTGATTGATAACGACATTAACGGTGGTATGTGATTCGATACTGTTTTGTGTTGTGCTTGCGTTCGTTCATTCGTATCCAATTCACTTTGTAAAGCATATCGACCAAAATCTGAAAGACGAAAGAAAATAGTGCTTTTTTAGATTGTACTGATCGTTCGAACTCACTCGAGGGTGTCACAGAAGTTAAATCAAGCATTTTTTTTTAATAAAAAGAGTTTAATTTAGATTAAATAAAAGTTAAACTGTTTAACGGGTAGCAGAGAATTAAGAGTTTAATAGAAGTTTAATGATGCGTCGTTCTCTGGATGTTTTCAATTTCTCCTCAAAAAAACAACCCCTTATATACTATTAAGTTGAGTAATGACAACACGGACAGAACGAGTAAAAAAGAATGGAAAGAAAAAAGTACAACGTGCATGTATCGATCAGCATAACCACCGTTTTTTTTTGAATACTTGCCAAAAAAAGAATGAGACGAAACGTAGTCTTCCTTTTCTTATGTGTCTGATGATTCACTTTTGCCGTCAAAAGTCAAATATATACGTACTTATTGGTGTTATAAATATATTAGCCAGCAGAGCATGTGTTAAAGAGGCGATAGAAAGACTCAAAGCAATATGCATTACCGTCGTCAGGAATATCGGGCTCATCCCAGTCAAGATTTTCTTCTAAATCATCATCATCATCATCGGATCTTGCGAGATCCTCCTCCTCTTCGTTACCACCACGTTCGGATGGTGGTGCTGATGAACAGCGTGAACGTATGGACATTGAACATGCCGTTGTCGCTGATGGTAAACCAGCTGCCCACAACTGCTCGGTTAACTGACGAAAAGCTAACTCTCGATTCGCATTAGATATTGATGTACTATCCTGTAGACTATTTCTTTTCGCTAGATTAGGAGTTGGCACAGGCGACGGATTCTTAGGCGTAGGACGACGGCGGCGACGGGATACTTTTGTACCAGAATGTTGCGCTATCGACGTTGAGAATGGACCAGTTTGGTTTTCTACAAGAAGAAAGTCAAATCTATTTGCTGAATGGATAGAAAGAGGAGTTTGCAAACCCGATGTTTCAGCTGTTTGATTTGTAGTTTGGGATTCATCGACCGCTTCTCGACGCGAAGATGTTCGAGTCTTACGATGCCCTTTCGTCGTATGCACCACCTTCCATTGTTGCTCTTTGATAGAATCATCCAGCTCCGTTGAATGGATTTGATTAGAATCACGAGACGATTGAATTGGATTGATATCTACAGTCGATGTTGGAGTGGTATTTGAAGATAACTTTTTTGTTTTACTTGAAAGACGTCGTGATCGCGAAACCTACGACAAACATTGTCTGAATCGGATCGAAATATCAAAGTAAATGCGGCAACGTACAACAAATTGTTCGTTTTCTTCATCTGATACTGTCGATGAAGAGACGCCCTTTGGCACTGCCGGAGATGTTCGTTGATCTGACTTTTTCCTTGGACGCGACTGAGGTTGAACTGTTAATTCTGATTGATCCTTTGACGTCTGAAAAAGTTGTTTTTTTTTGCTCAGAAACTATCTCGGTATTTATCAGAAAAACAAGCCAACCTTTGATAAACTGCCATCCGTCGTTAGTCGCCGTGTTTTATCCTGTATTGGTTTGACTTCCAGTGATGACGATCCAGTCGATGTCCGAGGTTTTCCTATTGTTTCTCTCTTCTCATTAACTGGCGTAGTTGAACGTTTCGCTTTCAGTGGGTTCTTTGGTAACTCACTAGTTTTTCCTTTTTTCGTATCAGGAACTATCAGCGATTCAATGCGCTCGCTACAATACAGACTTCGTTCTCTTTTGTACGTTCAAATTAGATCATACCGAGTTTTTTCTTCTTTTTGCACAGCTAATGACAAATCACTTAGATCAAAGATTTTGTTATTCGTGGTTTCCATAAGGTCACGCCATCCAACGCGTGTTAAATACTATATAAACAAAACACAGAATACGGATCGACGAAGAAGCAAATTTGTCAGATTACATTATCGAAGGTTCGTCGTGCATCGTATATGGCTGCGAAAAATATCAAAATAAACATGATGAATAAAGAACAGAAACATAAGTAATATGTTCGCAATTCCCACACTGGCCGTGGAACAATTTGATAACATGCGGATAAGACACGTTGTGGAATTCGAACGTGGATCGGGAATGTCATAAGACCAATATTTGTATTCAATGTTAATGTTCGATTGACTTCATCCGTAGTATAATCAGGTTGATATCTTTGAAAAAAATAGAAAATTTCATCAAAATCAAAACAAACGATTTTGATTACGTACAAGATATGAAGACTATATTTCTCATTCGATTCAATCTCAATATTGCCGCACACGGGAGTAGAAAAGCCATATCCAGAACAAGCATTTTGATCGAATGATATCTCGTAGATTATTGTTTTCATATTTCCTGTATTATACAATGTAATTGTTTTTCGAAATAAGAGATTTCTTGGAGGATCTAAGAGAACAGTGTCGAAAAAGGAAATCTTGTAACAAAGACGTTTTACTCGAACAAAGTGTATGCTGTTTCTCATCAATCATGATGTCAATTGGAGTAATCGGTGAACTCGCTTCGCGATGTCCGACTTGCAAACTACCGATTCCACCTTCTCCGCGTAATAATATCGATTCTATAACTGTGAGATTGTTTCTAAACAACAAATTAGAATTCATTTCATAGTTAAGACTTATTCAACAAGTGACGTCACATTACCGGACAATAAAGTACATTTCATGTTTAATTGTTTGCGTTGGTTGGTAGGCAATGGTGAATTTCATCTGTTCCGTTGGTTGAAGATAGAAATTGTACATTCCATTGATTAAATCGACGCGTTTCGATGGCTGAAAGCAGGCAAGCATGATTTATACGCCGTATCATACTTTGAATGGAATACTTACTGTAGCGATGGTGAATATTCGGTCGTCGATAATCTGTTTCGAACTTTCGGAATTATTACAAAGAAGTTCGACAGTATAGATCACAGAATTTGGCGAAGGATTGCTTATAATGATATCTTTCGTCTAAGTATCGGGAAAAACATGTAAGCGTGCAGGAGTAAAATCAATGATAAACATTGCAATACTTTAGTAATATTGATAAATATCACTTGGAAATCAAGAATGATGGGTGTACGGGATGATAATGAAAACATATGTTCAAGTACGGATGGCCAAATAAAAGCAATGGAAATCGGCACAGAGATATTCGCTCGATCAGTATAAATCCATACATGAGTTTGAATTCTTTATCGAAAGGAAATAGCTGAATAAAGATTCATCTCTTCTGAATTCTCTTACTTTTGTTTTTGTACAATTAATATCCATTCAAGCCAAAGATTTCGAAATTGTTTAACTAACGTATAATCAAGTTCGTATGTATTCAATGCAGACACATGTTCATCCCATTTTCGTTTGAATACAACATGATGATTTAAACCACAGTAAACATTCAATTCAGACGGAAAAGTTTTACATAACGGTGCCATGTCGAAACGAAATTTACCAAGCTAAGAAACGCCATTCAAGATCTAGATTTGAGAATATAAATTCTTCTTACTCGTTGTGTTCGATTTGATTGAAGTTTCAAACGAGGGGCGGATGGGTCAGGCCAAGTGAATGTAAAGCATGATTTATGTGTTTCAAACTCAATTCGTAGTACATTCACTGGTGTGTTGAATTTATTGTTCAGGAATATATCGATGATTTCAATGCGGTTCTAGAAGAAATAAATTAAATCGTAAACCATGATAAAACGTTCAATACTAAAGATGCATTGATATGTATTGGTGTTTTGTTTGCATACTGAAGTGAGCCATCAATGGTTTGATAGTTGATATTAATTCGCAGAGTCTACGCCGAGAAATGAAGATTAGAAATAGATTCATGATATTATTTTTTACTTGATAAATCGTTCGAAAAGTAATGGATTCGTTGTGTATTCGTACTTGATCACCTCCATCGATTGTCAATCGAAACACAGCGCGGTGCTGCTCCGGAATAATTAGCTAACAATAGATGTATACCTTCGATATTAAAGTCTCGTTTCATATTAAATCTACCTGAGAAATATTTTCATTGGTAGTGATATTGTCGGATCTGCGTTCTAACTGATGATTATCAGCTAGTGGCTCCATATGATTCAATTGAATCTTCATGTTTGACAAAGTTGAATCAACATTTTCGATTTGAACGTCAATTGGATTTGTATTCATCAATACAAATGTAACTGTCAATGATGTGTGAACAGGTATACTGGCGAGAAAGAACTCGAGTGGATTGGTATCATCATTATGAATACCACCATTCGTATGATCAGTGATGAGATTCAACTAAAGAGAATAATCTCAATGGTTATCGATTCTCTTGCAAACACTGAATTAGTCTTACAGAGAGAAATCCATTGTATAGATAAAAAGGAAATGGGAAACATGAGAGATTGGTATGCACATTCAGTGTTGTTTGGATATTGATGAATGGTGTTGTTGATAACGGTTGTTTACGAAGATTAATACATAGTAATTTAGTCCATTGGTTAGGATAGAGATAAAGAATCGATGAGAAAGCTTCGATCTATGTAGAAAAATATGAGTTTAAATGAGTTTTATTCGATTTTTTTCTTACTTCAATGTATGGAGAAAGAAGTTCTGGATTGTCGATTGTGATATTATATACAGAAAGTGGAATAGTATAGCGATTGATGAATTTAATTGGCTGACAATCATCACGATTCGCTGATGGAATAAAAAAACGTGTGTTTTCTTTCTCATAATCTACTAAACCATGATAAACTATTTCATCAAATGGGATTCGTAACCGAGGTTGCTCATCATCCGCCGTGTATACTTGAACATCACCTGTTAAATGCTGAATATCAGTTGGAATCAATGACGGATAAAGAGTAATTTCAGCAATAAGGTTCAAATGATGGATATCCGCTGGTATGGGAAGAGTTTTATAAGATACAGTCATATAGTTTTGATGTTCGTCTGACACGCGTACATTCTAAACAAAACAAATCTTGTTAATGATCTGGAATTCTATTCAAGGATCTTTTTTGGAACATTTGACAGCAAAAACATCGAACGAATCGTTTATTTAGCCTTCTCTGCTCCATTAAACCAAATTATTTACAATTGATCTCTCTTACTAGGAACATCCTTTCCACACCATTCTCGTTCACTTCGGAACTTACTGAAATCAACAGGGGATCCAAATCATTGTTGAATATATAAATTGGCCTTGTTATCGGTTTCATTGTTGAATGTATATAGCTATTCGCTGAAAATTCCAGTAAATCGACATTGGAATATATTCTGGGATGATTCAAAACATTGATTTTCACCGGTAAAAGAATAAAATCTGTCGCATTGGTTTGGATGCAAACAAAACCACGAAAATGATTCAATTCAAATGCCCAATACTTAATCTTTATCACTGATTTGACTTCGTATGGTTTCAAATGCCACTGTTCATAAAATTCCAGATTTTTCGTTATCTTATTTCGGATATTTCGCTTGGACAATAAATCAATATTCAGATTTTCATCACTTGTGTATATCTCATTGATATCTATTGAATAATTATACGGATTATAGAAGTCAATTGTGTATTCAAATGTCGAATTTAACGGGATTGTCGCACTAATCAGTGACCGTAAACGAAATGGATTGGATATACCTTTTCCATAAACCTTCAAATGATCGTTCGAATGAAAAGAAAACGCATCAAAATGGGAGCTTACACGAAAGAAGAGTTCTCCACGATTGGTTTCAACGGTAAAAATACTTTGAATATTGTCGATCGTTTGCGGCAAGCAATAGATATTAATTGATGTATTACCGCCATGAGCTGGAAGTATTGTTTGTTTGAAAAATGATGAATAAAAATGAGTTGTATTTCCTGAGATTGATTTTAATTCCAGTGGTTCAGAATTATCGTTGATGATCATCACCGTCTGCATGCGTGGAATGGCAATGGGTCTAAATACTCATAAATATCTAATTAGACAAAGTTTGAGTTATTGAATTGAACACTTACTGTTCAGGAAAATGAAGTGAATGAGGAATAAACCGTATGGAGAGCAAGGAATCTTCGGGTGATGGTTCAGTAACAATATCTTCATCTAATTTTATCTGTTCATCATACGGTTGCAGCAAATTTATCAGTAATTCTCTGTACGCTTCGAGATCCTTCGTGAAGAAAGAGATAATTTCAAAGTCGTATTGAACAAAAAACGTACTGTTAACTGAGAATCAAACGGCACATCTTCTCTCAATGGAAATTGTATAGTCGCTAAACAAAATAGAAGTTTTAGCTAATATGAAATTGATTTATCTAACCTTCATCATTATTCAATGCACTGATTATCATTAAAAATGCTGTAGATATGTGTAACAAAAAGATGTAGTGTAAACAATAACAACCGCGACTTGAAGGTTGTTGTTGAGTTTGTAATTTTGTAGAAAAGATCATTTATTCGCAGATCGAAACACAGAAAATAATTACTACGAATCGATTTTATAATCTAAAGAAGAAAATCACGTTCAATAGTGAGAGGTTTTCTCCGAGATATATTCTCTACATGGTGATTAAAGCAAGTCGAAGTATTAGAAGAGTATCGAAGCGTAACACATTTTGTACATATTCATCTTTTCTGTCCTTTGATCAAAACGCGTTTGTTAGGAAAAATTTTTCGTTTAGTTTCGATTGGAGTGAGAAAAGCGACCAATTAGATACGAATATTTGACAGGTGATATGATGAGGGCGCTAGGTTATCAATTATTGAATTGACACGAGAGTTCCGACAGAATATTCATTGTAACGAGAAAAAAAATGCTTTCTTTTCTCATGATATCTGTTCTTGTTCGAATATTAGACGAAAAAAATCTGACACGTCGGTGTCATATGTTCGTAAGAGAAAAATACCCATCATTTTTCCCTCGATGGATAATTAACGAAAGGAAAAAATCGTTGATTTCGGCCGAGTTTACCTTGTCAGGAGAATATTAGAGAAAGAAAAAGTAAAATATCGTTATTTCATGTGATTGCGCGATGAGCAAATCTATGTTTTGGACTGCTACTAGATGGTTAAAACAGCTTGATTGACGAAGCGTTACTTACTATCAAAATATAAATCAGCAAAACACGTATTCATCCCACAGAATAAACCAACTTTGAAGCGCAACCCAGCGAAAGTGCTTCATTCGTTTTTGATCAACAACAACGAAATTACTGTTTGTTTATCGGTCAATTTGACTTCTCAACAACATTTGACAGGAGATGAGTAAACAGAAATCGAGTTCATCCTCGAGTAAAACTAATGGCACGAAAGACAAAGAAACGTTGAAACCGTCGAAATCGTCTGCTTCAATCCAACGTCGAACAACTGCACCGCCTATTGTTCAAAATGTGATTCTCGTTTGGCTAGACGAAAAGATGGATGAAAAGGGTAACAGTTTCTGGCGTAATGCAATTGCAGAATTTCGTCATGAGATAAATACAATTCATACATTCACCGAATCGGATCCATGTGTTCTGTTTCTCTCGAAACATATGGACGAGAAGATTTGTCTAATTATTTCTGGTACACTTGGCCAGAAAATCATTCCGACGATTTATAATATGTCGCAAGTGTATTCGATATTGATCTTCTGTGACAATAAAAAGGAATTCAAACGATGGGCAAAGAATTGGACGAAGATCTTTGGTGTTTTTACTCATTCAGCTGATCTTGCCAAAGCACTGGAAGAGATTGTAGACATATGTGAACAGGATTCGATCGGAATCAACCTCTTGTCAATGAATGATGTCGATGCAGCGAAACGAGACGAAGATCAAATGCCGTTTTCGTTTGTCTATCCTTCGATATTGAAAGAAATTCTACTGACAATTTCGTTCGATGATCAACGCTTGGATGAATTCATCGACTACTGTCGTGGTGCATTCAACAAAAATGATCAAGCATTGCACACGATGAAAGAATTTAAGCGAACTTATAAGGAAAAGACTCCTATCGAATGGTTTGCACAGAATTCACTTTTGTATTCAATGATCAATCGCGCTCTTCGACTTCTCGATCTGCAATTATTGATGAAATTGGATTTCTTTCTAATCGATCTGCATCGTCAAATCGAACAATTGTCTGCAGAACAATATCGAAATCATGATAATGAACAATCAGTAACATTTTACCGTGGACAAGGTTTATCTAAGGCAGATTTCGATCGACTGGCGAAACTTAAAGGTGGTTTCATGTCACTTAATAACTTTTTGTTCGCTAATACGGATTCGAAAGAACCTCTCAATATCGCTCGTGATGCTGCAGAAAATCCTGATCTGATCGGCGTCCTATTTCACATATCTGCAAATCCTTCAAAAGCAGTAGGACCTTTCGCTTCAATTAGTAAAGTTATCTCATTACAAAGCTCAGACGATAACATTCTCCTCTCAATGTTCACGATCTTTCGTATCGGTAAAATGAAACAAATCGACGGAAATAATCGACTTTGGCAAATAGATTTAACATTAGCAACGAACGATGACTCAGAAATTCGGATACCTGCGGCATACGCTAACGAAAACACTAATCCAAACTCCAAAGGATGGGGACGACTGGGCATAGTCTTGATCAAAATGAGTGAATTAGAAAAAGCGCGTCAAGTTTACAAAACTATGCTTGAACAAACGTCTGACGGTCAACAACGAGCCGGTATATATCATCAACTAGGATGGATCGAGGATAGACAAGGACATCACGAGCAGTCTATCTCATTCTATAAAAAAGCACTGGAAGTTTCTCTAAAATCACTTCCTGCAGATCATCCTGATTTAGCGATGTCTTATAACAATATTGGATTGGTTTATTACACTAAAGGTGACTATTCAAAAGCACTTTCAGCACATCAGAAAGCATTGGCTATTCGACAAAAGACTTTGCCTGCGAATCATCCCGATCTGGCAATGTCTAATAATAACATTGGCATGGTTCATGTCAATATGGAAAACTATGCCAAAGCAGCATCATTCTGTGAACGTGCAGTACAAATTGGAATGCAAGCGTTACCACCAAATCACATACATCTTCAACACTACAGAGAACATTTCGATTTAGTTAAGAAAAAGTTATAATTACTACTTTTCGTCTAACGAAAATATAAATTGACTTAGGATACATCATAGAATTTGTGATTTACATATATACACAGAAATATTCTGACTACTATAACAAAAGAATGCAGATTTTTCGTTGGATTTAAAACGTAAAAATAATATCGATCACAGCATTTAAACAGACATAGAAAAATTCATATTTATCATCCTAGGCAGTAGTTTAGTGCTTATAAATCAGAACAGTGCTTCTAGAAAAATTTCATCCAATCATCATGAAATCAATCCGAAATTCTCGAACTATGAATAGCAGGAGCATAATCAAGAGAACATGTACATAGCTGTTTCAAGAGAATTACCGTTGGATTTTGGATTAAGCAGATTTAACAACAGATTTCCATTTCTACTATATGGAATACTACCTACTATTACGACAATAATAATATGCTTAAATGAAAGAAAAAAAACTTCAGCGCAATAAATATTTGTAGAACAAGATATTGAATTCATACTATTTAATCATGTTCATTTGTTTGTCAAATATCCACGTGGATTTATTTCAAATTTCAGTTCGAGAAAAAAAAGAAAGAAAAGAATCAAGCGAAGGGCAAGGAAAATAGTTTTTTTTTGTCTATATCTATCAAGCGAATTGAATTGATTATGATGGCTAAAACAAAAACAATGCATAAATAACGAAAAAAATCAAATACTCCGAAACATTGTTTCCATTTCAACTTACTCTGAAATTCATAATCACATGAATTTCTCCATGCGATGATAAACCAAGGTGTGCTGGTAACTTGACCCATTCATCAAACTTTCCATCATCAAAAACGTGTTTCAACTTGACTTTACAATCACCAATAGAATCTCTATCGCCAACATCTTGATCATAAACAGCGAAATGAATGGTATCATCGCCATCGTGAACATTAAAAGTCAATCGTTCATTCCAGACTGGATCATTCGAGTTCGGGATCGTCTTCGTACGTTGTTTGTACTTTTTATCTAAATACACTTCGACGTAGGCATCATTTTTGCCGATTGTATCTTGATCCTTTAATTTTCGTCCAGCAGCGACAATAACTTCAAGCGTACCGTTTGGCATTGTAAATTTACTGACTATCGATATCAAATGTATATACCTCTCTTTATATACGCTCTTATTTTATTGACAGCATTATTCACGATTGTTTTCTTTTCTTGTTCGGTACGAACGAGGTATTTGAAAAGAAAAAAAGAAATCGAGATTACAATCCGATGGTTCTCATTTGTTCTAAACAAATATTATTGTATTTGTTAAGCATATATAGAATATCATAGAAGTACTCACAAGAAATAAATCATACGGGTAAATAAAAGTAATTTTAAATTCTATCCACATGTTGCAATAACCTTCTAAGTCATTCGTTATAATGATTCATATTGAAATAAAATTATACAATCTATTTATAGGTTCTGTTTTTCAATACCGAAAAAACAATCGAATGAAGTCATATATAACAGTGAAGACTTTGCCCGCTCGAAACATTCAAGGATTGTATTCTAATCTTCATACATCTTAGGTCTCTACTACATACATGATCATCATCATCATTCGGTTATCTCTTTATCTTATATATAGTGTGATCAGAGATAGCGTGATCTCATCAATATTCACATCTATACCTTAATGTTCTTGTTAATCACCTACAAGACGTATACGAGTAGTAAATTACCGGTAGTCAATATTTCGTCTTATTTATCAAAATAAATTTCGTGAAAACGTATGATAAATGATGTTATATGTCAAGTATGTAATTTCCGTATTTTTGTCACATCATAAATTGAGATACACTCAATTAATTTCCTAATCTGCACAGCATGCATTGCGCATAATTAAACTGTCGAAACACACCATAATGATCGTTGCCAATCCAACGTGTTTTTCTTCATAGTATAATCATATCTCGGTAGATTGCTTATGTTTTGTTGCCATTTACTTTGATATTTACAATGGTATGTCTCATATTGATTATCTTCTATTCACTGATCGATATAATCAAACTCATCTGGGAAAGTAAAGATGATTCACCGGACGGGTAACTCATTCCAGTTTCGATTAAATAGAGACTGTACGTGTTGTGTGTTTTTCTCTCTATACGATGATGATTATTATTTCAATAAGCGTCGCTCATCAGAGTCTTTGATCGTTAATTATATTGATTGTGACAGTTCTATGACAAATGCTTTGAACTTTTTTTTTTCAATCACGTTTAGTCAACGGTATTTTATTTCGCATCTTAACTTTCATTATCTTTTTCTCATCACCAATTTGAGACGAAACAGAAAAGATTTGTTTCGAGAATGAAAAAGTCATCGCACGTGGGTATGTAAGACCGTTTACATCGAATAGACAGTCTTATCATCCTGTCATCAATGATTATCATTCTTTCCACTGACATTCATTCATCACCTTCGAGCAATTACGCATAGAAATCAAGGACGTCATTCTGGACGATTCGCATTTATATGAGAAATGTTTAATTTGAATAGTTAGAAGAAGAAGAAGTCAACTATAACAAATGCTTGACATGAGAAAAACTCAACAACAATAGGTAAACAAAGACATCAGAAAGATGGTTATGGCAAAAAAGAAATTCTAATTAGAAAGAAAATAAGAGTATTCAAGAAATGAACACTATTTGTTTCTTCTTCTTACCAAGATGAGGGAAAAACAACCACATCGTAAGTGTTAAGCGTCAAAAGACAGAACTACGACAACAAACAAGAAATTTTACATGCAAAGCAACAAATACATCAAAACAACGGTCGTCTTTCATTTGACAGTAACTGTCTTTTCCGCAACAACCTAAATAAAAACAAAAAAAAAAGTAGTTGAAGACTTAATAAACTAAGCTTGTTTATTTACATTTCCATCTGTGTCTTCAAGAATAGTCTTTTTATTTTCATTTCCTGCTGTGAACCATTTATTTGTGCGTAGTTTTAAATTTGTTGGCGGATCTACTGCAATATCATTGACATCCGAACTCCAGATCTACAAAAATCCAATCGATTCAACAGACAAACGTAATTCTTCTTACTGTAGTTGTTGCACCAGGTCTCAAAGCCATTCCTCGCGGAAATTTGAATTCATACGATTGTGAACCAACTTTACGTTTGAGTATCCAGCCAGCAAGTGCCATTTCGCGTGACGAATTATTGATTAATTTCACAAATTTTGGATGTGCGCTTTCGTCATCAACGATATTGATTCCGTCGAGCAATTGAATGTTGATCAACGGACGTTCAACGGAATCATGACGTGGACGTTTACGTGAGGAATATGTTCGGTTCGATCCAGCTGTTGTTGTTGTTGCACCACTATCGGAGACGAAACTTTCATTTGCACCGCCACTACTCAAACGAGATGAAGTAGCAGATATGTTGAGGCTAAAAAGAAGATAATGAATGTTTCAAAGTATAAGAACACTTTTGTTTTCTTACCGTTCTTCTTCAGATTCGAGTAGTTTTCTGTAAGTAGCAATTTCTCTATCGAGACCGATTTTGATATCTAATAAATTTTGATAGTCAATTTGCATTTGTTCGATTTGTTGTTTTAAGCGTTGTAATTCATCTTCACGTTCGGCAAGTAACGCATCTTGTCGTTGTTGAGCATTATGAAGACGATTTTCCAAGTCTCGACAACGTTGTTCCAAAAAGTTAACTTTGTCATTTAATGCATCACGAGATTTGGTAATATCATCGATACGTTCACGATAGGATGTGACATCGGATCGATATGAACCGACTTGATCCGCATTTCGACGAATGGTGTTTTCTAAGTTTTCTATTTTTTTCTCGTATTGCGAAGCGATTTCATCACGTAGTGACTGTATTTCGTCTTCGGTCTGCGTACGTAATTGCTGCAATTCATGTAATAATCGATCATCGTATTGCTGACGAAGATTATCATCGTAGGATCGAACTTCAACACGTTTCTGTCGATGAATTTCCTCGATTGCCTACGAAATAAACAAAACTAGACAAAAATTGACTTGATTTTCACTCACTGTCTCGTGAACTTGTTGATTAAACTGTAATTCTTCGCGTAATGTCTTATTCTTATTTTCCAAATCAATGCGAAGGAGTGTTTCTGATTCGAGTTGTCGTTTCAATACATTGATTTGCTTTTCAAGTTCGCCGTTAAGACCACGGAGATTCTACAAAAATCGAAAATGTACTTTGCGGTCAGCAGGTACAATGTCTACTTACCGCGTTATCATCTGTTTTGCGGTTATTATCGTAAACTAGCGCTTCGTTTCGTGCTTTTAAATCAGCCAATTCATTTTCGTATTGTTTCAAACGAGCTTCAAGAGTGCGGAAGTCGCGTTCCTTTCGAGCAAGTCTAAGTTTAGTGAAGTTCAACAATGAAAAGTGTGAAGTTTTCTAGGTCTATACTTTGCAAGAGCATCTTGTGCATCCGCATCGGCTTTTTCTGATTCGATTTGGAGACGAGTTTTATCTCTGGCTAATTCTTCGATCAAAGCTTTTGCATCTTCAAGTTCGCGTTCATACAACTGTTTGACTTTCGATGCTTCTGTTTGGTATGTATCAGTGTACGTAGCAATGACACTCTTAAAACAGGAAATATTCGGAGTTTTTTGTTTGATTTCAACAAATCACTTACTCTTAATTCTCGATTATCTTGTTCTAAACGTCGTACGGTATCAATATAAACAGCTAAACGATTATTGAGAGTTTCTAATTGTTCTTTTTCTTGGGCACGAGAGATATTCAATCCCGAAGAATTCGCTGGCGAAGCAGCGCGGGTACGCGAAGCAGACGCTGATCGACTGGCCATAGTTAAAAATTTCAAATAAGTAAAATACGAAGTCTATTCGAACGACGTAGATCGTCTAAAAAGGTAAACAGAAACAAATTAACGCTAGTTTGTTATTATGTTATTGATGAAGAGAGAGGTGAAAAAGAACGTGCCCTTGGGTAATGATGAAATCAAGATACAGTATTTTCTTAATCAGAATAAATAGACCGAACGAAAGGAGAAGGATATTTATTACCCATTCGTTTCTCGATGATTTCGTTGTCTCTATCATCATCCATAGGTCACCATTCTCATCTATTATTCACAACTCTTGTTTTGTCTCTCTCGCTCTCTTTTTCTCTACAGCATAGCGTTGATGTGGCTAGAAGAGACAAATCTCATTGGTGGCGATTTCAACGACGATCACCTACAGCGCTTTTCGTTCGTTCTGGATCATCAAATTGATTGCCGGCGAAAGAAAACCTTTTATCATTCCAGAAATCAGGAGACACATGCCCGATTCAGTGAAAACAGAGATCATACTTAAGAAAAGATGCAAACGAGATGATATTTCAAAACAGATGTCGTTAATTTATAGTCGTTCGATCGATCGGACGAGCGATAACACTTGATCATAGTAATTTATCTAGAGGATATGGAGCACAATTAAATCGAAAGAATAGGAGAATGTGTTTGAATATGCTTGAATGTCTCGAACGCTAATGAATGTATGATATGATTGAAAAGTAAACAATACTCTTATTGAAATGTACGTCTCGTTGATTCATTGAACAATTACTGTAGGCATACGTGGCAAAATGTATTCGACAGTCTTTGTTTAGTTCTATATTGATCTAATAGGAAGACAAATTCATTTGTACGGTCGACTTGAATTTTCTCGGAGACACTCGCGTCTTTGATGAGACAAAAAAAGACTTGATAATTAGGTTTATTAAAAGGAAAGATTTCTAGTGGCAACTAATTTTTTTCTTACATTGGAAATGTTTATTTTGATTGTACTCATTCGATATACAAAGAGAAAAGATCGATAGTTTTTATCTGACAAAATAAAATAAGATGAATTTGATTACGATTTGATAGGTGCTTCGATAAGTAATAGAGGTTGTTCGATTTGTGCACGTTCTGCTGCAACAACGAGAATCGTCGCACCACAAACACCTGCCGGTAGAAGAAGAAGAAAAGCGCCGGGAATAAAAAAGATAAGTTCCATCGATAAACCAAAACCAAGTGTTGCCCATCGGTAATGTTTGAACCACGGCGTTCGTTCACGTACACCAAGTAAGTGTAATGATAGAGGATAATCGATGATATCATAAGCAATTATGAAGCCGGTGAAAAGAAATTTCAGTGGGATTGTGAGAAAAGCAGCCGGTGGAAAGAAGAATGCTGTTAATGTTAAAATGAGTAGCACGGGACACGAAACAACTATTGAAACAAGAGCGACGCGAATACTTCGCCATACACTTGCACAGAACGATTCTTCAGGCCGATTCGGATATTTCAATTCGCGTTCTTGAGCACGAACAAGACTTTCCAATGCTGGTGAACTCAATGGCTGTGCGGTGAGAAATGCCAAGAGTAATGAAAGGAAGATGGCAACTGCGTATAGCAGGAACCGAAGCATCCATATACCGTAGTACATCCAACGAGAGTTGTATCGTTGGGTTAAATGATTTGTAAATAGATGCATTCCCCAAACACCTGGAACTGAGAACGCGAAAAGAAGAAGAGTGAAAATAATCGCAGGAACAAGTGCTCGTATCCATGTCGACGGATGTGTAAGAATAAAGAGGAAACCTTGAAATGGTGCGATAAATCCATTGAAAAAACCCGGTGGTGACAGCTTTGTTCGATTTAAATCAATGACTATTTGCTCAATCAATGATTGCCGGTCATTGTAACAGCCGTGAATCTTCGAAGAAGTTTTAACAGGCGATTTGCTCGATGAAAGGATATAAACAGTCGAGATTTGTTTTAATTTCAACAAGCGATCGATCGATATAGTTGAATCAGTAATAACAAGTGTTAAACCACGTAATGTCGACGGTAACGAAGATATAAATTGATAACAAACATCTTCGCTAGTGAATAGAGCTGTATAGGAACGCAATTCATTGGGAATCGGTTCATCGTGTTCATTTTGTAACCAAACGATATTTGTTGTTGTGCCCATGTTTATGCGTTTGAAGATTCGAATTAGAGAAAGGGATGTGATGAAGATGAAAAGTGTCTTCTAGTTCATTGGACTTTTCTGTTCCTACCAATCAGAATAAAGAACGACATTCTTGTTAGAGAACATAGAATAAATAAGCATATTGTATGGTATTACATATATGCACGACGAAACGGTGCGCCACATGTTCAACGGATGATGATAGAGAGTGCTGCATACACACAAAGAGGCCATTCGCACATGTTAAAAGGTATGATATTCATGACAGTTTGTCTAGTTGTTTTTCGACAGTCCATCACGTTCAATTGATTGAATTACGACGGTCTATCGACTGCTTGGCTAATTCGATTTCGATGATGTGAAAGACAAGTTGATAATGATGAGTTATCCGTGAAAGATTTATTATTGAATTCAATATAGAAAAATATGACTTTTTATACACTGATGAGAATGTTTTCACGATGGACGAGGGAAAAGAAAATATATAAGTAGTTCTTTACGTGAAATAACAAAAACAAATTCTGTGTTAAAAACATGAATAAGTCGTTTCTTTTACTCTCGTATCCGGATCGATATTCGTACCATAAACAGTCAAATAACGACAGAAACATCTACAAAGAACACAATGGAAAGGCATTTATATATATATATATATATATTCTTGACTTATTACTTGATTCTGATGATCGGAGAATTATACGGAGTAAAATCGAGATTCCACAGACATGGTTTGTTCTTATTTCGAAGAGAATCATTGATTTCTGATGTTGAAGGATTGTCTACACTTGCCGAACGACTGATCACGGATAGTTTACGATTGCTGTTAGAAGAAGATGAGTTGTTTGCAGCATTGGTCGATTGTTTATCAGTTTTTCCTGTTGGTAAATTTCCAGCACTGAACAGACTCAGTAACGACTGAAAAATTTCATTAGAATATTGTTTTTAAATGATAAAAATAGAGCAAAAACACTTACGCGTGCAGGTCGCAGTGTACCACCCGTTGTTTTTCTATTCTTTCTTTGTTGTTTGTCGTCATCAGTTTCTTCTCGTTGAGCACTTGACGGTCGGGGTAAAGGAATCTTATTTTTCTTTAATTTCAACGATTGAAATATTCCACTACGACGGCGTGTTTTCGTCGAATCGTATTGATCGATTTGTGGACTATCCATTTCGCTTTCTGATTGTTGAGATTGACGATTTTTGAAATGAAGTATCGATGTATCGACACTAGTTGACGCTTGTAGATTGTGCCGAATCGGTTCATGACTTTGCTGATTGAGTTGTTGATGACCGCGACGTCGTCGTCGTCGAATATCATCTGATATTGGTTCACTCGGTGGATGAGGCTTATGTCGTTGTGAATGATTAGGTTTATTTTCATTATCAGACATGTCTTCATTGGATGAATTATCTGACGGCGTTGAATCATACGGATTATCAGTATTTCTTATATCATTGTTATAAATATCATTGACAAACTTCAACTCAATCTCGACTTCTTTAACTTTGATTATATTTGTAAACGAAAGATCATACTAAAAAGAACGAATCCGAGTTATGAGATGGTTTCTTTTTCAAGTATATGAATGGTTTTACTTGATTTTTCGAATTTCCATTTCGTTTAATATACCGTAAAAATTCTTTTCGATTAACTGCGTCAATTACAACTAAATCAAGGAATCCATCAGCTATATGGCCGAATTTTGATAAACCCTGTGGTGCAAATGACCATAGATTAGCATTGGTAAAAACCGCAGCTTCTAATAAATTATTTTCTATAACTTTCCAATTCTTCTCTTCATCATATTGAAGATTGTAACTTCTTCGACCCGCAGATGATATTCGATGATTGTTCTCATTATTTGAAGTTATAGATCGTCTTCGTCGATTTATTTCTTGCATATGGGTATTATCAAACGCTTTTACTTGATCATCACTTTTTTCGACAACGGTCGGAGTGCATAACGGGCAACTAGAAGAGACAAGACGACGTTGAGATAGAAAATGTGAATGAGATATTTCATTATTTTACCCTCGATAGCATCGAGTAATCATTGAGTTCGTTTGGGGTGCTGCGATATATCGAATCTCCATTTGAAATGGTCTAGCAAAGGTAAAAATAGTTCGAAAACTTTCCTTCTTTAATTAACTAAAATCTCCAGCTGCGAATGATTTTCAGATTTTGCAAAGATCTTGATATTCCTGCCAGGTAAACTAGTCTGAATTTTTGTCTGTGAATGACAAGTTCATATATAGGATTAGCTACTTCAATAAGAGGAAAGCATCTTAGGTAGTCAGCTTCAGTGCAAAGATTATTGTTCGATGATTTGGGTGCTACTTATCATTCCCCGGAAGAGTGACGATAGAGACCACCGTTCGAATAGTAGAGAACCGTGTTAGACAATAAAACTATGAAGTAAATCTTACTGTAGATATTTCTTCGAAGCCGCTTTTGCGAAGGATTTTTTAATAATCGTTTTGGGACTATGTAAACTATAACGTGGAAAATATTTCAGCGCATTGGCTGGATAACCTGCAGCAGCACCGAAATTAGCTGTGACAAATTTGTAATCTACATCAAACACTGCAGACATATCGATTTTCATCGTGTGATCTAAAGATTTCGAAAGTAATCCCTTAAAATCAATTCATGTCATTTCTTACTGTAAATTAAATGTAAAATAGGTGTACAATGATCGATATTTCCATGTAGCGTATGAGAAATGATATTTGTCGTGCCTGAAAAAAAGAAGAGAAATGATTTCAAGGGAAAAAAATTCATTGAAAAGATCTTA
This sequence comes from Adineta ricciae, assembly GCA_905250025.1. Classification (NCBI taxonomy): domain Eukaryota; kingdom Metazoa; phylum Rotifera; class Eurotatoria; order Adinetida; family Adinetidae; genus Adineta; species Adineta ricciae. The sequence goes on along the minus strand of CAJNOJ010000159.1, from coordinate 13,900 downwards.
CCATCAGGTACAATACAAATCGGAAAAGGTATTGTTGGTAAATCTGCTCTTATATCTAATCTGAAACCGAATACGAATCAATACTCATAATTAAACTCTATTGTTTTCTCTACCTCGTACGATATTCTCTCGCTAAATAAACTATTAACGCATTGATAACATTAATCACGGACCCATCACCACCGATGATCACCAAACTATTTAAAAAACGCGTTTTATTCAATCACACTTTGAAATCTAATACCTGTCTATCGAATCGAAGCCACCTTCAACATTCTGCAGCGCTTCGTCAGCACTGAACTGATCGCTGATTTCTAAATGAAAACGCTTTACTTTCCGTAAAAATCTTCGATCAAAGATTTACCCATATAAGTTATTTTATAACGTCGTGTTTCAAGCATCGGTTTGATCTTCGTATTATATACATGTCGACTATGTCTTGGACCAGCATAAGGATTACAGAGAACGAAGATGTTTTTCGGGGGCGTTACTAAGCAAAGTTGAAAAAGTTATAAACTGTCTTTTCCTCTCTCTAATTTGTAATCATTCTTACATGCGATGATAATCTTCGATAGAAAATGAAACCATTGTTCGATTAAGTTCGGATCGTCACTTTGAAAAACAATGAGAATTTCTTGTAGAACGTTATCGGTTAAAGTCTGATAAGAATGTAATTGAAAACCGCGGAGAACAGAATTTTGAGATAAAGGTGTCGACGAAAGATTCATAGGGCCACTTATACTATTCGATGTGGAAATCATTGTGCCTGCTATATTTTCATTGACGTTCATTGACCAATTCCAATGTGAATGGATTGGTGTGATACCAAAAACATCGTTGAGATTAATCGAATTTTGATTATTTGGATCTGGTGATGGTCGTCGATGGATTTCATTGCCGACCGCTAAGAAGAATTCTTCGATAGGACATGAAAATTCTTGTTTCTATGATAATACATACGTTCGCCAGTAACATCCGCCCAGCTTAAAACATTATTTGCGAAAATGACTTCAACAGTCTTATTTTGAATGGCAAAAAATGCTCGTTCATAGGTGGTGTCAGTATTTGCGTCATAACGGTTTCTATCTTGATCGGAATGATGTCTTAGATTATCGTTTTCTTCCAGAAATTCTTGATTAGTCCTTCTTTCATTGTCTTGGTTTTCATCGTCGTCTCCAAATGCAACTTTGATTGTAGCTAATTAATTCGAAGTAAACTAAAGTTTACAAAAAATATCAAACCAATGATGAACAAACCTGGAGGTGCTGCCGCCGGCGCTCGACGTCGACGTGCCTGAGTCGACATCGACTTGGTTCGTATTTTCTATAAACACAAGAAAAGAAATGAGTCTTTTCTTCTCTCTTCGTTTTACATATAAACAAAAAACATTTTCAACAACGAGAACAATCAGTCGCACTTTGAACGTACTCGTTACTCACATCTTTACAATACGAATGAGGATTGATCGAAAAAAAAACGGAGCAATGTTATGAACATGAAAACGAAGAAGTCGCCATAGGAGACAACAGTGTACAGTGCTCTTATTTGTTCGTTCGTTCGTTCGTTCGTCCGCTGATGTGTATATACATACATGCTAACCGACGAGAGTACCGCCAAAGCAACATCAGACAAGTTTGAAGAAGTAAAAGAAAAGAAAAGAAAACTGAATGCGAGAAATTACGACTCTTTTGAATTTGTCGGAGAGAACATTATTCGCAGGAATTCTTTTTTTTTTAAACGAAGAAACGAGAGAGAGAGAGTGAAGAAAAAAAGGAAGAACACAATGCTTTGAAAAATGTTGCGAGAAGATTGCTGATGACTACACATTGTCAAGGTCATTAGAAGAAATGTATCTTGACTAATGGTTTACAATTGTCTTATTTGACTTTCTTTGAGGAAAGAAATCGGATTATTCTACTTTGTATAGAGAAAACTAGATCTCGTACTTTGAGACGGTCTCAACAATCAATGCAACATGATCTTCAAAGGTATTCGCCGATAAATTGTGAAGGTTCAGTCTAACATCAGTTACCGGAGTTTGTTGAAAAGATATTTCTCTTTTCACTGCATTTATTACTATAAAAGACTCATCGAAGAAAGGAAGAAGTAAAGTAAGGTGTTTTTCTTTGTGAAATATATTATGTAAATGCACGCAATGTAAAGAGCGCGCACATTATTCTAAGGTTACTTTATGTAATATATGCACTAGAAATGAGATGAATAAATAAATGAGCAGAAATATCAGCTGTAAGTGCGTACCCAAATGGTTGGCTTCGTTTTTGCTTGGTTAAAAATTGATTTTGACATCAATGAAAATGACATTGAGTTGTTGGAAATAATCGAAGAGAAGTGACTTTACGAAAGCTTTATGCTTGATTGTGCTGGATTAATTTAGTTCCAGTTCCCGTCACTAAGCCGTTCACTCGACATCTGTTTGTTAGAGAATGCTAAGTTTGAGTAGGCGTGTCTAATCCTACAGACTATCAAAATCATGCCATTGACTTTAGTAAATATTACTTTTTTTTCCTGTATGTTTCATATATTCTCTGCCGGAAGTCATTGACATTGAACTGTTCGTGGGATGTGACCCGATGTATAGATGGTCGCGCTCATTTTAAAGGAAGTTTTCTTCGAAATTTGACTGGTACACCGTTGTTGAAAGGAAAGTATTAGACATGAGGTTTTGTATGAATTATGATATATTTGCATTTCTTTGAGAGGATTAAATAACAAATTAAGTCAATGTTATTTCATAAATCTGAATAATGCATTGTTTGTGATCGATATCTGATCACGTTATATAATATTGCAACTTTTTCTCTGGAAAATGACTATGAACATAGAGCTGTTTGTTCACGCTAGACTTAACAAGATGTTTGAAAACAAGAAAAACAAACTTTATTAGAGAAAAATTTGAAAATAAACGGTATAATAGGTGTCACTTCGTTCATCAATTTGCTTTCATAAAAAATAACAAGCAATTCGACCAAACCATATCTGAGAATGTCATACGTGAATAATGGAATTTAATGCTGATGACGCGCTACTTCGTCCTCAATTAGTTTTTGTCGAATGTGAACCGGCAAAGCAAGATTCAGATTAAAAATAAAATCAAGCATCTTGCGATCTATACCATTAAAATTAATAAAAGTCTTGATGATCATTGTATCCTGGTAAATATACAAATTTTCATTCGCCGATCGGTTCAGTTCATCCAGTGGACAAAATTTGGGAATGCCTGACGCGATACTGACTGATAAAGTCGGTTTTTGAAAACTGATGCTTTTCGTATCTGGTTTAAAACATCCAATAATATGTTTAGGCTCCCTCGTACCGTTCGATTCAAGTATTGTACGTTGATCGCAAAGGCAAAAAGCGACACTAAATTGAAATGGCCACTTTAGGATTCCGTCAAACTCACCTCGAAGAACGACCAAGAAAATTGATGCATGACTGCCTCGTGATGTGCCATCGCCATTGAGATAGAGTCTGATACAAAGCTTGTAGCCTGTGGGTGATGTATAGAAAGGCGGTGAGTAGATACTTGTCTGTCGCTCAGACATAGCATCATACATTTTCTCGTGAACGTTGGTGATTTTCCACGCGATGATGTCGCCGCGTTCCTGAGGTAATATTCCATATCCATTGTTCACTTGCTCTTTCAGGGAAAAGATTTGTTGCTGTAAGACAGTTTCATTCAGGTGCACAGCATCTATAGACGACGCTTCAATTGAGAGCATCTCTTGAGTAGCATTGATGTGCTGTGGAAAAGATGAAATTAGATGTCGAACTAAATTTTCGTTGATGTTCGTGAGAGTATTTCGAGTTTGGTCGATATATTGTGCTAATGAAGAGAGTTTTTCATATAGTCCAAGGGAAGATTGGTGTTCGTCTTCCATGTTGCTGTTCGTATCTGTAGTATCAGCATCTGCAGTGTTGTCGATATATTTTGCATGTTCGGCGAGACTTCTTTGATGTTGTTCAGACTGAAAATGTTGTTGCAACGAACCTTCACAAATCTAGAGACAGACTTTCGATAAAGTTTTGTTAACCATTTGTGCAGATGCATATTACCTGAATATCTCTACAGTCATATGCATTGAGTGGACATGATATTACTGTCGTCTTGAATTCGTCATCAGTTAATTTATCACTCATTAAATCTAAAAGAATACAGTCGAAAATGAAATTGCTTTTCATACGAAATAATAATTCTAAGCACGGGAAAATACATGCACTTGACATGAGTAATGGGAACGAAGTTTTTACTTCTATGCATTGTTTGGTATTTGTAATAAATGCGCCAATCAAAACCACGGAGTAGAAGAAGAAAGCGAGCACATTGTGTATTTCATTGTTCTTACAAAGTGCACAAATCAAGATATCGCACATATCAACGCATAACAAATAGCTTACTTGTCCAGTTTTCAGATTCAAAATTTAACTGCAAACAATTTGAATGTCAATTCTATGTTGAAAATTGCAAAGTAAAATGTCATGCATTGTTTCTTCTATTGTTGGAGAATTCCAACTTCACTCATTACATCTTACAAAGTCATCAAAGTTATTTATGCAAGAAGCCATGAATTTCTCTGATTCATTCACGGCAAATGAAATGATTACAATCGTTACTATTATTCATTTTCCTTTTTACCTCAGGAAATGAGATAGTATGTTTGCGTTGAATCACCGAATTGGATATATATGTGTAATGTAGAAATTTCCAACGATGTTCGTTCAAAGAAACAGAAAGCTATTTCGACAACACATCTGCATCTGTTTTGTGATGGCTTTTGAAAATTTTACTCTTCGGTAAAAAAGGTGTCATTTTTTATAATTTATTCGAATACTTAATGATGAAGGCAGTGGAAAAGAAAAAGAGAACTGAATTGAAATCTTTACCGTAGTTAAGTAAACTTACAGCAAGTGTTAACTCAAGATTTAATATACAAAACGAACAGTTCGCCAGGAAATATTGCTTTGTTTCACAATCATGCGTTTTATAAAAGACGCATAGGGTAGATACATTTGTGTACGAATTATTTCTAAAGAAAAACGAATCTATAATTCGATTAAGGACAATGAATAATCATCTACCGAATATGAGAATTGTTGTAGTGGGTTTTCCTAGAAATTAATAAACGAAAAAACAAACATGATGAGTAAAAGAAAGAAAAAGTGATCGCCGTTTTCTTTTGAATATATGTCGCCAAGAAAGGTGTTGTCCTCTCTTAGGGGCTCACTGGTCAAGTTCGCCCAACAGCGCATGCAGCAAAAAACTAAGCTTTCTAGAAAAATCATCGATATTGCTGCTGCAACTGTGACTCGGCGCCGTGTGAAAGACCGACCTGACATTGAGTCTGTGTCTGTCGTCGCACGAGCTCAGTATTCACATGGCAGCAGCCTAGAACAAGGCAGATAAATAAGTAAGTATATCATGTCAATATTATCTTCCAGAATTTTTTATCCACATAGACACAGACATCATGAAACGATACAGTTAATAACAGAAAAAAAATCTAGATAATCAATCCAAGAATGAAAAGAGAGACATCGATTGCAACAAAAGAAAGAAACAAAGAATGTAACCACAAAATGAGAATTGTTCATCTTTTTTTTTTTAATATAGAACGAAAATAAGAGAAGGTAAGCAAAACATCCACGTACATCGTTTTGAGGGCTTGTTCAAGATTAAAATCGTGGACCATTGAATCCCATTGGTGGAAAGCCAGGTGGTGGGGCTAAAAATGGTATACCACCCATTGGAGCTAAGAAAACGATGCAAATAGTGAAAATATAAGCATAAAAGGTTTCAGCGGTTAGATGAGATATACATACGTCGTGCGAAATTTCCCATTGAAAGGCCGGCTGGTATCGGGGGCATTTGCATTTGTTGTGGCATCATCATTTGCTGATATTTCGGCAACGAAGCACGAAATTCTTCCTAAAAATGAATTACATATATGAATGAATTTACTGTTCGAAATCTGTAGGTGATGAGAGAATGTTTTTTTTGAATAAATTGTACTTACTAATGATATGTCATCATCTGGATGAATGATCTTAGCTGTACCTGCAACAGGTTCAATTTTACCTCTACTACCCGGCAAGGATCCAGGTGTAGTAGCTGACAAGTTTGATATAGCTGCGGCTGCCGACGCCATTGTTGACAAATTTGATGATGCGTTTGTATCATTGTTACTCTAGAATATCAACACAATGTTAAAGAACCCTCCATTTTTATTTCAATGCAACTTACATCTGAGGCTCCACTGGGAAATAATGGTTTAGCTGGTGCTGGAGGCATGAGAGCAGTAGGTGGAGGAACAGGTGCCCCTGGTACCATAGGCATTGGTGGCCGTAGTGACGTCATCATTGGCATGCCCATCATTGGAAGTTGCATAGGTGCAATACCAAATGGCATACCGGGAAAACCCATCGGCATGATTGGTGCAGTAGGCATCATACCCATCGGTGGCATGGGTGGCATTCCCATTGGCGGTGGTTGAGTTGCCTTGGGAGTATCAGGCGTATCTGGATCGTCTCTGTCTTTTCCGGCCAGTCGTTTTTCGTGAGCACGAAGATCTTCTTCTGGTATTCCTTCCATACCATAAATTTCGATTTCGATATTATCTCGTCCTTTGAGGGCATTTGGTACCTTATCAATATTTTCTTTATGTACCTAAAAACGAAGAATATCGGTCTTTGATCGTACTTTGATAAATGTGACCTACTTGGATTGAATGAATTTGCAAACCGGGCCCAGTGTATAACTTTTTGTGGCATATGTGACATTTGAAATGTTTTGCTTTTTGATGTTGTAAGAGAATTTTTTCATCATCAAATTCTCGATTACAATACCAACACCAAGGTTTCGTTTGTTTCTTTTTCTTTCTTCCCATGGTTCAGCAGACGTGAATGAACAGTATTTCGAAAACTAAAAAAGAAAAATATGTCAATATAATAATGTATACATTATTTAACTTCACTAATAATAGCAAATACACTCCCAATATGTTTTCTTTTTCTGTCTAAAATATCGCGATACAAAAAAAGCAAACGACAAAAACTGATTAAACGATATTGTACAAGGGAAAAATGAGAAAATAAAGAAAAGTATTTGTTCTTTGCTTTACGGTGTGCCAATAATACGATCTAAGGGATCTTTGAGACGTTGAAGGTCGTGTTCGACAATCATAATTTCATTTTTCAAAGCATTATAACGTGCGATATCGAAATTTTTCTTTCGCAATAAACGATGTAAGATTTTCAAATAGAAATAATCCGACATATTCATATACTTCATGTCATTACGACGAAGAACATAATAACAATAAGCCATAAATACAGTTGAATACGAAATAAAGTAAGTAAAAGGTTCCATAATATCCCAACTAAAGATAGAAACGTGTCATTCGGTACGAGATGAAGAATTCAAATACCTATAGTCAATCCACACTAAGCGAAACAATACACCAGTTTGAAAAGCCATTCCTGCCAGAATTGACCATTGAATCCTGAAAAACTTCATGTCATATGTTTACAAATGTAATTTCTTCTTTACCATTTCAATCGTCGAATCGCTTTATTAGCTAATTGTTGATGAATTTCATTCAGTGGCTGAACAGTGTTGCGTAAGTATTCTAATTGTTTTTCCAACTCTCGCTCTCGATAGGTAACATACTGATTAAGACGTAGGTCATAATAAAGCTTTGTAATCGAATTCGAAACGTCCGAAAGAACATCTCGTGATGGTTTATTCGAAGTAAATAGAGTCGGTGGTTGAATATTATATGAAGTTTCATTGACTCGCAATGTCGATGCTTCTTCGAAAATCAATTCAATTGGTGAATTCCGCGACAGACGAGATCCATCCGAAAGATAAACCGACGCTCGATCAATCCCACGGTCTTCTTTTTGTAAAACATCAATGAAATCCCCAATGGTTGTGTTAAACGGTTTTAACTAACGAATGAGAGAGAAAGTTGACCATATAGAACAAAAATAAAACCCGATTGTTTGTCTTACTTGAAAAACACATGATTCGCCACGGCTTGGTAGAGGAACTGTGATGTTGGCAAGTCCATCTTTGAATTCAATTTGTACTGATGATGTTGCAATTAATCGAACAAATTTCAATTGACTCGAACGATTCACTGTTGAGAGAATAAGTCGATGTAATAACATAGTTTATTCAGTTTGATCTACAAATTACATCTAAAATGTCGAAAATTACTGAGAATAAAGCAAACAGAAGTTATTCATTGGAAATATCAAGAATTAACTGACAGGACAATCGCTATCACCCTCTTTTTTCATATTTAACTTTTTTAATTCATTGTGAACTTGTTTTTCGAGATCGAGAACAGCTTGAGGTTTTTTATACTAAATCGAAAAGAGCAAAATTCGAAAGATTTCGATTAATCACACCTACTGAAATGATCAAAGTATTGTTCGCGTGCGTATATGACAAGCGATTTTCTTCCAATGGAAGATTCAATCGATCCAGATCAACAATTGTAAAACGTTTAAAATATCTACAATTGTCAATGTCAATCATCTTCGGAAGTTTCGAATAAATTCATTACTTTTTGTTCGTTGTTCGTAGAACAAATTCGCGTTTCTCTTGATCAATTGTTAGTTGATACGTATCGATTGGATACGATAAATTTCGTATACGAATCTCAAACGAATCATTCTTATCATTCCGTGAAAATAGTGGCTATGAAGAAAAGATCGTTTTTACTTCGAAGTACAAAGTTATAAACCTACTGTCGAAGTACTTTCGGTGAATCCTAATGAGTTATCTGCAACTGGTTTCATTTCATAGTTTTGACCAACTTCGAATGTCCAAGCATCGGATGATGACGCTGTTTTCAAACCACTGGTTGGTTTCTGACGCCATTTACGAACTAGAAAACGAATATCGAACAGGCATGTAAATAGCAATTAATCATACTTAAAAGTATATTTGTTTTCGCATCGTACTCTTCGACCATTTCAGATTGATCATCGAATGTATAATGAATCTTCTGACGATCTACAAAGAAACCAATGCAATAGGAATTTTCAACTGGATAGTATTCAGTAAGTGACAATACCATTTTGAAGTAAACCAGCTTTCTTCGCTGATTTCAATTTTTCGATCCATGATGAATTGATTGACTGTGTCATTAGTGGAATAGGAAAGAAGCAATCGCGCTTAGTTACTTGTTTTGGTCTACTTGCGAAATGCAACAATGATTAGATTGTCCAGAGAATATTTGTTTCGGTTAACAGTCAATGGCATTTTTTTGTAGATATACCTGGAAAATTTTTCCGTTGATTTTCTTAAAAATAATAAAATCGCTTTTATTAAAGTAGTAGAAAATTTTTAATTGCAAAAAACTATGTTATAGATGTCTCTAGTGTTCACAGGTCGTTTCGAACTTATCAGTTTAGTTTCAATGGTTCAACGTATCAATATGAAAGAATTCACATCTTGAGAGTGAAGATGTATATTAAGAATCTCTTTTGAAAGCGAAACAATGATAATGTTATTCGTCAAAAGAATTTTCGATCATAGAGGAGTAAATTATTATTTCGCTATTTCAGTGTAATACAGATTATCCAAGGGGTCAACTTATAATCTCGAAATTATTTTCAAAATCTGTGCTGAACAAAAACACGCTTTGACATATGAATAGATTCACGTTTGACGTGTCCGCTACACGTTCAGTTTTATCAATCGTATAATAAATCAATTAAAGACTTGAATTAGAAAAATATCTTCTGACATCAACAATGAGCGGACTTGTGTCTGAATTGTGGATGAGGATTAAAGGAAAAACACTTTTGTGCATAAGATATACAGTATCGATGCGGAATAGGTTATTTGAGAACAAGTTGAGATTCAGTGCTATCTGAGAACAGTATTTTCGGAAGAAAATGAACTTAACCAAGCCACTGAATATCTTTTGAAGTATAATTACACCATAAATAAATCTTTTCATGATAAAAAACATGAAAATCTTGTCTTTTATGACACTATTTTGAAAATCATTAGCATACAATTAGTTTTTTGTTTTGCGTATTTCAATTTTGATAACATTCACTTACAGTTCAAATGGTTACAACACAAAAAGATAAAATAGGATAGTTTTAATATAAAATTTATTTAACTCCATGTCAGCAGTTTTATTCTTTATGCAGATTCAGTACTCAGAAGAGGAAAGAAATCGAACAATAGACAGATGAAACACAGTTTATACGATAAATTATTACCCTCTGAACTACTTAAGAAAACTTCTAGTTCAAGTTGTTGTGTCTGATCTACTGATAAAGAAATCTTCTCAAACATCTTATCGCTTTCTGGATCAGACACGCTGAGCTTTTGATTGTCGAGTTTGCTGGTTCCCAACATTGGTATAGAAAGTGTCCTTAGATTCTCTAAATGGATTCATAAACATGTTCCTTCGGTTTAGCCTATGACATGATACATACTTCGAAAAAAAACATCTCTTTCTCAGTATAGTAAACTCGTAAAACCTAAAACACTGGAGTTACTGAGCAAATGCTCAGATCGAAATATCATTACTCGGTCTGCCAGTATGTAACATAACATAGGCTAAAAATTAAGTCAAATGTCTATAAATCCACACAGAAGGTCTGGGGAGCTTTTTGTATCGATTTGCGAGATTGACAAAGTCGTTGGGTTAATAGTACCCAAAAAAGTCTTATTCAGAACGCGAGTAGATACTAGAGAATAATCCCTTGAAAGCTGAATTTTTGAGAGTGTTTATTTAAATTGGATTATTTGTGAACTAAGAAGATTAAGCTACTGTTTTAGTGAAAAGCAACTTGACTAATGATGAATCACAATGTGATTTTTCGTTGGATCTATGAGAGAGGAAAGAATTACAATTTATTTATACTCGATGAGAATGATTATCATGATGATGATGATGACGAACAAGAAATACAAGATCCTGAAGTCCTTCTTAAACAACAAAAGTATGCAACTTGGCTTTATGTTCTGCTTCTGCTAGGTGAGTTCGACGAAACTTTGTTTTTTGCTTTCCAATACTGAACTTCATCGATATTACGTTCATTTCTTTAGTATCACTATACGTTCTCTTCTATCTTACTTTGATGACATTATACTCTCAAACAATCACTGTTTCTCCTATCACTCGAAGTCGTTTCGAGCACCTTCACGTGGATCATGCGAAAACTCTTTCATGCCCGTGTTCGAAAACTGCAATACCACATAGAAATTTTATTTCCAACAACATTACATTTCATCCTGTCTGTTCGAGTGTTTTTGTTAGTGAACCATGGATCGAGGCATTGTATTTGGTGAATGCAAGTGATTATGGACCAGCAGATTTTCGAGCCACAGCAAAATCTCAAGTGAGTAAATGTGTTGATGAGCGAGATTGGGTAAGAACAGAATATTATCAATAAATGGGAAATTAATCAAATCTGGCGCACAATGCCGAATCCACACAGTTGTATATTTATTAGTGATTAACTGAAGACATGATAAAAATATGTCAGGGTTATGATTTGTTTCGCGACAACTGACTTTAAAATATTGTGGTATCGAAACAGCTCAATACAAAACTTATAAAAAGACTTTCTAGAATCTGTTAACATAGACGTAATAACTTCGCTGTGATTGTTTTTCATTTGCTCATAGTTTCAACTTTTGGCTGATCTTTGTTCAATATCCAAGGGCTCAGTTAATCAAACTCAAATGGATTTCGACGATGATGAGTATACTACAACGCAGCTGTTTCCTCAAGAACAAGTGCAGTCGGAATCGAATGTTGCTGTTGATGTTATTCAAAACGCCATTTACACTCAAATAGTTTCATTTCTAAACTACATCAGAGCCTATGGTCGTTCCAGCTATATAGTATCGGCTCTTAACACAAATACAATGTTTTCCACCTATCTCACTAATGCTCAATATAATGTCTATCAAATACAAACACAATATACGGCAGATACGAGTGTTTACGTAATATCAGTAGATTCGGTGTTGTGTAGTATTCAAAATCCTACAACTCCAACAGGTTTCTTTCCCAATCTAGCTACAACAGCAGTTTTTGTCCGTAGTGTATGGACGAAGCCAGCAGCAAACTCGACACTTGTCAATGGATTTTTTACAGGATGTACATCTCTCGAAGCTCTTCTCGTGAGCACACTTGATTGTTTATATGATAGTCAATGCATTCAGACGTTGACCGGATATTTTCCAGCGCTGTCTCAAGTTTGTACAGCGAAATTCATCTTCATCATTNCAGAATTCAACATACAATTGAATGCAACACTTGATCAGTTTATTCTGTCTACCATTCGCTCTTTTGATTCTCTTATCAATATAACAACGCTTCTTACACAAGTTGATCAACTCTATCTAGGTCTAAGAGAAGCAAGTTGGGCTACTAACGCGGACCAATTCGCATCGTTTAATATTGTAACAAGTAATGCAACTGGTAATCAATCACTAAAGGTATGTTTTTACTCTTTATCATGTTAATCACATACTCGCATAGTCCTTTTGTTAATATTCCTTGGCAAAAACAAAAAGAATACATCTTCACATACGAAATATCAACCATAAATAATTCATCTCTCTTAGGTTATTTTCAATTCACCTGGAACTCTCAATGTGAACTTATCTGGCATCAATTGTATATGTGCCACGAATCCTTCTTGTCAAACTCCCGTTGCCATTTATCAGATGGATAGTATTTGGAGTACTCGTATTGCTACATATATCGTTTATATCGTGCCTGGATCTGTTGGAAGCTGTTCAACATTCAGTTCACTCATGTTTTCACAGTTTCTGTGTTTATATGCAAACGCTGATTGTTTTCCTACTGTAATGAGTTATGTGAAAAGCTCTTATTATGGAAATGTGTTGAATCCAACATGGTTTGATCCACGTCCTCTCACTTATGATCCAGTAAAGAGTCGTTTTCCTCCAAATACAACAATTTCATCCATAGTACAACAAATCATGGTTGAAAAGTGGAATCCATCATATTCATATAATCGTTTTTATCAATTATGTGCCCCCAGTTATTGTACTTATTCGAATAGGATGCGTGTTCGATCCATCATCGAAGTGATCATAACTTTTGTATCAATGATTGGTGGTCTTACCTTTGCATTGGGTGTAATCACACCGCCGCTGATTGAATTTATGGATGGTTTCGTAAGAACTTGTGTTCGAAGACGTCAGCAAGAATTAGGTAGGGTATTGTTCTTGATTTCATTTGATAAACTGAAAGGTAAGTGAGAGTGAATTTTGTGTATCCACGACTAGTAAACAGCAGTAATTGATTAACCTCATAGTGATTGTAGCTATGCCCCATAGATACAGTTATCTTTTTATTCACAGTTCGTCGAAACAATGTCAACCAGTTAAAGGTGGCTGCTAAAAATTTCCTCGCAGTGGGTTATAACTCTGTGCTCAATCTTAACATATTCTCAGCACGACATCTTGGAAATAACGTCGATCGAGCAACCACTAAGCATCTTGGCAAATGGGCAACACGTATTTACATTGTCTTATTCGTTACTGGGTTGTCGATTCTGACTTTGTACACCATACTTATACCTCAAACCATTACAAAAACCTTCAAAAAACCGTCATTCACATCTTACAATCAACTCAAACAACAATATGGAGATCAACTCAAGTGCTCATGTTCGGTCATTGCATCAAAATATGCTCAATTTACCCAGATCACATCAGTATTCCATCAAGTAAGATTCACTCATATTTAATATCTCATCCTCAATACATCTGATTCTAGATATGTACAAGTTCATTTGTCTCAGATCAATGGCGAATGGATGTCACAGGTGATCTCAATGCCAATCTTTCCACATATAGACGAACAGA
>CAJNOJ010000158.1:236829-246889 GCA_905250025.1 Adineta ricciae | reverse complement strand
AAACTCTCAACAAACAACTCGATGAATTTCTTGTTCGATGTCTTCGATGTAAAAAGACAAATATTCAACGAAGCCGTTTCGCCAAACATTATCAGCATTGTTCAAAACGACGACTTCAAACTGTTTCAGATTTATTCAAAACTCGTTGGGATGGCCTGCGAAGCAGCGTTCGATCGAGATGTCGAAGAAAAAACAATCAAATTACAAACATCAGCTTCCCCACTTCACAATTACAGTTTCATTATCCGCGAAGTCCATCACCTATCCGACAAACATATTCACCATTACCGAATGCACAGCCTTCATATAGAAATTCCCAACCACGTGGTTTGATAAGAAGAGAAATCGGTTTCTATGTTTTTATTGTGATATTTCTTCTGTTGCTCGTGATTATTGAAAAATTGTCCACTACTTTTTTTCGACGTCTCGCAATAACTTTTGTTATTATATTTCTATTTTATTACATGGTGAAATAAATACAAATTTTACAGTATTATTCATCAGTATTCGCATTGTCTTCAGCATCATTACATGATTAGTGACATGTTGTTTTCCGTGGAATATCGCAGTTTTTTATTCGATTATTCCATTTAAGTCCAACGTTGCATTTCTTATAATAAACTTTTCCAGAATCATCGCATTGAATAAATCCGCCACAATCGTTGGGATTTTGATAGATGCATTCTTTTGGATCTTTGCATCCTCCGAGAATATCTTTTTCCGGGCAGACAAAACCCTTTCGACCATGAATTGCAAGGAATAAACTAGAACAAAAGTTATCAAATGGTTTATATTAATAAAGAAAAAAAAAACTTTCTACTGACCTTGTGACAATCACACAAATCATTAGAATAGATCGATACGAAGCCATCTGACTCGGTTATGTAACCACGAAAAGATTATGTCATCGATCCATTCGATCCGGGTATTTATAGTGTTCGATTCAGTCTTTGTTTTCGATAACAATTGATCGAGGGTTAGAGAGAGAGAGAAAGATGTTTTCTTTTCTTTGTCAGTGATCGTTCTAGGTCATTATATATGACCAATATATATCTCGCCTTGTTTGACGAACAAAGAAAGAGCATTTATCTTCGAAATGCTGAATCATCCGAAGTCCATTGATTTCGAAAACCATAGATTGTCACGATAATAATTACAAATAAATCTCTGTTCCAGATCGCCTGGAATATTTGACATCGTTTCATACACCTTAAATATATGGATTTATTACTGCAACTAATCTCATTTGTTTTTGCTTTTCTACGGCCCTGTTGACAACAAAGAAGATCGATTACCACGTTATGCTTTCCTGTCTGTCTAAAGTCCATTGATTGAGATATTAAATAAAAGGTAAAGAAATAAAACTAAAAGAAAGTTGCATTGCTGCTGTAAAGAACATTCTTTGGATTCGGATACGTAATTGTGCTTTTACAATAAAGCCATGCATATTGAAAATGTTTGTCGATTGAATATACCATTAGTATTACAAGCATTTGCATTGTACGGATATGGCCACCGGTTTCAACAAAAAATAAATAAATGAACCGGAGCAGAGATTTAAAACCAATGACTTGTTCGCGCAGTTTTCTTAGATTCTCTGCTCTTCCAATGATTGTAGTAGTAATACAAAAGAGTCGCTGGGATCAAAGATTCAGGTTTACGATGAAAGTACGGACGGTTTCTAATAGATTTATCAACAATATATTTAATCACATTCATAAATGCTATAATGAATCGAAGATGTCTCGAGAATAGATTAATTTCACCTTCCGTTATGTTGGGAGTTATCTCTGAAGTATTAAGTGGTTACAAGATTTGTTACAAATACGACGCTTCAAGAAGCAAAACTGACACGGCAGCAGATTTTTCGAAATCAAACAAATAAAGCGA
Source organism: Adineta ricciae (assembly GCA_905250025.1). Lineage (NCBI taxonomy): Eukaryota > Metazoa > Rotifera > Eurotatoria > Adinetida > Adinetidae > Adineta > Adineta ricciae. The sequence continues at coordinate 244,999 of CAJNOJ010000158.1, read as the reverse complement.
CGAAAATGAAAAGAAATCAGTACGTTGTCATCATCTAACCGATGATATTGATGTTTATTGGCCAAATCAACACGTTAATATAAAACAACTTTTTGAGGTAATAACTCACATGCTCAATGTGAATAGAGCAATACAACGAGCAGTATTTTGATGCAGAACTCCAAACGTTTCACTATTACATGAATAAATCATATAAAATCAACGGACCCGTGCGTACGTGCAAAAAAAAACAGAATAACGAAACACGTCTTATCATATGAGTGGGAGTGAATCCTACTCAATACATAACTCGTTCGGTATGTTTCATTTTGTATACTGTACGTGATTGTATTGTGAATTCAACGGCTGACAAACATTTCATTATCTGAAGTTATTCCAGTAGGAAACAAATAATTCGGAATGAATAACGATATCCTCTTCATTCTTTTCTGCCATCTGAGAGATATTTGTTCTATACAAGTAAAATAACGCTGTTGGTTTGTTTATATCACAGATATTCACATGTAAACATTCAGAACAATCAAATCAGTAAACTATGAGATTTCCCTCCTACTTCCCGAAATATTTTCTCCCTTTCGAAGCATATAAAATGACAGATTCTTCCATTTGTCCGCACAATGATTTTCTCTCTCTCAACAATGAGAAACTATTTTCTCATTTCGATACTCATATGCGTAATCAATATAAATCAAGCAAGCACAGACGGTAAGATACTGATTTCAGTTCTATGTAAACATATTATATTCATTCTATTAGAAGCTAATGATCAACATCACGATTCAAGAATTCGTCGATCATACGATGTAGGAAATATCGATAAACAAATGTTTCATTCCGTATAATATTGTGTTTTCTTTCAGGATTCGGACGACGATCGAGGCTATTTGAACCTTTATGTTCGTGAATCGTGTGATGATGAAAGTGGATACGCGAAAAAGCCCACACGTTTTCCATACAAACGATTTGATCGTCGTAGATATGGTACGGATTATCCGTATGGTTGAAAATGAAACGTTGATTTCCATATTTAGAATTATCCAGTTCTTGGATAAAATATTCACCTTATATGCACATTTATGTTGAACGGTTTACCCGACAAACGATGATCTATGGACCAACTGGAGGTAAGATCTTCTAGAAAATGAAGTTTGTTGGTTGTTATTCTCAATTATAGCTTATTTAATACCTCCATTGGTTAATTTCTATGGAGATCTTATTCCAGTAGCTCGATTGCTAGTATACGGATACGCAACTTTATTGAGCAATGGCGTACCAATGTTACCTTCTTTCGATATTCGCTATTTTCTTCGTAACGATCCACGTTCGTATCTCATTTGCATTGTTTTCGGTAACCTGCAAAAATATATGCTTATTTGATTTAGGTTTTCTTCGCAATATGCCGAGATATGATCATGGAAAACATGCTTTTGAGAAAGCAGTTCGCACTAGATATCACTCAGATTTTGAAGAAAACTGTCTGAACGATGACGATTCTGAAGAATATGAAAACTATAATTCGCGTCCTCGTTATCCAGAGAAGCAATACTACAACAAGAATTGTAAGTTGCCTCCACAATTGAAGACCATCCCTACTTTTCATTCATTTCTGTTCAGTTCTTTTATCTTAAGCTCACACGCAGAATGCCTTCATTGATAGGAATCTCTTGTTTTTGTCTAATAGATTATTTATATCGGAGAAGAACACGAACCACCACCACAAAGATTCATACAACAACACACTCAACAACTCATTCCAGCACTCGTTCAACAACACACTCAACAACTCGTTCCACTACCCATTCCACCACTCATTCCAGCACTCGTTCAACAACACACTCAACAACTCGTTCCACTACCCATTCCACCACTCATTCCAGCACTCGTTCAACAACACACTCAACAACTCATTCCAGCACCCATTCCAGCACCCATTCCAGCACCCATTCCAGCACTCATTCCAGCACTCATTCAACAACTCATTCAACAACTCATTCCACTACCCATTCAACAACACACTCAACAACTCATTCCACTACCCATTCAACAACACACTCAACAACACACTCAACAACTCATTCCACTACCCATTCCACCACTCATTCAACAACGCACTCAACAACTCATTCAACAACGCACCCAACAACTCATTCCACCACTCATTCAACAACACACTCAACAACTCATTCCAGCACCCATTCCAGCACTCATTCAACAACTCATTCCACTACCCATTCCAGCACTCATTCAACAACGCACTCAACAACTCATTCCAGCACTCATTCAACAACTCATTCCACTACCCATTCCAGCACTCATTCAACAACGCACTCAACAACTCATTCCAGCACTCACTCAACAACGCACTCAACAACTCATTCCACCACCCATTCAACAACCCATTCTACAACTCCTTCACCAACTTAAACTTAGATCAGTTGAACAACTGGATTTTCGGGTCACTCTACGACTGCGAGTGAATGACATTTGTTATCCTCTTGTCTTTTGTTCTTCATTCTTCAAATAAGTCACTTATGTTCAACAGGTGTTATCTGTTCTATTAACATATGATGACGTACTTCGTACATTTCATCAGCTTCTCTCTGCTCATCGCGTTTCATCAGTTTTTCCTTGTTCATTTATATATCGTCATTTCTTGCTTTGCCTGTTTTCATGTCATCACATTTTTTTCTTCGTGATTTTTCATCATCTCTGTGTCTTTGTTCTCTGCAATATTTATACCAATGATTCATTTTCAATAAATCGTCAGTTCCATTGCTTCACTCTTCACTTTGTTTTCATCCGCTTCGAGTATTACGCCTAGAACAACTCATTTAACCATGGGATCATCGCATCAGTCATCGACGATTACAGCTCGAACAACAATCTTGACAAAAGCATCAGAGCCAACAGAAATGGTAGGAAAAGATACAACAGCTGCATTATTTGGACGAAGACGAAGATTATTAAAAGAATCAAGAGCAAGTACTGTTGGTGTGTAGAAATTAGTAGTTAAATGATGGAGATACTTTTTTAAATTTCTTTTCAGATCTCGGTATCATCTTAATTGAGTCAGGTAGTTGTAAATGTTCTTTGTCTGCTGAAAGTAGCCGAGAGATTAATTGTAGAGACTAGCTTTTGAATTATCTGTGACAGATACTTCATTAGGTGCTGCGATAACGACGAGTATAATCAAGTATTGATAGGAGCTGACGTAGAGTGGGTTCTTTTGTATATGAATATACATTTTAAATACATCACACGGAAATTGTAAGGTACCATCAAGCAACTTTAATTTACCGAATTACAGTTTAATCGTTATTGGCGGTCTGACGTCGAAGTCACATATTGACTTGAACAGTTTGGTATACGGCAACTTCTTTTCTGGTGCAAGCGCCGAATTCGCACAATAGTGGTGACAAGGAAAACTAAATGGTGGTTTTCGAGTAATGCACGGCTCATTAGGTGTTGGTTGCGATGGTCGTAGTATATAACGTGATCCATCCAATTCACTCGGATACATAGTCGATGGCCAAAATATGAACATCCAGGATAAAAACATCGGCGCTACTGTAACGGAAGACTGTTGTATTAATGCAGCTTGTCAACACGTTGAAGAGAATCTTCAAAGTTGATCAAATGTATTTTGCAAATCTGAAGTAATGCCTGGCAACTATCATGGATGGAAAGAAGGTAGCAATCAGAATTATGTTTTTGAAGTTAGTAATGCTGATAAGAATAGAATAGCCATATACAATATAGCAAACGATGAATTGTTTGGTGTTCGGTTGTACTAACCAGTATTGACCTATCGGTTAAAACTATGACGTTACAATTCCTTGTAATGAATATAAGGGGCACGAATATTGATACAAAGGACAAAATGTCGGCGCTTTTAATGATTTCAATGGTAAAACGTGGCAAAATCAAGTGTACTTTGGAACTTCTGTGATGTTAAGAAGATCACCATTGCTTCACAAATTCCCGGTGCAGTTTTAGCACCATATGCCGATGTTCATAATCCAAACGTTATGGATGGTACTCTTGCTGCCAAAACAGTCAGTATATATTCAAAATGAACTTCATAAACCACGAATTATCCTTTTACCCCGTTTCAATTATTTAATAAATATATACTCTCGTTCCTTGCAAACCAACTAACTGCTGATTATTGAGAAGAGCATGATAACCATTCGTGATTACATAAAGACTATATTTTCTCTTTCGTATTTGAAGATTTGAAATGAAAGGAATAAAAGCAAGATTAGTTGAGTTGACATAGAGACTCTCAGTTCTAATATTTGGTTTAAAAATATGCATTAGTTTATTCATATTTTCACATAAGAAATACTCAAGGATTTTATTCAATGCACGCTGGCATATATATAAAACGATAAACAGGTATCCAAGGAAGAAAGAAAACGAGATAAGAATGACTTCAAACCATGTGCTTTGTTATTCAGTAAAACTTCTCAAACAACGATGCGTTGTCCTTGGGTTTTTTTTCTAGATTAAAACGAACTATGGTTAAGAAATCTGGCACGTCATTGTCGAACATCTGTCTAATTACTATTCTCTATACGTTAGAAGGATTAAACATTGGACTAGTGATGAGTATTCCGTTGTTTTTAATTTATTATGGTGCAACGTGGAAAGATCGCGGGACGTTTAATTTTACGTTTTATCCATTTTCGATGAAGTTACTTTGGGCACCGCTGGTCGATGTTTTTTATATTAAACGTTTCGGAAGACGAAAATCATGGATAGTACCAATTCAATTAATCATAGCTGTTGTTCTGTTGATCGCTTCGTTTTTCATCGAATCGCTAGTCATCCAGAATCACGTTCTAACTCTGACAATTATTTTCTTTATTGTGGTTTTTCTCACTGCGACTGATGATGTTTGTATTGACGGATTCGCAATAACTTTGTTCGCGGCGACTAATCCGCAATGGGCCTCGACGAGTCAAGGTATAGGACAAACGTTTGGTCGATTTCTTGGTTCGTCGTTTCTGTTGACATTGGAATCAGCGAATTTTACGAATAAATTTATTCGCGCACCGCTTTCACTGCCATCGCAAACATCAGGCTTGTTCTCTCTTGCACAATTCGTACGTGTCGTCGCTGTCATTTTCGTATTTGTTACTGTCTGTGTGATATTTGTTCGTGAAAAACAAGAAACAGTTCACGCAGATGACCATAAAGCCAGTGATCTTTCTTTGACAAAAGTCTATCATTCCATCCTCAAATTATTGAAAAAGAAATGTATTCAACAGTTAGCTATCATCATGTTACTTTTACCGATTCCTTTTGTACCATTTCAAGCGATGAGTAATTTAGCACTGATAAGGTACGTGCTTCGTTAGCATAGTAACATGAAGTTCCCGTTTCTATTTCAGTCATGGTGTACCGAGAGACAATCTGGCTCTTGTCAATATTCCAGTCACTCTGATCACAGTATTTGTACCTCTGATTATCCGTCGTACCAAACGACCTCTTCTCTGGCTGATTAAAATGTATATACTGAACCTTCTTATTGCCATTCCAGTTTCTGTTTATATTCATTTTACCGATAAAATGCTCGCTTCGGGTTATTACTATCCGATACTTATTCTACTTCTGTCAATCAGTGACTTTATTAAGACCTTAATATCGGCTGCTTGTGTCGGATTCTTTGCTTCAATCTGTGAACCGCGTATTGGTGGTACTTACATGACATTCCTTGTCACGATCAGTAATCTAGGCGCTGCTATCAACTCCTCCATAGTTCTCTACGTATCGAACTGGTTACCGAAGAAATACGATTACCTTATTGCAACATGTGCGTGTGAAGTTCTCGGCATCTTGTTGCTCGTTTTCGTCTATCGAGTATTAATACGATTGCAAGATCTACCTGCTCACAAGTGGTACACAACGAAACAAATTAACGCTGTTGAGAATAAATTAGAAGACCTCGGTCCAAGCGATCCTAAGCAATCGTTCATTTCGGAAAGAGAAATACAGTAGATGAGTTGAATCGATGTCTAAAAGCGTGAATTCCATGACGAACCTATTCGTGTGAAACGGTACAAGGCGATGTAGATACGCAATGCACTTGCATTATGCACGAAGAAATAACTTTGGCGCAATGATTCTTTGTCTAATTTTTGTGATAACAAGAATAAAAAACTAAATCCAGGTTTATATTTTACTTCTGACTGTTTTTCTACTTTTCAGCAATTTTCGTAATTGCGGATTCACAAACGGTTGACAAAGGCCGAGAAACAGTGCATTTAATGAAGCTGAAATCCATTCAATCCGATAAATACGCGAATCAAGTCGACCATGTGGTGCATAAATGATCAAATCAACAATCGAAGGAAGCGATGCCACACTCAGAATCAGCATTACTGTCATTATTCGTTGAATAATGAAATATTCTCGTCGACTTCGTTTTCGATAATACAACTTCGATGTTGATGTTCGACGTATTTTGAAAATAATACAAATATAACATAAAAACATAACCAAAAGAGGCAAAGCAAACAAAATGAAAATCAAATATAACAATGAGTTAAATTCGCTGATCAATGCTGTACAATAATTTTCATTAGGTATCAGTTGAATACCTTTGAAAATCAGAAGATAAGGCAGAACGCTGCCAAACGCAAACAGAATCTGACCGGGTATGAAAATATTGTAATAGATTTTCGCTTGATGCATCCGTACGCATTCGGGATGGACAATACGAACGAATCGAAAGAATGCTTGAAGTGCACAACTCCAATAGAGAGCACTGACTGCTGAGTAATATAGATAGGAACGGAATTGACAAAAGAATGAATTCTCTTCACGAATGAACTCATAGAAATCCCGCTGTATCGTTGGCCAATTCACATCAAGTATTTGCAAAGCACTTTCCACGACGAGTATACAAAGTGTATTTAATGAAAGGATCACTGGTACTTCGATTTTCGCTCGTCGCGAACGAACTTTGATTTGAGTAATACGGTATGTAATGATAATAGTAAAATAACATGAGATCAATAAGCTCATCGACTCTGCAGTAGTTGAAATTATGTTCAATATCGCATCGACAGAGATTGACATGGAGCTCTTTGCCATCGCTCCTTTTGCTAAAAGATAAAATAAAGAAGATGTACTTGTCTAATTAAACATCCGCTCAAGTATTTGTAGATGAGCGCAGTCTCTTTCAGACTAGAAGGTATAACTGACATGGAGACAGAAGAAGTTTAACTTAACAGTTACGCTCTGTAACATCTCTTCGAAGAATAGAACTCAATACTACAACGGTCAGATTGTCACACAACGAATTCCATGACAGCAGAAGAAATCTCGTGACAATTTACTATACAGCGTGTGCGATAATAATAATCAGTATTAATTAGTCGGTCTGCCAGATTAGCAACTCTTTTCAAATCAACGGGAAGAAACGAAGAACCATTATACTTAATGGAAAAGACTTCGCTCCACAGAAATTCATAATAGTTCTGAAGTCTGTACTTATCTAAAAAGAGATTACAAAACTTCCGTTTAAAAACGAATATTAACAATCTATCAAATGAACTTATACTTAACGTTGCTCACGATTTGGCGATGTTATCAATTATCAATCGCCATATGAAATTCTCGTATCACGTATCGTTTCTTGATCATAAGAAAATATCTTCTACGTTTTTGTGGTTCGCATTAGAACTTACATTGCTAGTCCAAACGCGATCTAGAGTTCGAAAGAAGAAAAGGCGCGTCGACCAAAATACGGATTTTTGTTCTTTGCTTGGAAGAGTAATCGAATGCTGAATTTATTGTGCGTGTTTGATACGCTTAGGAAAAACAAAGGAAAGTCATGAATCAGAATTATTTTTTAATATATATTAGTAAATTAATAATGATGGCCTCTCATCGAATTGACGCGTCTAGGATCATTCTATGGATGATGTTACTGAGATTTGAACACAGTGCCTTGTCACTTCGTGTCGGACAATCTAACTATTTATTCATGGTCGTTTTAGTAAATTAGTCGCGGTATAAAAGATCGCGTGCTGTGTCTGTGTGTGACTACTTTTCTTTATGGTTAAGAATAAGCACATATTCGTCTGATGAAAGTAATTAGCACTTTTGTGAAACACAATCTAAAAGAGAGTGTTGTTCAAAAGCAGAAATGTGGACCCCC
>CAJNOJ010000158.1:30558-236777 GCA_905250025.1 Adineta ricciae | reverse complement strand
AAATCGTATTTCTTTCAACTAAATCTTTTTCAAAGTGGAATCGAAGATGAAGAAGTGGTTGAAAACGAACGGCAATCAACTCGATTGTATCTGTTTCTTTTTCTTCTTTCGTTAACCATTCTGATTTTTTATTATTCGGTCACAAGTTCCACACGAACAGTTGTGATCAAATCCCCTTCATTCAAAAGATATCTCTTTCTATCAGAAACTCGTTCATTACAATGTCCATGCACGACAATCTCGATAAGATACGAAACATTCCTTCGTATTCAACCGATTTATCATGAATTCTGTCAAAGTCAGTTCATTTCTGATGATTTTATTCGTAATTTATACGATTTCTACGAGCAAACGTCGAACAAGTCGATTTTGACTGATGTTTATCGAATTGCTACTTTTCAATTTCAAACTCTTCGCACACTTTGCGAATTAACACAGAAAACAGTTGAATACAATCTGCAAGAGTTCCTGCACACTGAATTGATTCAATCAAATTTAGTTCCATCAGATCTATTTCATTCTCAAATATCTTCTTTAATCAATGATTTTATCATTCTGACACCAAAGCCATTTTTGAGAACATTAAGTTTTATTCAAAATATTACAGCTCAGAGTTTACTCATGACCGGAGCTTCATTAACAAGTGTTTTGCCAAGAAATCACTATAAACTTTTTAGTTTACTCGAAGACGAAGACGGTGTTCCTTACGATGGAATACACTACACATTTCCAGATGGATCGAACTGTACGTGTTCGAGTTCAACATCGACCCATTGTCTCGGTTCAGCAATGTTAAATAATAAAACTGTTCCCGGTTTTCAAACAGGTTGTTACATGTTCAGTGCACTCCTGAAATCTACATTGGAAATATTATACGATCAAGAATTTGTTAATAACTTGACAGGATCAGTAAATAAATACAAGAACTTGAATGATTCATCAAGCTCAAATTTCACAATTGAAAACCTACTCAGTCAAATGTTGGTTATTCAGTGGTCCAATGAAACATTCTACGATCGATATTTCAACAATTGTAAACCGAATTTATGCCAATATGCTACCAATCGACATAGTGTGTTGATTATTATAACCACAGTGATTGGTTTAGCCGGAGGATTATCAACAGTATTAAAAATAATCGTACCTATCATTATAAAAACCGTATGGCCAATGATATGGAGATTTCTTTCACAACGAAAACACTCTTACACGTTTCAGAATGAATCTGAGACTAAGCCGAGTAAATATCTTTTGTATGAAGACTTTTATGTAAACTTCGATGTTTTCTTTTAGAGTCTTCTTTGAAGCAGTTCCTAACAAAATCACTTCAATTGACCAGAAAACAGTTAGTGGAGTTGAATTTATTCGAGAAAGTTCCTCCGACAAGTAAAGAAACGATTCGTCGGATTGAGCGTTACACAACATGGACTTATTTATTTGTTTTGCTCGTAGCCGTACTAATTCTAATAAGTTTTACATCGATACAATCAGAAACTCGACAAGTAACCGTTAAACATCCATCAAGAGAACTCTTTGAAGAGCTTTATGAAAAGCATCTCTTAACGCTTCATTGTCCCTGTCAACATACCGCTATCGATTATCAATCGATTTTGTCGCTTACTCCTCAATATTACGGGATATGTTCAAGTAAATTTCTTTCATCAGAATGGATAAATATGCGATTCTCTCAATCGCCGATTTTCACACAGGATTATCGTTATCAATCTCAATTCTATTTTCAACTTTTATCAACATTATGCACTATGGCTAATCAAACGATTAATGAATCTCTTGAGCTATTCTATCGAACGAAATTTGTGAGTAAGGAATTGTATCATTCCAAAGTATTTAATATGCAAACGGATTTAATTATGAAGCAATTCCAACAAACAATTCCTGAATCATACCAACGTATCATTGGTTTATTAAAATCGAATTTTGAAATCAATCAATTTGTTACACCAACAAACTCGTGGTTCTTATACGATTACAGAGATTCAAACGGAAATTACGTCCTTCGTTTACTGTATTTTCGTTATAATTCGAAAGAAAGACCGACTTGTGATGCTTCATCAGAAGATCCCTTTGGTTATTCGTGTTCTCTACTCTCCTATGATCTATGTCATAAACAAACAATCATTAAAGACAAAAGGTTTGACTCTATTATTATACCAGGAATGTATCAAACATGGTTTCCATTACAAGCAGTTTTGATATCAACACTAGAATGTCTTTATAATCACACGTGTCTGTCTGAGATCAAAAAATTTATTCTATCAAACATATCATTAGATGACTATAATATTTTAACAGATTTATCAGAGAATGAAACATTTAGTCCAATAGAAAATTTAACAAATAAGTTATTCATTCGATCTTGGCTTAGTGGAAGTTCATATCAATCTTATTTTAATCAATGCCGACCATTATCATGTCAATATACTTATAAAACAAAATTTCAAACTATTTATATTGTCACAAATCTTATTGGTGTAATGGGTGGCCTTCAAATTGCTCTTCGATTAGTTTTACCAATAATAATTCTCATATTAGTAAAGATGCAAACTTTTATATTTCAACATCGACAAATGAATATCAATGAACTCGAATCTATACGAACACGTAAGTCAGATTATCTTACAAGGGACTTTTTTCACCACTGGCACTACGTGTTATTGTGAGCGTGAGAGATTGTCACAGTTTAAATCATCTTTTTGTGTACTCAAAAAGTGAGTACACTATAGAATCGGTCAGTATGTCCGTCCGGCCGTTAATCCGATAACTCCTGAATGAATAATCCAATTTTCATGAAATTTGATACATAGCATTATCTTGTAAATATCTCGGTCGAGTTCGAAGATGAGCCTGATCGGCTGTACTCTTGCTGACTTTTGATAAAGTTTTCTCTAATTCCTATATGAAAAACTTGAAGATTTGCCTGTTTATCCGCTTATTCGATTTGCATTCACTTTTTGTATCAGCCATGGCCACGAAAGCTTCTGTACTGTTTCTTTGGATCCAGAAAAATGCTGATTGGCCAGTGAAGGGGTAGGCCTGGGTGGAATTTCACCCCAGCGATTTTGCATCAGAAAAAGTCACGAAATCTTTCATAGTGCTTCTGTGAATGTAGGGAAACATCGAAAGAGAGTTAGTGGACCAGTGATGAGGGTGGGTAAGGATGGTGTGGGTGCAATCTCACCCAAGTGGTCCTATAACTGAAAACGCCGCGAAACTTTGCATGCTGGTTCCATATGTCTAGAAAGCCTCAAACGACTGTTCGCATACTAGTGAGGACGATAGGTGTTGACGACATGGGTGGTGTCTGAGTGAAATTTCACCCACGCGATTTCGTGTCAAGACTGTACGCCAAACCCTCCGTGCTACTTTTGTGGACATATGGAAGGGTAGATGGATAAGGTTGGCGTCGGTGAGTTATTATCCAAGTGATTCTATGGCAGATAAGGTAGTCAAACTTTGCGTGCTGGTTTTTGTGTACTCAAAAAGTGAGTATACTATAGAATAGGTCCGTCTCACTGTTAATCCGATAACTCCCGAAAGAATGATCCAATTGTCGTGAAATTTAGTACATAGCAGTATATTGTCAATGCCGCAGACGAGTTCGAAGATGAGCCCGATCGACTGTAATACTACTAACTTACAGAAAAATTCTCAGATTTTTGTGTGCCATCTGATACACTTTTTGAAGTACACATAACTTTCGGATAAAGTCCGAAGTTGTCGCATTTATTTTAACGATTACATCACAGGTCGAGTGTATTCATCTACACTGTAAGCTGTCTCTGTTGGACAGCAGAGATTCTTTTGAACCCTTACCGTTTTACATTGTCTAAAATGTTGAGAATCTGCTCAACTTTGGTGCACCTTTGAATATTTTCTAGGATTGTATGAAAAACTCTCTTCATTTACTATGATGAGCAAAGAGTATGTTATGAAATTAAATCTTTTTATTCGTATTCCACTATCCAATGACCAAAATGTTCTACGCCGAGATCGATACAAAACACGGATATATCTCATTTTCTTAATAACAGCATTTTCTATTCTCATCATTTATACATCATTAGAACAAGAAACAAAACAAATTATTGTTAAATCACCATCGATTAGCAAATATAAACACTTGTATTCTCAATACGAACACACACTTTACTGTCCCTGCACTCAAACAGCTATAAAATATCATAAATTCATAGTTGAACTTCAACCGAAATATCATTCTGTGTGTGCAAGTGATTTTGTCTCACTAAAATGGCTTATGACTTTTGACGATTCCGAAGGTTTATTTACGAATGAGGCATACGGAACTGATTTTCGTTCAGTAATTCGTTTATTATTTCAAATTTTGTCTCAATTATGCTTACTTTCAGAAACTACGTTAAAAACATCATTACAGATTTTTCATCAAACAGATTTTATCAGTGGAAATATTGTATCGGAAAAAGAATTTTCGAAACGCGTACCAATCATTATTGAACAATTCAGACTTTCAACAGCTAATCAATTCGCCGAAACATTGAAATTGCTACAATTAACTAATCAAGCAAATCAGCTGACAAGTTTATTTTCATCAAATTGGAAATTTATTTCGAGATATCCAATAAAAGTGTTTAACGGCTTTCTTGATCAACCCATACATATTCTAACTACAGCACAAACCTATGAAGACGAAAACTGCTCATGTGGATTACAGTCAACTTGTGGAGAATTGATCGGCTTTCCGTTTCGATCGTCGAGTACTTCATCAAGACAAAGTATTGCTGGATTTCGTGTTGGTTGCATACTTTTAGATTCAATACTTCAATCGACTTTAGCTTGTCTCTATAGTCAAACGTGCATTGACATGATGCGTGCATCAATCTTCTATGCAAAACCATATCCAGTTAATGCATTACATCCTTCGCCATTATCACCGATGAATGCCACGATTGAAACACTTCTTAATCAACTTTTCGTTATTAGATGGAAAGAAAAAATTTCATTTGAACAATATTTTAATGAGTGCAGTCCTTATTTATGCGAATATTCATACGTACAAGATCGTAATTTAATGTATGTTATAACAACATTACTCGGCCTTTTTGGTGGATTGACAAAAGGTTTGTATTTCTTTGTTTTCTATATGGATTTAGCGGTGCGTACAATTGTTAAACGTCGAAAGAACGAAGAAAAACAATTATCGATAAGTGTACCATCAATGTCCGATATTCCACCGATAAATCAAGATGAGATCGATGTAGAAGCAGATACAACGGTAAGATTGATAGATAGAGACTTCACTTTTTTTCTGAGAATATTTTTCTAGATAAAAGGAGATAGCGTTGATAAACAACGAGGAAATGTGTAAGAGATATTCTATTTGATAGAACTCGTCTGTTTATATTCATATTGAAGATCGAAACAAAGACATCAACACCGAGTATTGATCATGTGCTTGATTTCTTTGTCTCTCACTGCTATCGTTCTACTTTCTATTATTGTTGCGGTCAATCGAGATAAGAAACAACACAAATCAACTACAGCAATCATAACAACAACGACGACGATTGATGTCAATGATACGCTATTGCAAACATCATCATCACCAACAGCAACAACAGCAAGTATGCCGAATGGAGAAAGGGTCCGATACTAATAATTAGTTTGAATTATGCTTAGATAATTGTTATATGACTTTCAAATATCAAGATAAAACTTATCGAGTAGGTCAACGTCCAACATCAATTGCGACGGGTGATTTTAATCAAGATTCGATGATAGATTTGGTGGTAACCAATGCTGATTCTCATAGTTTGAGCGTTTTGTTAGGTAAAGGTGATGGGACGTTTGAAACACAGTTAATTTATCGAACTGGAGATGAAACATCGCCGCAACAGGTCATCGCCGCTGACTTTAACCATGATACATGTTTAGATTTAGGTAATTAATAGAAACAGAAATTCGCATAACGAGGACATTTTTCCTTTTTCTTAGCGGTTACATTATATGAAGCGAAGAAAATCATTTTTTTCTTTGGTCTTACAGGAAGTGATACAATATTTTCATCTCCGATCGAACTCTCTGCTTATAATTCCACAGATAAGCCACAGGCAATTCTAGCCCATGATGTAAATGATGATGGATTTATTGATTTGATTGTAAGTCGTCAGACAAATCGAATACATGCACTAAATAACGTGATACTTTTCGTCAATTATGGTAATGGTTCTAATTTTGGTGGGATACGAGTATATTCAAAAGTTGCTAAGCAAGGTATTTTATCAATAGTTGGTGGTGATTTTGACAATAATGGAAAACAAAATGAAATAAGTTTTTGTAGTCGTAATAATGATCTTTACACAGTTTCGATTGATAGATCATTACAAGTAAAACCTCTATCAAGGTACGATATTTACGAGGATCCGTCAATATTAATTAAAGGAAAGTTTAATTACGATGATCGCGAAGATTTAGCAACGATTTCATCTCAATCGAGCACATTACAAGTCTTACTTGCGTACCTCAAAGGAAATTTTACGCAGCAAATTTACTTAACGAGCGATTTTCCAACATCAATTAGTCGAATCAATTTCAACAACGATCAGATTGACGATATAGCTCTGTTGCATTGCAATGGAACAGTAACAATCTTTCTCGGAACCAAAATTGGATTTTTTGATAAAAACTATTTGTCATTTCATATGGATAGAATTAACAATAGTAAATGTTTNACCTGAAAGGAAATTTTACCCAGCAAATTTACTTAACGAGCGATTTTCCAACATCGATTAGTCGAATCAATTTCAACAACGATCAGATTGATGATTTAGCTCTGTTGCATTGCAATGGAACAGTAACAATCTTTCTCGGAACCAAAATTGGATTTTTTGATAAAAACTATTTGTCATTTCATATGGATAGAATTCACAATAGTAAATGTTTCCAATCGCTGAAAGTTATTGATTTAAATCAAGATGGAAAAGATGATCTGGTTTTCATTGACACAGAAATGAACAGTATTCGAGTTTCGCTAGGAGCAGCTTGTCATTAATCTTCAGAAAGCTTTCGTAAATAAAATAAATGACGTATATGTATCTAAACAAGGAAGATAGGATAGATATCACGGTTATAAGAAAGGTTCTGCAAGTTGTTGAAGAACATTTCTATATGCTACGATTATATATTTAATTGCAGTAGCAATATTCGTTGTTCTTTTTTGTATAGATTCCTCTATGATCATACTCGCAGTGGATGATGTTATGGGTGCGGATGAAAACATCGAGATGGAACGAGTGTGAGGATATCGAGTGAAGTATAGAAAATATACTCTTAGCGAAACCTTCACATTCGCATCCTATAGGATATTTGCGTTTGAAAGACACGGATACATGTCATTGCTTGATATCAGAACAATGAGTCAAGTGTTTGAATGGAGCCTTTTATGAAAAAGTTCCCGTATCTTCTTTTATAATTTACTAGGATATAAATGATTTGCGTAAATATCATCTACTGAAGTTCCCTTGTATATCTCATGTTTAGCATACTAAAAACTACGATTCTACTAATCGATATTCTGTTAGTCTCTTTATCTGATATCAGAAAGTAGAAGAAATAACATATACAGTTGAATGTAAATATGTCGTTGTTTCATCGCTTTTTTTCTGCCAACGAAAGAACGTTAAGTGAACAGCATAACATAAGATCTGGCTTCCCACTTCCTCTTTTTCCTTTTCTTTTTGCAAAAAGTTAAACATCATCAAATATAAGTTTATAAAAAAATTGCGAAGTAATAACGTAGATAAGAAAATTGAGAAAACTAAAGAAGAAAGAAAAGAAAAAAAGAAGACGAGTGGGAAGCCAACATAATATTTGCCTATTCTCTCCACGTGTTTACATAAAATGGAGGCGAAAATGACGGTTTATTTTTGCATCAAATATGTATCGATTTTACACACGTATTCAAAATTCTGATTCGTTTGGCCAGTGTTTTATCAGTTTTGATCTAACTCAACAAGATTTTCGATCAAATCCTCGATTATCTTATTACATCAAACACTGGTTTATCGACATCGATGATCTTTTCGATTATCTTGTTTTAAATGCAAATCTACAAATAACTTTAGTTTTGTCGGATCTTATTTCTTCTCTTGTATGCGATAATTATCGTCCAATATTTCCTCAAATTACTCGCACAATTATTGTTGGCACACGACGATTCTCGTATGAAAATGTTGAATATTTTTCGAATACTCAATCACTTGTTGATCATCTGTCATTCACAATACGTAACCGACATCGGCTTTACATAACATTCGATTCTTGGCCTGTTGAACGAACATCATACGATCTTAGCAAGCACACTGCTAAATATCTTTGGTATCAATATTTCTACTATATTCTGTCGTGTTTAAAACAAACTGATGTCGCTCAAAAAGAAATGTTAAACAATGTCAAAGCATTTCATACAAAACAAACTGAAATCATTCAACGATCATGCTCAGAATTCGTACAAACTTATAACTCAAATGAAATCATTAAATGGTATACAAGAGAATCCTTCTTCTATATTTTGTTGAATCGTACACTCAGATCTGAAGATATCAATCATATTTTCGCTATGCGTTATGTCATATCTGATCTAGAAAACTATATACAAAACCATCGTCATGAAATCCATTCAATTGCACGTATCTATCGCGGTCAGCAGATGCATTTAGAAGAAATCCTAGAAATTCAAGCCAATATCGGTGGTCTTATTGGATTAACAGCCTTTTGGTCAACAACGTTGTCGAGAGACACAGCTTTTGACTTCACAAGCATCTTGTCTCCACATCGAACAGACCAAATCGGACAAGTCCTATTTTCCATCGATATTCCTCAACATATCCAGGGTGCTTATTGCGATATATCACAGTTTAGTGTTGCAGATCACGAGTTGGAAATTTTGTTCTCGTTTCGTTCGTTGTTTCGTGTTGAACGAGTGACAAAAAATACTCTCGACGAATTTTGGTATATTGATTTGACGTTAATTGATGAAAATGACGAACAATTTGTTTCAATTATGAATCCATGGTATTTGCGAACGAAAGATATTCTCAATCAACGATCATTCTTTACATTACAAAACATTCAATCAAAGAAAAACTTCTTTCATGATCTCACATTAGAAAATGGATCGTTTTTAGCGTCTCAATTGTTCATCGATATGATGCTACGTTTAGATCAAAATGATTTTGCTCGAAATGAACTTCTTGACGTTTGTCGAGAAGCTTATGCTGAAGATACTGTCGAATTGAAGAAAATTGATCATTTCGATGCCACTTACGATCCTCGAGATGCAATCAAATGGTACAGTGTTGATTGTTTTCTTTATCGACTAATTAATCGCGCACTTCGAAATGAAAATATTGATCGGATTTTTAAACTACGTTACTTTATTCATGATCTTCACAATCAACTTGCTCAGATGCAGATGGAATTTCTTCGACAATTACCATCAAATCAAAGAGTTCTGCAACTTTATCGAGGTTTGAGGATGCACTTGTGTGAACTGCATCAGTTACAAAAAAATCGAGGACATCTTGTTTCAACAAACACATTTCTGTCAACAACAAGTGATTATGAAGCTGCTCTGGCATTTTCTGGTGATGGAAATGTCGAGGAAAACTCGATCTCAGTTATTTATTGTATCCTTGTTGATACAACAATGAAACAATCGATTCCCTTTGCAAGTCTTGTTTATCAGAGTATTTTCAAAGATGAAGATGAAGTTCTTTTCTCGATGGGAGCAGTTTTCAGTGTTGGAGAAAGCAAACAACTGAGAGATCGATTATGGACTATTAAATTAGCGTTAACATCAATAGAAGATGAACAATGGAATGTTTTCACATCGCATTTTTCTTGAAAGCGACATATGTTAAATAAACACGAATGGAATCTGTTCATATGTTTCGGTTTGATCCAATCCAAATATGTATATTTTTAGTGCACACAGAATCTCTTTTGATTAGGCATGCCGATGGCAAATGCTTGTGCAGCCAATAAACAACTTTGTCGTCGTTTGCTCCCCAAAGACGATCACCTTGAAACTCAACCGTCAATGCACGAAGATTTCTCATGTTGTTGATAAGTTCATGTACGACTATAGGTTTTTCAACGCTTATACACAGAATTTGGCATTGTTTGCCTAGTGATGAATCCCACAATGCAGCACAACGTTCGACATCAAAACAATCATGGCAACAACGCAGATTTAGTCGACGAATTCTCGGGTGAGCCAAGTAACAGAAAGCATTGTTCATAAACGATAATGAATCTGTGTAAAAGCTGAATGTTGCAAGATGAGGCATTTGATTGATCAGACATTGAAGTTCAACTTCAGTGTAAGTTTTACTATCGATGTAAATTGTCAATGAAATGATTTGGTCTAATCGAGGAATATGAGATAAAAATCGATTTGATTCGGGAGAACGAACTGTTAAATGGTCGATATTAACGAGACGAATAGGCGATGCAATTTGTGGCTGATCAGGTACATATCGGTAATCAAGTTCAGTCACATGATCATAGGAAAGACAAAGGTGATTATTTNTTACTTGCGTACCTCAAAGGAAATTTTACGCAGCAAATTTACTTAACGAGCGATTTTCCAACATCAATTAGTCGAATCAATTTCAACAACGATCAGATTGACGATATAGCTCTGTTGCATTGCAATGGAACAGTAACAATCTTTCTCGGAACCAAAATTGGATTTTTTGATAAAAACTATTTGTCATTTCATATGGATAGAATTAACAATAGTAAATGTTTTCAATCACTAAAAGTTATTGATTTAAATCAAGATGGAAAAGATGATCTGGTTTTCATTGACACAGAAATGAACAGTATTCGAGTTTCGCTAGGAGCAGCTTGTCATTAATCTTCTGAAGCTTTCGTGAATTTGTAAACGAATAAAAAATTCATCTATCTTTATCCAACTCAGATATTTCTGTGCATGTACATAATCGTATAACTTTGGATAGGTACTCTACTGACTTGTTTGCATTTTAACAAAAAAAGAGGCTAGGAAATATCACCGTGGTGAGGAAAGTTCTGAAAAATGTTGAGAAACATAAATACATGAACAATTATTCCAGTCGCAATACTCTTTTATATAGACGCCTCTATGTTCATTCTCAAGATGTTAGTAATTTCACCATCGCCATTACTTATTGCCTTGCGTATGAGTAATAGTGAGTGTATTGCCAGAGACTTGCATAAAAACATACGTTCTTTCACAACAAAATGAGCAAGAAGACTTCTGCTTCAGTTGTTATTCTATAAAAACAGCCATTCTCTCATAATTGTTCATCGTCTAACATGACAGAAAGAAATGACGAACCATATGTCGTTACTTGTCCTAATGTGGCTGCAAATGTTTTTCCTTCGCTTGATCCAACAAAAGTGGTCAACAAGATACCATCGCTTCGACTCTTCCTTGGTAAATATCGAATGTATCCATAGATCTTGGAATGCATAACCGATGATAATAGTCTTTGTTTTTATGTTACGACTATTCTCGATTATCTTCACAATGAATTTGATCATGATCTCGACAAAGATCGTGTTGTATGGAAATATAATAAAAAAAACTAAACAAAATTATGTTTCTTATCGTGCAATCGACCTCGGTAATGGTATTATAATTGAATTCAGTGCATCAAAATTGAGAAATGATGTTCAAAATCCAAAGAAACTCAAATCAGACCATTCGGATGATTATTTTCTCGTTTGCCAAGTAATCAAAATATATCATTTACCAAAGCATAATTCATTCGTTGAAAACTTGGCGAATCAGTTCAAAGAAATGACTGTTTTCACTGCGAGGACGTGCACATTACGAATGGTTTGTCGTAATGCATCTGGATATTATACAAATGAAATTACAATACAAAAGCCACTAATCACTAACCTTATGCTCTTCACTATGGTGAAGCATTTGTACCATTACACGAAAAAATTCTCAAAAAGCTCAATACAAATGACTCAGAAGGCATCGTTCTTTTGCGTGGCGTTCCAGGATCAAGTAGAACAAATTATATTCGATACCTTATTCACGAAATCCAAGATAAAACGTTGATTTACATACCACCTGATATGGCAAAAGAAATTTCATCTCCTGAATTTCTTCCATTTTTTATGGAATATGAAAATGCTATTTTGATCAGTGAAGATGCAGAGAATATCATTAGAGATCGCAGTGGAACGACAGTATCATCACCACAAGCTGTTGCGAATCTTCTTAACTTGTAAGTTTTCATCTGAATATTCATTATGTTTCATAGATTTCTTTTGTAGGTCGGATGGGTTATTAGGTGATGCGATGCATCAACAGATTATTGCTACATTTAATTGTGATTTAACAATTGTCGATCGAGCTCTACTGCGGAAAGGTCGACTGATTGCTAATTATGAATTCAATAGATTGGATATTGAGAGTTAGAGAAAACTATCGAACAAATTAGGTTTTTGTAGTGAGAATATTATTGAACCAATGACATTAACAGAAATTTATAATCAACAAGTTTGCGAAGAAGATTAATCCCTGGCGTATCGATCAAACTATTGTGTTGTTTTTATATAGTTTCAATTAAATGATTTTGTAAGGAAATTATTTTGAAAATGCGAATGTGATTGAATAAAGGGATTGATTTCCCAATATTGTAGATGAGGAATAAAAACGAAAATGAAGGAAATTAAAACTTCAGAGATTCCAGTTCGAAAGGCAGAAATGCACTTCGATAAAGATGTAAGTGTGAATATTTTCTCTCTTACTCATCCTCATCCTCACCGGACTGATTTAGTTTAGAAGACATTAGTTCATAATTGAACGCATACTCTGAGAAGCAACTTTTCGTTCTTTAGGATTACTTTTTTTATCTTGATCTCGTGGTACTCGTGTGCTCGGATTTCGTTTCAGAAAATTGTTATGCTATTAAAACCAACAGAGTTCATCTCTAAGTATGTAATATCTTTTAAGTTGATTTGAATAAACAAGCAGCAAGTCTGGCCGCTTTTTCAGATGCAATGAAGTCCTGTTGTAGAATACTCTGAGTAGCGGCTTCTTTTTGCATCGTCGTTGTTCCAGTTTTACCACTACTTATGAAATGATCGACAAGCAAAGCGTAAACAACATTCTTTAACTTGCCAGCATTGTAGTATATGCTTCCGCAAAAGATATCATCTTGTTCGACAATTAACCAGAGGTCTTCATCGGATTCTGGATCGCGCATAACATCGTTAAAGAGTTTTTGTATTTTATCTAGTGATATTGTATTCGGTAGTCTAGAAAGGATAAGTAGCAATTTGCAGGATACATATCGTGCATTCATTGATTTTGAACGTAAATATTCTTTAATTTTGACAATGACCTTTTCATCTTTAACTGATTGGATACGAGATAAGCAACGATAGCACGTGTTTTGTATAGAAGGATCATCGAGAAGAGCGCGAATTAACATCTCGCAGAGCTCAGCAGTAAGTTCACCAAACACAGAGAGAACGGTGAGACAAGCAGCACGGCGAGGAAAATGATGTTGTTTGCTAGTGTAATAAAGTGAACGCTTTAGGTTTTCGCCGTTTACAAAATCATTTACAGCAGTACAAAATGCTGCAGGCATAGATTCAGCAACCACAGCAGCCACATTGGCGTAGTGAGGATAACTATAGTTGTATAAATATTCTACGCTGACATCATTGAAAATCACATCCGTAAAGTAACGAATGTGTTCGTAGAGTTCTTGTATAAGTATTGGTAATAGATCAGGATGTTGTTCAATAAGTGCTGCTGCTGCCTTCACACAGCGAGTAGAAGCTGAGTGCAAAAATGAATCGGATGTTCCTGCGATAAATGCCTTATAACACTGAATACAATTCGAACTTAGTATTTTCATTAATGCATCAACATCAAGTATACGACCTAGACCATAGATTGTTGCAGTAGAAACAATGACAGACGGATGATCGAGTAATCTTTGCAATGTTTCTATTTCGCCATTCGGAGAAACATCATAACCTACAGTTGATGCATTGTAACAGTAAGATCGAATGGCAGTACTAATTAACTCATCGGAATAACCGTGTGAAGTATCAGACAAGTCTCTAGCAACTAATTCGATGATAGTAAATATAATGGACAGAGTGTCTTCATTCTTGCTAAAGCCCAAAGTGAAGATGGCAGCTTTTCTGATGAGATCTGATGAGTTATTGCTTATTAGATCTGCTAGAGATTCCACTAGTTTAGATGTGCCGCATTTTGAGTTATTTAAAATACAATGCAGAGAAAGTAATACGCGTTCAATAAATTTTTCTCGAAGTTCACGTTGTTGAATGTTTTGTCGACTAATCTCATTTTTCCAGAACTTATTGAAGCCATCTTCGATTAGTTCAACTACATATTCAATAACATCTGATGAGAAATGTTTCACTGTTGTCTTAATAAATGAGAACTCCGTATTATTTGTTCTGATGCAATTATCAAATATTTCATTTAGAGGTGAAGGAAGTCTTTGTTCAGCATTAGAGAGCGTTTTGTTGTTGGTTAGTAGAATACGTTGCTTCTCTAGATATAGAAGTGCATCCAAATGAGATCGCTGATCAATTTCGATATGCTCGTGCTTTCTTAAAAGCATTAATGCAGCATATGCTGATTTCCTGCACAACAATGACCCATACTCATGCAGTTGCAATATAACCTCTAACGTCAGTTGAGTACTAGTTTGAATATGATCATTATTGTTCAGGAGAAAAACGCTCTCTGCTCTTTGTCGAAATCTATCCTGTTCACATAGTAAAAGATCAGCCGCAATACGGACCGCCCTAGGACTCCAATAATTTGATTTCAATAATAATAAAGCTGCATGCCACGCGAAAACGTTTAGAGTGGGATTTACTTCAAGATTAAGCCAACTTTCGGCAATTTCTCGCGCTTCCAATTCCAGCATAGACACAGAGTGCAGTTGAGAAACTAAACACTTTATATTTGCAATATCTTGCTTATTTGGTGACTGACCAATGGGCTGCATCATACGATTGATGGAAATGGCTTGAGATAATGTAAGATTATCATGAATTAAAATGATCTTTTCATTAATATTGCCCGTTGTCTTGAGCGACGGATCGATTGATGGACGTATTTCAGTTGAGTTGAGCCATTCGAGAATCAGATGTGTCTCGCTTGTTAATTCGACGATGAACATTGATGCTAATAATGTATTATTGATGAAGTTCTGGTTTGCGAAAAATCGCTGAAAAATGGACGATTTCGACTGAAATAATTCTTTGCAGATGTCATACATGGGTAATTTGGACTTTTGAAGAAACTGGATTAAATGTGTCGCTACCAGAGGATCAGAGCGTAAGATACCGAAGAGTGCAGAGTTAATGACTAATTGGTCAGCTTGATCTGCTTTCGTTACTTTTTTCAGAAGATCTCGTAAACTCTTTTCAATCATTTCCTTTTGCAAACGAGATGAACAGCAACGTAGTAATACAGCCGCATGAAGGGTACAATGTAAATCAGAAGTTATTTTTACTAGTTGCTTTTCAAGTTCTTCCATCAAAGTACGACCATTTTTCAATCGATAAGAAGTCGTCCATCCTTGTGGACTGACACCCAATGCACACAAAGCATCAAAACGAAGCAACGGATCGGTGATGCAGTCCACAGCATTTAAAGATTCTGCAAACAAACGAGATAATTCCGTATCACCGGAAAACCAACACAAATAGGATAAAGAAACAGAAGCTGAATATAATTGTGAGTTTGCATTTACTTCCTTGTTCTTCTCATTGAGAAGTCTCATTGCAACTTGAAGACGTTGTCTTTCTTCTTCAATACACATACGAATAGTCTTTTGATGATTGTACGCAATCTCGTAATCCTCCGGCGGTGAGGGAAAATCCCCCAACCCATCAGTATATTCACCTGTATTTGAATCTACCGGCCTTTGTTTTGTGTATTCGATCATAGCTCTGTAATTGTTATCCGTGTTCAATTTAGACGCTAGACCTATTGCAACGTTTTCAAGACGATTCATACGAAGAACAGGCAGCATAGCACATAATGCTAATGTTAGAGAGAGTCGCTTACAGGAAGACTCTGATAGTTCCATTATAGATTGTATCAGGATGTGTTGGAATAAGAGAAATGGTTGTTTTTTAGACGATTCAGTTGATGAATTGTTCAGAATGATCTGATATTGTTCTAAGAGATGACAATAGAGTGGTCTAAGATGATCAGCAACAAATGTCAGTGCAAAAATCGGATCACTATTGCTATGGACTAATAAAAAAGTCGGAATAGTATCGGCTGCAACAGCCATTCGATATTGAGTATCAGTAGTCTCATCGTCGTTCAAAATCCAAAAGAGACGAGCAAATTCTGGAAGAGTCTTACATGATAACTGGTTAGATGAAAGTGTCATATTCTTTCGAAGTAATTGTTCAAATATCGCCTGATCTCGTAATAACTTGGGTAAAGGAAACGTAAGTCCATGTTCTTCATTTTTGCTCAGTACAATTATGGATTTCTTAGAAGATCGTAAACGTGCAAGAGCAGAAGTCATTGCTTTAGTATACGCTATTACATCTGTTGCTTTCGATTGATTATTCTTAGGTTTTGAATTACATTCGTTTGATAAATGGTCGTTCACAGAAGTTGTTAGCACATCCGCTGCTACTTGAGTGCTTGATTGCATGTAAAACTGTCGGAGGATCATTGAAGTACGTTTCAGCTTGACTAGTGCTGCCGAGAAAACAGTTGTCGACGAAAGACTCGATAATGTCCATAATTTGCTTACTCCAAATAAGCAAAGCATAGTGACAAGTGCATCTACGGCTTTCATTTGATTGTCGCTGTTGATAACCGTTGATAAACAGCTTACACATTGTCGTTCTATAAAGACTATTTTTGAATCATGTGTTTGATTTTTAGTACTGAAATATCCGATCAGCAGCGGTGTTAGAAAGTTCGATTCTCGGTACATTCGGGATACATCAAACATGACTGTATCTTCATATCGCTTCAGCCCACCATAGATTATAATAATGACAGCCAAAATGGATGGATGAATTGTTGCGAAATCGACTTTTTCACGTATTAAGAGTGCTTTAAGACCTGTTGGAATAGTTGGTAGTAAACGATGATTTTTGTAAGCAATTTGCATCAGAATCATATCGATGGCAAAGTTATTGTCCTCATCATCGTATTTCAGAAATGAAATGAGCGATTCGCAAGTGGATGCATCGATTCCTCGAATTTCAAACGAATCCTCACTTTGTCTCACTAACAAACTACAGAGAGTAGGTATTGAGTGATTGAATTGGTTGTGACTTGTGGCAAGTATTGATCGCACCCATTTAGAGATATCATTGTCTGGTAACTTGTGTATGGCGTCTTTTATCTGCGAATGAAGTGCAGGATTCGTATTAGCCCATTTTTCTTTAGTAGCAATCTTCAATAGTTGATTCAAAGCTATAATGAGAACATCTAATGATGGTCGTTGGACGAAATCACTTAGATTGTTTATTACGAATAATGCGTTGATTGGAAAGAACGATGTTGAGTCAGTTTTTAAAAATTCATAGCATAAGCGATCCAACGTCTCTGGCTTCTTTTTCCATTTCGAACTTAGTCGTCCAAAAGCGAGAGCAATTGGTACGCGGAACCTAGGATCATTCATATGGCGATGGAGTGAATGTATAAGTACCTGAACATCATCGAGTACCTTGCCGTCAGGCGAGATAATGCTATGTCTTTGCTTTGTGACATTCGTAAGATCGAGACAAACAAAGTATTCTTGAAATGTAAGGTGAAGAAACCCGTAGAAAGATTCGCCGCGCTCCGCTAGAACACCAACGTCTCTACGGACTATCTGTACGAAATCTTCTGCATCCTTTTCGACACGCAGCTCATCAGCAGCTGTTGGAGCCTTCTTTCCTTCATATACTTGCAGAGATCGAACGCAAAGTTCTTTTAACCGGTTCTCTTCAATCAATCCAGCAGCTGAATTCATGTGTATGTACCATGCAATGTCACAAAATATTCGAATTACTTTAGATCCTTGAATAGTTGTATCATTTGTTTCTTTATTCTTCCACGAATCTAACATTGCATTGACCGTCTTTTCGTACAGTAAGATACGTTGCGAGGGCAGAGATGATTCTTTAGAACTAAAGGCAATACTACATATAAACGAAAGCAGACAAGGATTCGAGGACAGCTCTTTTAAACCAATTTGATCCGGATTACTTAATTCAACTTTAAGAAATTTTGCTTGCCCTTCCCATTTATTGTTTGATATATGAACGGATGTATCTACTTTTCTGATTACTCGAATCATTTCAGCATGAACTGTCTTGAACCAATTGTCTATGAAGCCACTTATACGCTCAGTATCTAGCTTCTCGATTATATAATGAGCAAATCGACCACCTAGTGGAGCCGCATGATAACCCACAATGCGGCTCGTTACAATAAGTTGATTGCCACCCAGCTGACCCGGTTCGTCTAAGATTTCAACTTGGAAACAGTCATCCAAAACTGCTCTGTGAGATGGTGTTTGTACGTATGTCTCAACAAATGTTTCAACAAGATTGACAAGTCGCATACGTTCCTGAGAAACCACAATTTCGTCTAGACCGTCTAAAATAATTAGAGCGTGTCCTTCTCTCACATAATCTTGTAAAACCATAGCTAATTCTCTTTCGGAAATCTTTGAACTGTCAACTCTCGACAACATTGATCTTCCGAACCATTTGTGCTCGCCGATATGTTCGAAAAGTGTCAAGTTCTGCTTTTTCCGCAGAGCATCAGCAAATTCACCAATTCGAATAACAATGGGCATTCTAAAAGGACCAAATTCAAAATTCTCTTGAACGTTCTCAGCAGCTCGAATGTATTTAGTGCACAACCACTGGACGAAACTTGTTTTACCACTACCAGGATCACCCAGCATCACAATCCAGCGATGCTGTTGTAAAACATCTTCGAGAGCTGCCGATTGACTTTTGCTGTTGTCACTGAGACGATCTCGTTCGAGCATTGAAGGCATATAAGGTGCTACTAAAAGGCGTTGCCGCCAAGTACCTACTGGCGCCTCTTTGAACAACAACGTCCTCAAATCGTGATGATCAGTCATAACCATCTGTCGAGCAGCGTTTCGTTCAAACGAAGTAGAGGAATCGATTCGAAGTTGGATTGGCATGTATTTAAGCGGCATTTTGAATGATTTCCACGCACATTCAAACTTATTTCTCTGATAAGATGAAATTTCATAATAATTCTGTGCCACTTCACCAGTTACTTGAGCATCTAGCCCATTAATTACAATGGTGCTGTACAACTCAAAACACCGAGTTAAATATGGCCCAGTAATGTGTGAGTACTGCTTTGTTAAATGAAGAAGTCGTTTTTGTGCATTTATCTTCATTTTGTCTCCCGCTTCTCGAATTCGTTTTCTAATTTCTTCATCCAAAGTCGTATGTTTGATGGCCTGTTGTTCAGAAATAGCCTCACTATAAATTTGAATTTTCGCTTGATGATCTTGAGTGAGATCGACTTCCTGTTTTACCAAACGTGAAAGAATATTGTTAAGGAACGTGTCTATATATTTTTTTGCTGCATTATCAAGCTTCTTGCCGCTTGACCGATAGATAACGTCTTCTTGCTGCAAAAATTCCTTAAAAGCAGTACATGTACGGTGTAGTTCAACCAGAACATGTTCCACGATCTTCCCATCAACATCGCTCTTTTCTTTTATTATAATTTTTATACGATTGAGTCTTTTTACTATTAAGGAGATAATATCGCGGTGTAATGTCACCTTTTCACATTGTTGGATGATCCAGTCGATGGTATTATTTGCTGTTGAGGATCTGGATGTATGACTTCGCTGAGTTTTCGAGTAGTCCATCGATTCCGACAAATCTTTTAGATGAACACTTCGAAGAAAAAAAGGAATTGTTCTGGATGTATCTACAAGAAGAGTCCTCTAAAAATCGTTAATTCGATTCGAGTACTAAACATGTTTGACTTTTTAAATTCTAGCTTAACAATTCGAATACTCGAGTTTCAAACTTCATCACTTGGACCATTAGGTTTCTAAATTCGAAACTTTTGTTTAACATATCACCGCGTTACATCTCTTTCACCTCACCCATCCTCAGTACTCGAAACGCCCTCTCGACTTCTACATGTATGGAGCCAGTGCGTTTAGTTACTTTTCTTACCAATATCTCTCAATTACCGATGAATAGCAGATTTACCAAATGGCAAAATTAATTACAATCTCCGTCGACTAATGTCAGCGATCTTTTGAAAAGTTTCAAGATTGAATAGCGGAGTAATCAATGATGTAATGCTTTGAAACTTATATACTGTTGAATATTTCACAAATCTGAAAAAGAAATCGGTGTAAAATTTAATTTAGTAAAGTAAATTCTGGCACGTCGTGCTAGATTTATTGAAAAGGATTTGTTCGTAGTCCGCTTTCTTCATTCAATAGTCGCAAACATAATAAAAAAGACATTACATCAAGGCCAATCGAATAATGGTCAGCTTTCTTCCTCCTATTTTCTGTTCTTTGACCTCATCAATTCTAAAATCAGCTCCGGGCTGCAGCAGAATTTCTTCTTCTTTCGGATAATTTGACAAAATTGAGATGTCTCTGCCAGGATAATGTGATGCAGAAAATCCATCGAAGTGAATCTCGAATAGGACATTTACTGCAAAGTTTTCGGCAACAGCTCTGCTTTTAGTTGTTGACGAAAAGGCGAACCAAGAATGAACTTCTCCCACACAATCCTTGTACACTTGTATGTCTTTAGGTTCGAGTTCCATGCCGCGATAAACAACCATCTCTTCGTCTTCATGTTCTTTTTGTGAAGCGTGTAGAAAATTTCTAATAAAGCAACAGAAAGGTCCTAAAGTATCGACTTTACTCATATCATTTTCTCGCAGAGTAGAATTAACTAAACGGTAAATCCATGTATCAGCCGTGTATAGCCGAACACAGTATTCAATCATTTTTGACCGCTCTTCGTGTTTATGTTGACGAATTTCTAAAGCAATAAATTTTGCCGCATCTGCTTCCCCTATGGCGACGCCTTCTTGCTCTAATCCGGAAGCTAATTGTTCAATAGTTTCTTCTTTAAATTTGTAATTAGGATTTCTGCGAATCCATTCTTCGACAAAAGGTGACATGCAAACGCCTGTGTTACCGAATGTTTTCGAGCCCAATTTGTCGGTGAAATTGAAACGATCTTGACGCTGTGCTATTCGACTTACTGGTGTTCCTTCACGGCGTCTTATTGGACGTTGACGATACTCATCGAGTTTATGAACTTGAACCATTTTGTTAGGAACCAAGCTAACATAATAGTTACCTAAGGAGACGGTTTTCTGCTTGTTTTGAAAGGCTTTTTCAAGTATATCTGAATCTATGTCATTGTATCTTTCCCATACAGCTTCCGTCGCAGTCGACGACCATGGGTCCGGACTGTTATTGAAAATCCATTCAACGTTAGGGTTCCGATTCCACGCCATGACTCTAACTGGAAGAACAAGAGAAAAGTTATCTCAGACTGAGGAAATACATAAGCATGGGGTATGTGTTTTAGCTGTAATTGTAACAATATGGGATTCCGGTGACGAAACTGATATTCGAGTATGCAACATTGTGGAATAGTATATAGCCTACATCGGATGTAGAGAATGTAAGTGGGTGACTTTCCACACTGATGCATATCTAAGTGCATGAAGCCGAAACTTAGCATTCGCAACAGCTCTTCCCTATGAATGTATATAGATGGATGTCACCAATGTGAGTGGGATAGGAAAGTGTATAGAACTTGATGTTCTAAAAGATACGCGAAAAAAGACCTGTTTAGTATTTGCGCTCACCCTTTAGCTAGTACAACCAATGAAACAAATGAAACGCACTTTCTAATTTTTTGCAGCAGAGATTTCGACTTCTTTCTACCACTCAGGTGAATGAATGATTCACGATTGAATGGATAGGTTTATACAAAGAAAGCTTGTCTTTTTCATTCTGTGTAAATACGTTACACTTATCGCTCTATATCATGTTATCATGTAGTTTTTGCTTATCAGCTATAAGTTGGAAAAAATGTTATTTTTCGTAGAATGAGGGTTTGGGTAAGGATGGGGGTGAGCGTGTGGGTGAAAATATCCATATAGAACGAGCATGATGATATAGTGAAGTATAGAAAATATACTCTCGCCGAAACCTTCACGCTCGCATCCTATAGAATATTTGCGTTTGAAAGGCACGGGTACATGATACATGTCATGGCTTGATATCAGAACAATGAGCCAAGTGTTTGAATGGAGCCTTTTATGAAAAAGTTCCGGTATCTTCTTTTAATTTACTAGGATATAAATGCTTTGCGTAAATATCATCTACTGAAGTTCCCTTGTATATCTCATGTTTAGCATACTGAAAACTGCGATTCTACTAATCGATATTCTGTTATTCTCTTTATCTGATATCGGAAACTAGAAGAAATAACATATATAGTTGAATGTAAAGATGCCGTTGTTTCATCGCTTTTTTTCTGCCAATGAAAGAATGGTAAGTGAACAGCATAACATTATAATATTTGGCTGTTTTCTCCACGTGTTTACATAAACTGGAGGCGAAAAAGACGGTTTATTTTCCATCAAGTATGTAGCGATTTTACACACGTATTCAAAATTCTGATTCGTTTGGCCAGTGTTTTATCAGTTTTGATCTAACTGAACAAGATTTTCGATCAAATCCTCGATTATCTTATTACATCAAACACTGGTTTATCGACGTCGATGATCTTTTCGATTACCTTGTTTTAAATGCAGATCTACAAATAACTTTGGTTTTGTCGGATCTTATTTCTTCTCTTGTATGCGATAATTATCGTCCAATATTTCCTCAAATTACTCGCACGATTATTGTTGGCACACGACGATTTTCGTATGAAAATGTCGAATATTTTTCGAATACTCAATCACTTGTTGATCATCTGTCATTGACAATAGGTAACCGACATCGGCTTTACATAACATTCGATTCTTGGCCTGTTGAACGAACATCATACGATCTTAACATGCACACTACTAAATATCTTTGGTATCAATATTTCTACTATCCTGTCATGTTTAAAACAAACTGATGTAGCTGAAAAAAAAAAGTTAAACAATGTCAAAGCATTTCATACAAAACAAACTGAAATCATTCAACGATCATGCTCAGAATTCGTACGAACTTATAAGTCGAATGAAATTATTAAATGATATACAAGAGAATCCTTCTTCTATATTTTGTTGAATCGTACACTCAGATCCGAATATATTAATCATATTTTCGCTATGCGTGATGTCATATCTGATCTAGAAAACTATATACAAAACCATCGTCATGAAATCCATTCAATTGCCACTGTCTATCGCGGCCAGCAGATGCATTTGGAAGAAATCCTAGAAATTCAAGCCAATGTCAGTGGTCTTATTGGATTAACAGCCTTTTTGTCAACAACGTTGTCGAGAGAAACAGCTTTTAACTTCGCAAGCATCTCGTCTCCCCATCGAACAGGCCTGATCAGACAAGTCCTATTTTCGATCGATATTCCTCAACATATCCAGGCTGCTTATTGCGATATATCACAGTATATAAGTGTTGCAGATCACGAGTTGGAAATTTTGTTCTCGTTTCGTTCGTTGTTTCGTATTGAACGAGTGACAAAAAATACTCTCGACGAATTTTGGTATATTGATTTGACGTTAATTGATGAAAATGACGAACAATATATTTCGATTATGAATCCATGGTATTTGCGAACGAAAGATATTCTCAATCAACAATCATTCTTTACGGTACGAAACATTCAATCAAAGAAAAACTTCTTTCATTATCTCACATTCGAAAAAGGATCGTTTTTAGCGTCTCAATTGTTCATCGATATGATGCTACGTTTAGATCAAAATGACTTTGCTCGAAAAGAACTTCTTGACGTTTGTCGAGAAGCTTATGCTAAAGATACTGTCGAATTGAAGAAAATTTATCATTTCGATGCCACTTACGATCCTCGAGATGCAATAAAATGGTACACTGTTGATTGTTTTCTTTATCAACTAATTAATCGCGCACTTCGAAATGAAAATATTGATTGGATTTTTAAACTACGTTACTTCATTCATGATCTTCACAATCAACTTGCTCAGATGCAGATGGAATTTCTTCGGCAATTACCATCAAATCAAAGAGTTCTACAACTTTATCGAGGCTTGAGGATGCACTTGTGTGAACTGCATCAGTTACAACAAAATCGAGGACAACTTGTTTCAACAAACACATTTCTGTCAACAACAAGTGATTATGAAGCTGCTCTGGCATTTTCTGGTGATGGAAATGAGGAGGGAAACTCGATCTCAGTTATTTATCGTATCGTTGTTGATACAACAATGAAACAATCGATTCGCTTTGCAAGTATTGATTATCAGAGTATTTTCAAAGATGAAGATGAAGTTCTCTTCTCGATGAGTGCAGTTTTCAGTGTTGGAGAAAGGAAACAACTGAGAGATCGATTATGGACTATTAAATTAGCGTTAGCATCAATAGAAGATGAACAATGGAATGATTTCACATTGCATTTTTCTTAAAAGCGACATATGTTAAATAAACGCGAATGGAATCTGTTCATATATTTCGGTTTGATCCAATCCAAATATGTATATTTTTAGTGCACATAGAATCTCTTTTGATTAGGCATGCCGATGACAAATGCTTTTGCAGCCAACAAACAACTTTGTCGTCATTTGCTCTCCAAAGATGATCACCTTGAAACTCAACCGTCAATGCACGAAGATTTCTCATGTTGTTGACAAATTCATGTACGACTATAGGTTTTTTAACTCTTATACACAGAATTTGGCATTGTTTGCCTAGTGATGAACCCCACAATGCAGCACAACGTTCGACATCAAAACAATCATGCCAACAACGCAGATTTAGTCGACGAATTCTCGGGTGAGCCAAGTAACAGAAAGCATTGTTCATAAACGATAATGAATCTGTGTAAAAGCTGAATGTTGCAAGATGAGGCATTTGATTAATCAGACATTGAAGTTCAACTTCAGTGTAAGTTTTACTATCGGTGTAAATTGCCAATGAAATGATTTGGTCTAATCGAGGAATATGAGATAAAAATCGATTTGATTCGGGAGAACGAACTTCTAAATGGCCGATATTAACGAGACGAATAGGTGATGCAATTTGTGGCTGATCAGGTACATATCGGTAATCAAGTTCAGTCACATGATCATAGGAAAGACAAAGATTATTGTTTGAACATGTCGATAGAGAGTTCATTGTGGAATCAAGTCGAAAATCTGTAAATTTGTAAGGTAGTGTGTATAGATAAGCTTGACTTTTTGGCTGCCAATGACATTGAACAAACCATTGGCGTTCTTCAAGCCAAAACGAACTTCGAAAGGATTCAAGGAAACCAATCATTTGTTCGTCATAGATATATGCATCGAAGAAAAAGATATCCATTCTCATCTGAAACACATGAAGTTGAGGCAAATGGCAGCGGAAGATCTTTTCCCATGAATAGCCATCTAAAACTGGAGTTGGAGGAGGTGGATCAACATATTTGATGTCAATAACTAATTGACGTAAGTTCGGCACCATCTCAAGTAATTGATTCAGGTGATTTTCTGATATATTGATTGAGAACAGTTTCAGACGAACTATCGATGCGCATTGATGTGTTGAGGACACGACCTGATCAGAGAACTTCAGTTTAAATGAACTATCAAATTGTTCTAGGCTAGGCGTTTGTTGACAGATCATGCTGAATTCAATTTGATCAAANTTGATGTCAATAACTAATTGACGTAAGTTCGGCACCATCTCAAGTAATTGATTCAGGTGATTTTCTGATATATTGATTGAGAACAGTTTCAGACGAACTATCGATGCGCATTGATGTGTTGAGGACACGACCTGATCAGAGAACTTCAGTTTAAATGAACTATCAAATTGTTCTAGGCTAGGCGTTTGTTGACAGATCATGCTGAATTCAATTTGATCAAACTTAACATAGGGGACGAATAAAGATTTCAACGACGTTGATTTGACTGTTGGTATAACGAAGCCTCCCGATGTGAAACCGATGCTCAGATAACAATAGATCAGATTTGATAAACTCCATATGTTGTTAAAGAAAGTCGGAATATTGATCCGATCACCAGGTAAATAGCAATCCGATAATGTTAAACGGGTCAAATAAGGAAGAGATCTGCATTCTGATATCATTGTATGCAGAACATTACTATTAGATCGGATATTATGCAATGTAAGTGATCGTAATTTCAACAGTTGAGGAAGTGCTAAGCCGTGCTCAAGGAAAACTTCCATTTGTTGCGGTGTCTCATCATCATTGGACAATCGTAATAATGTTACACAATTGACTAATGATGGAAAATAATCTCGACACACAAGACGAAAATCATCCAGAGATGTTGATCGAAAATCAATGACAGTAGTGCGAAAATGAGCAAAGAGAAGTTGATTGAGGCGATGGTTCAGATTATAGAATGATCGAAGAAGATCCAAAGTTGATAAGTATCGAAAAATCTCGAGAAACAATTCATTGGCGAGATCGTCGAGATGCATTGTTAATAGTTCTGTTCGTTGACAACCTGATGAAAGAAAAGAACACTTTCGTTCTCACTCGCACACGGTTGTTATGTTTGAAACTTCTCTGCGAACACACGCGACAGACGAATTGAATTTTCAGAACTGTTCGAAATGATCGAAGGTTAAGTTATTTTGTTATTTGAACATGTGTGCGGTATAATCATGATAATAGTTTGTTCATCTATTTCAACGATGTCATATGGACTCTTCTGCCTAAAGGAGACGCAAGAAATAATTGTATACAGTAGTTGATGATCAACAGCAATTCGAGAAATCTTCACTTGTTGTCCCATCCGCTTCCAATTGTCACTACAGCTTGTTTACCAGGCGTAAGCTGATAACCCATTACTTGATAGAACAGTGGATTTTTATACATTTCCGTGTGAATCCATAGTTCTGTCGGCTTTGTTTACTGCCATTGAGGAAAATAGAGAGCGCATTGTAACTCTGTTTACTGCAAGCCGCCAAACTTTTGCTGAAGCCAATACTAAAATCAACATCTTCTTGTTGCTCATAGGCGCAAGTAACGCGAATCGAGCTGTCGGGTTGACTTATATCATATTTAAAGTGTTCACACCACGTAAATTCGTACTCAACACAATACAATTCGTCACTTTCGACTGTGAAGCTGGATTCAGTAAATAAGCTCAGGAGGTATAATTCCTGAACTGTTGAAATGACCATAATCTTGAAAGTAAAATAAAAATATTTTGTGCTTCTTTTCACTGGAGGTAATATCGAGAGTACTTAAATAAGACGTTATCAGAATGGATATAAGTCTCATGTACTGAAATAAAAATATCATTGTTTGTTATTTAACAAGAGCTATTTCTGTACTCAAATAGAACGAAAACGTTCGCAAATTAGGCCGAGTTGATTGTTGTTAGTAACTAATGAGTGAAACCTGCACCGCCAAATCGATGGCTTCATATTTTTCCTTAATTCTGTGAAAATATTTCATGGATTTGCTTTCATTGTATTCAATTATAAATAGTAAGACTGTAAGCTTTTAATTTACATTTCATTTTTCTTCGATCGATAAGGTGTTTCTCGCGTCGATATTTCTTTTTACTTTTGTTGGTTCAACCTTTGGTTGCTCATGCATGATTTCACCAGCATTGAATGATGATTTCGCTTGAATACCAATTATTCTCGTTAGAGGAGCCATTTCGAGAACTGTGACATCACCCAATCCATTTATGGGTTATGCTGACATAACTATGAAAGTGGAAGAAGCATTCAAGGTTCGTGAATAAGATACACAATGTTCTTTTTTATGAAAGTAGAGTATGAATTGCTCCAGGGTGTAACAGCTGGCGATGAAATTATTGTTCGTACTAGTTTACAAGGAGCAATATGTGGTCGTAGTAAAACTCCAGTTAGTCAACGTTGGCAAATGTGGTTAACAGAAAACAAAGGAGCACATTCGTGTTCGAGAAGCACACGAGATGTTCAAAAGGATATTGCTGCTCTTCGACAGCTCGCTAATAGCTAAATGTAGCTGAAATTGATGAATAAAACATGAATTAAGAATATAATTCGAGTGGACAGAATTTCGTTCGAAGATTGACAGCAAGGAAACTGATAAATGAATATAAGAACCAGGATTTTACGTTACCTTGTGGCGACGTGACCGGGTGTTCGGAAACGGACACATGGGATGTGTGACGATCTATCTATTCCATGCCTTGTACGCGAGCAGTCATTCTATTCCGCAATGTTGAACATTTGGGAACCAGTTCCGCACACGAAATCAGCTCCTACGATTCCGGAATTAACCCGAAGCAATTCCGGAATCGATACACACAATTCCGCGGAATTCCTACCAATTCCAGAATTACACCCACACCCACACCCTCACATATCATCTCCCCTATACACGACCGAATTTCGTTTACGGAATTCCGGAATCGTAGGAATCGATTCCGTGTGCGGAACTGGTTCCCAAATGTTCAACATTGCGGAATAGGATGACTGCTCTCTATTAGTAAGTTAATAATTATAGCGTCTCATAGAATTGACGCCCGTTGTTATTATTGGTATTTTTCCACATGCGGCCAGGTCCTGCCGTCGTTTCTGCCTTGTGAACAGTGGTATCTGTACTCTCTTCCGTTCAACATACTGACGAAGTGTGCAATCAATATCAATGGCTTCCGTACCAAGAGCCACGTAGATAACTTAGGCGTTAGTGACGTGTCTAGGATCATTCTATGGATGATGGTACTGAGATTTGAACACAGTGCCTTGTCACTTCGTGTCGGACAATCTAACTATTTATTCATGGCCGTTTTAGTAAATTAGTCGCGGTATAAAAGATCGCGTGCTGTGTCTGTGTGTGACTACTTTTCTTTATGGTTAAGAATAAGCACATATTCGTCTGATGAAAGTAATTAGCACTTTTGTGAAACACAATCTAAAAGAGAGTGTTGTTCAAAAGCAGAAATGTGGACCCCCACGGACAGACGCAACGATTCTATGCTGAGGCCACCCTCACCCTCGATGGGAAAACCTCCGTTGCAATGATACAAAACCGATTTATCACGTTTAACATTTTCAACCCCACAAGGGATTGCGCTAAAAGCTTTTTTAATAAATCGGTGCATTACTTTGAAAGTACGAATGTCAGCAGCACATCTAAAATGTCCTCGGAGTAACATAGGCAATACTGTATTATTTTATTTCATCCACAGGGTCTGAAATATTTATCACACATATGTGAACATTTACGTATAGAAATAAACTGCATTGATTGGCACAGGTCAGAAGCTCAATTAATGTAAAAAGAGCAGGTGAACTAACGATCGTGTGAGTTCTTCGTACTTAGACATGAAGTACAACGAATAGAACTATCGCCTGCAAACCAAAAATATCAATATAAAATGATAATTTAATGTAGCAACAGCGATCTTTATTCTTGTTCTGACATTCTATTGATATTGATGAGAGACAAGTAGTATCAAACTTCAACAAGGAAGCCAAGCACTTGGAACCACTCCAGTCAATTCTATCAGTAACATAACAGATAGTTTCGATTAAACTCGGAGCTGTACCATGAAAGACTAAAAGATCGAATTTATTCACACTCATCTATGTTACTCAAGTTCGGCAATATAAAACGAGAAGGAAATTCTTTTATTAGACTATCCTGCACACATATGGTTAAATAATAAGCTTTCAGCATGACAAAAACGTTCCTATGCTTTATTTTGAAGACTTCTAGAAAATGCACATCGTATATTTTTAGGTACTAAGTGAATCTCATCAATATTCTTTCATTTTTTTTTCTAAGACAATCAATTATTGATTTCAATTAATCAGGCATCGTTTTTCAAGCTAACAATGGTGACATATAGAAAGAAGCAAAACTATTAGCAGAACATATGCACGGATAGAACGTGGCTAAAATGACGACATCGACTAAATTGATTCTTTGCTCCATTTCGATGACGCTCGCGTTTTTCTAACGCCCGAGAAAATCTTTCATTGGCTTTTATGTGCCGCTATATGACCATGAAGATATTCTTACGTCTATCTGAAAGTAACAAATCCTGATACAAAAAAAAACACTTTTCTAATGGCTGACGTGTTTCCTTGTATTTGTCTACAGAATGAAACAACAAATACGAGACATCAGCGTAAGACCTGATGACGAACAATAGTCAAAGCTCAGATCGGACTGTAGTCTATTCTGAGAACAATGAATATTTGTCCCGCTAAACATCAACACGTTCGTATACCGTTAAAAAATTGTATCAGTACGCCTCGTTTTTGCTACAATTCTCTAAAATACTAAATATAATCATTTAACTTAAGCAAATTGTTCCTTTATCAGAATCCATATGTTTTAGGGAAAAAATCATTAACTAAATACTTTCATCAGCTCATTTCACAGTGAGCGACAAATCATGTTGACTGCTAAACTGTTCTTCTTGCTTGTTAGTTTGAAATCGTATTTCTTTCAACTAAATCTTTTTCAAAGTGGAATCGAAGATGAAGAAGTGGTTGAAAACGAACGGCAATCAACTCGATTGTATCTGTTTCTTTTTCTTCTTTCGTTAACCATTCNTTTATGTCAATAACTAATTGACGTAAGTTCGGCACCATCTCAAATAATTGATTCAGGTGATTTTCTGATATATCGATTGAGAACAGTTTCAGACGAACTATCGATGCGCATTGATGTGTTGAGGACACGACCTGATCAGAGAACTTCAGTTTAAATGAACTATCAAATTGTTCTAGGCTAGGCGTTTGTTGACAGATCATGCTGAATTCAATTTGATCAAATTTAACATAGGGGACGAATAAAGATTTCAACGACGTTGATTTGACTGTTGGTAAAACGAAGCCTCCCGATGTGAAACCGATGCTCAGATAACAATAGATCAGATTTGATAAACTCCATATGTTGTTAAAGAAAGTCGGAGTATTCATCCGATCACCAGGTAAATAGCAATCCGATAATGTTAAACGGGTCAAACGAGGAAGAGATCTGCATTCTGATATCATTGTATGCAGAACATTACTATTAGATCGGATATTATGCAATGTAAGTGATCGTAAATTCAACAGTTGAGGAAGTGCTAAACCGTGCTCAAGGAAAACTTCCATTTGTTGCGGTGTCTCATCATCATTGGACAATCGTAATGATGTTACACAATTGACGAATGATGGAAAATAATCTCGACACACAAGACGAAAATCATCCAGAGATGTTGATCCAAAATCAATGACAGCAGTGCGAAAATGAGCAAAGAGAAGTTGATTGATGCGATGGTTCAGGTCATAGAATGATCGAAGAAGATCAAAAGTTGATAAGTATTGAAAAATCTCGAGAAACAATTCATTGGCGAGATCGTCGAGATGCATTGTTAATAGTTCTGTTCGTTGACAACCTGATGAAAGAAAAGAACACTTTCGTTCTCACTCACACATGGTTGCTATGTATGAAACTTCTCTGCGAACATACGCGACAGACGAATTGAATATTCAGAACTGTTCGAAATGATCGAAGGTTAAGTTATTTTGTTATTTGTACATGTGTGCGGTATAATCATCATGATAGTTTGTTCATCTATTTCAACGATGCCATATGGACTCTTCTGCCTAAATGAGACGCAAGAAATAACTGTGTACAGTAGAAAGACATGTATTTTTATCGTCTAACGCTGATGATCAACAGCAATTCGAGAAATCTTCACTTGTTGTCCCATCCGCTTCCAATTGTCACTACAGCTTGTTTACTGCCATTGAGGAAAATAGAGAGCACATCGCAATTCTGTTTACTGCAAGCCGCCAAACTTTTGCTGAATGCAATACTAAAATCAACATCTTCTTGTTGCTGATAGACTCAACTAACGCGAATCGAGCTGTCGGGTTGACTTATATCATATTTAAAATGTTCATACCACGTAAATTCGTACTCAACACAACACAATTTGTCACTTTCGACTGTGAAGCTGGATTCAGTAACTAAGCTCAGGAGGTATAACTCCTGAACTGTTGAAATGACCATAACCTTGAAAGTAAAATAAAAATATTTTGTGCTTCTTTTCGCTGGAGGTAATATCGAAAGTACTTAAATAAGACGTTATCAGAATGGATACAAGTCTCATGTACTCAAATAGAACGAAAACGTTCGCAAATTAGACCGAGTTGATTGTTGTTAGTATCTAATGAGTAAAACCTGCGCTACCAAATTGATGGATTCATATTTTTCCTTAGTTCTGCGAAAATATTTACTAGATTTGCTTTCATTGTATTCAATTATAAATAATAAGACTGTAAGCTTTTAATTTACATTTCATTTTTCTTCGATCGATAAGATGTTTCTCGCGTTGATATTTCTTTTTACTTTTGTTGGTTCAACCTCTGGTTCCTCATGTATGACTTCGCTTGAACACCGATTATTCTCGTTGGAAGAGCCATTTCGAGAACTGTGACATCACCCAATCCATTTATGGGTTATGCTGACATAACGATGAAAGTGGAAGAAGCATTCAAGGTCCGTGAATAAGATACACAATGTTCTTTTTTTATAAAAGTAGAGTATGATTTGTTCCAGGGTGTAACAGCTGGCGATGAAATTGTTGTTCGTACTAGTTTACGAGGAGCAATGTGTGGTCGTAGTAAAATTCCAGTTAGTCAACGTTGGCAAATGTGGTTAACAGAAAACAAAGAAGCACACGAGATGTTCAAAAGGATATTGCTGCTCTTCGACAGCTCGCTAAATAACTACATGTAGCCGAAATCGATAAATAAAACATGAATTAAGAATACAATTCGAGTGGACAGAATTTCGTTCGAAGATTGACAGCAAGAAAACTGATAAATGAATATGAGAACCAGGATTTTACGTTTTCTTGTGGCGACGTGACCGGATGTTCGGAAACGGACACATGGGATGTGTGACGATCTATCTGTTCCATGCCTTGTACGCATATTATTTGCTCGTAACCCGGTGCATATTTCGATGCACTTTGGATCACCTTTCCTTTTCGTATTCTCTGTGGATGAGTATATAAACGCGTGCTTTGTATTAACACGAGGCGATTTATGATGAGAAGAATAAAGACAGACATGATTCCATTAGAAATTGTCACGGGATAAAACGTAAATTTCCCGAAAAACTCGTGAAGAAGTTATTTTTATCGTTATTGATCGAATAGGGTGCTTCTTAAATGCGTCAATTTCGCACGCTATCTTTGATATTTTTCTCTTCCGAAGGTCGATCAAAGGTCATTGAGATTGTTTTCACTTCCCACAAAATCAAAGATGCACTTATGTATCTTTTTGATCTTATCACATACAGAACGTTAAAAATCCCATCACAATAAAGTCGTCATTTCATTCCTTTTCTAAAGTACACAGCAAAAGAAGCATCTTGTGACGGAACAAATATCTTTTTCAATCCCGTATACAATGTCTTGTACATCAGAACCAATTATTTTCTGGCTTGATTGCAGTATTGGTGGAGGAACTCGGTATCAAACGCTAAAAGCACTTTTGTCAAAAGTTTTACATCTTCAATGGATACACTCAATATGTTTGTCAATAATCAATGCTGTTGAAATTTGTACGTTTAGCGACGAAATGGAGNTCTTCAAAAGCTTTCGTGAATTTGTAAACGAATAAAAAATTCATCTATCTTTATCCAACTCAGATATTTCTGTGCATGTACGTATATGCCGGTACTTGTCCTAATGTGGCTGCAAATGTTTTTCCTTCGCTTGATCCAACAAAAGTGGTCAACAAGATACCATCGCTTCGACTCTTCCTTGGTAAATATCGAATGTATCCATAGATCTTGGAATGCATAACGGATGATAATAGTCTTTGTTTTCATGTTGTCTCATATACTCAAATAGAACGAAAACGTTCGCAAATTAGGCCGAGTTGATTGTTGTTAGTAACTATCGCTTGAATACCAATTATTCTCGTTAGAGGAGCCATTTCGAGAACTGTGACATCACCCAATCCATTTATGGGTTATGCTGACATAACTATGAAAGTGGAAGAAGTATTCAAGGTTCGTGAATAAGATACACAATGTTCTTTTTTTATGAAAGTAGAGTATGAATTGTTCCAGGGCGTAACAGCTGGCGATGAAATTATTGTTCGTACTAGTTTACAAGAAGCAATATGTGGTCGTAGTAAAACTCCAGTTAGTCAGTGTTGGCAAATGTGGTTAACAGAAAGCAAAGGAGCACATTCGTGTTCGGGAAGCACACGAGATGTTCAAAAGGATATTGCTGCTCTTCGACAGCTCGCTAATAACTAAATGTAGCTGAAA
This sequence comes from Adineta ricciae, assembly GCA_905250025.1. NCBI lineage: Eukaryota > Metazoa > Rotifera > Eurotatoria > Adinetida > Adinetidae > Adineta > Adineta ricciae. The sequence goes on along the minus strand of CAJNOJ010000158.1, from coordinate 202,247 downwards.
TTGATGAATAAAACATGAATTAAGAATATAATTCGAGTGGACAGAATTTCGTTCGAAGATTGACAGCAAGGAAACTGATAAACGAATATAAGAACCAGGATTTTACGTTACCTTGTGGCGACGTGACCGGGTGTTCGGAAACGGACACATGGGATGTGTGACGATCTATCTATTCCATACCTTGTACGCATGTTATTTGCCTTTAACCCGGTGCATATTTCGATGCATTTTGGATCACCTTTCCTTTTCGTATTCTCTGTGGATGAGTATATAAACGCATGCTTTGTATTAAAACGAGGCGACTTATGATAGGAAGAATAAAGGAAGACATGATTCCATTAGGATACACATCTCTTCCATCAGAAATCGTCACAGGATGAAACGTAAATTTCCCGAAAAACTTGTGAAGAAGTTATTTTATCGTTATTGATCGAACAGGGTGCTTCCTAAATGCGTCAATTTCGCACGCTATCATTGATATTTTTCTCTTCCGAAGGTCGATCAAAGGTCATTGAGATTGTTTTCACTTCCCACAAAATCACAGATGCAGTTATGTATCATTTTGATCTTATCACATACAGAACGTTAAAAAGTCGAATTACAACAAAGTCGTCATTTCATTCCTTTTCTAAAGTACACAGCAATAGAAGCATCTTTACAATGTCTTATACATCAGAACCAATTATTTTCTGGCTTGATTGCAGTATTGGTGGAGAAACTCGGTATCAAACGCTAAAAGCACTTTTGTCAAAAGTTTTACATCTTCAATGGATACACTCAATATGTTTGTCAATAATCAATGCTGTTGAAATTTGTACGTTTAGCGACGAAATGGAGTGTACCCAATGTTTACAAAACAGCAGATCGAAGAGAATTTTCTTGCTCATTTCAAACTATTCGTCAACAAATTTTCCAAAGAAGATAGTTGAAGATCACGGAAATTCACAGAACATCTCAATTTATATACTCTGCGAGAGTACTTCCGAAATACAAGAACAACTTGAACACCATGTACGAATTGACGAAAGTGCTACTAACCTTCTAGCCCGATTAGTACAAGATATCGGAGATTACTTCGTTTGTCTTGGGCAAGAACAACTCAATAAGAACACATACCAATCTCTATCGCAAGCATGCAAAAACTTTAATCGAGTTGTGTCGATCTTCGAAAGATTTAATCATTATTACCCATCTATCGTATTAAATGGTCGTATATCGATTGCGAAAGAATATATAACGAAGGCCAAACAACTACTCGAACAAGTAATTGTCAGCCAAGAACGTGAACAACTGTATCGACCGAATTCTTATGAAAATATCATAGAAGGCACTGCTGTCGATGTCAAGCAATCCTGTCACTCAGGTAGTATTTCGTTAAATTTTGATGTGGAGATCATTCTTTTCAAGCCATCATGTCCAGATGAAAATTTTCGAAAAATTTGTACAAATCTGACCAATCTGTTTGGTAAAAACTCGATATATATAACAGAACACCGGAATTATCAACAACTATTAAAGCGAACTGATTCAACAATTATCGTTTTATCGTCGTCCAATGATGATGATGCACTACTCTTGGACAACTTATGTTCGTGTAGTCATCCATCTGTAATTTATATATTGGGACGCCAGCCTGTTACTCCGAACGAGAAGAAAACATTCTTTACGAAATATTACTCAATTCGTTACATGTCGGATGATCCAGAAGAGTTAACCATTCAAATCGCAATCGATATGGCTCTTAAACATCGAATCTCTGGCTATCGACATGCTAGAGAACAAAATCAGAACAGTGCGGTACACGATTATGATCAATGTATCGGTATTCTTGATCAATTGAATGCCTTTGGTGAAATCAATGTCAAGTAATCTTGGATGTAGACAGTAATTTTTATTTCACATCAATTCATTTACTGTAATCATCTTAACGAATAATAAACAACGTAATTTCTATACTTAAACACGCATATTACCCATTTTTGATTCCTTTTGTAGATTTCCTCGTCTTTTCTTTTCTCCATATGAACAATGCAACTTGTTGTTCTTCTTGACATCGAACGTCGACATCGGACTATCGAAAGTCATCTCGGTTATCGTGTACAGTATTATTTCAACCAAAACGAATGCATCCAGTATGTACGAAATCAAATGAAAAATTACGAACGAATCGATCTTTTTCTTCCTTCACAACATAAGAACATTATCGGAAATGATTTAGTATTATTTTCTAATATCTTTTTTCACATTTATTATCCAACTACGAATTATATTTCTGAAAATGGTGAAGATCCGTGGATGTGGATTGAAAAGTTCGAAGAGGATGTGTTATGGGTGAAAATTGGCTATGCCATATATCGGCATGATTGGAGATCTTATATACGAAGCAATTTTGCTGAAAACGCATTCGAACGTTTGAGACATACACATGGAATACTACACGGCGAAGTACAGGCAGCTCAACTTGGCATACAAGCAGCTGATTAGTACATAAACATAGGCAAGAAAATTTGGCATAATCGCTGTGTTGATTTGTTACATCCCGCCATCTGATGGCACGTCCACAGATCTTTCGTGGCCGTGATCATCTCTTTCTTTCCTTTGTGTGTTGTTTCTATATAACCTGGTGAAATAAAAGTAAAGTCAGTTATGTTCTAACTACTATCGAACACACGCCTCTTCACTCTCGAGCATCGAACATAACATGATTTCTTAACTTTTTCGATGGTCTAGTAATTTTGAGTAAATTATACATTCCAGATTATGAAATTGCTGGAAGTTCCGTGGCTGATCATTGTAACAAAAAAATGACGTCAGAGAAGTTACTAGTTTGTTTGAGCATTATAGTTTATAGACAATTCGTCAAGCAATTTTATATCGACAATTACAGAGCGGAATGTGTAAACATATCTCAATCATACATTTATTGTCCAAGTTATGCGTTTAAGAGTCTGGATGGTATGATTTTATTTATTTTGTGTTTTCTTTCATTAGATGCAATGAAGATCAAGAACTGACGAGCATGCTCGCTCTTAATCATCAAAGAAGTTAGTTATCGGCGAGGTTTAGTACACTTTACTAGCATATCAACAGAAATATCATTGATTTATTATTTTTGTATTAGTTTCGTTAATGATTAATAATCATTGGGATGATCGTTGCTACAAAAAGGATGAAAAGAAGAGGACTTTGTTGAGTAGCGACACTTTTCTTCGTATTTGCCACTTGTATAATGAGATCAGCAATTCCGCACATATTTTTCCCGCGTGCAATTCGAAAATACCCTTTTTCACCCCAATTTGAGCCTAAATTCACAAGAAAGAATAGCGAAATGTATCTCTCACCAATACGTACCCCAGTAATTTCTGCATATCCAGTACGGTTTTCCTTCTTCGCTGCCATATCCAACAATTTGTACCTGTACAACAATATCAACTCGATTTAACTACAGAGTATTCTTTAATTTTCTTACGACATCATTCAAATCATGTTGAGCACACGATGGCTCATCGTAAATACCTCCGCTATACGTAACGAAACCTTTCCCCTGAACATTCATCTCTGCCCATAAAGTCGAATCTTGAATCCATTCTAGCATCAATTTTTCATCTGGTTTTCCCATTCGTTTAATTGTATCAAACTACAAATAAAGAAAACCAATCTTTGCCCTCATTCGAAATATCAAATCGACTCATACACTAGCAAATGGTGTGCATGTATTCGGTTGACATTTGCCCAATTCCTTCGGATAATCTACTTTTCGGCAAATACCACTCATATTCTTGATACAATCAAAAGCGTCAGCAGGCTGTGGACAACAATCGTATACTTGTGAGATACTGCCTGCAATAAGTTTACCGGTTTCGATCGCATGAAGTGTTTCAACGAGTTCTAAACAAAGAAGAAATATGCTCAAGTCTTTCCTTTTCTTTATTGATACTCACCGGTGCTGACAACAGCAGTAACAATCATTCCTGCTTCATCATGATACACTTCTGTAATAACACCTTTCTCACGCCAATCAAGTTTGCTGGGTAAATCTTGAACGTCAGTTGAAGTTTTGAATGATGATGGCGATGCATAAGATTGAATCGACTTTCTTCGTGGAGGTACGATTTCCTATGAGAAAGACGAAATTGATTTAAATACTGATCTACATGAAATTTTGTGAAATACTTGGATACGTCGATCTGATAAGTGATTAATTGCTAATGTAAAACTTGCATCAGGATGCATTTGTTGAAATGTATGTACTTCATTCAAATTTTCAAAAAATATCTGTTTTCGTTCGTTTTCTTCATTGATAGTTTTATACTGCTTGTTATATTTGTGTTTGAAGTTATCCCATTCAGTCGATAAATCAGCGAGGATTATACTAACCAGGGTAAAACCCAGAATAAGCTCACAAATGAAACGTATCTTCATCATGCTTCACAGTCGATGTGAATATGCAAACTAGCTAGATAAGAATATATCTTATCGAGAACACTGATTATTAACATCATCATGATGAAAAGAAGTTGTTATCATCAACAACAAAAACAGAATCAGTCATTTTACAAGTAGAGTATTGATGTAGTAGAGCTACTCTTAGCGAACACTTCTAAGCTTTGAAGAGTGAACGCTTCTTTTTTATCCCAATGATAAAATAACCTTTATATAATGAATACATATTCAATAAAATATATGCATATAGTGTTACAAATTGAAGAGAAGAGAAAAAGAAGCGTACATTTGGAAGCAATTGTGATAAAATTCATTGATGGTCTATTTGATATAAGAAAACCCGTCGTGTGCATGAAATCAAGGATCAATGATAATGAAAAGTTAATTATGGATTGATTCTCTGCATCTGTAAGGAGAACATGTTTTTCTCTTCACATTTGTAACATGGCGATCAAATCGTAGCAGTTGGATGATTGCGAGTATATCCGAAGATTAGCTTGTTAACGTGTTCACTATAGAGAAGTTTTACCGTACATTCTAAGAGCATGTTTTCATGATAATATCAATATTTCCAAAGCCACTGTTTGTCGCAACGATATCAGTTAGATTATCTTTGTTGATGTCGCCCACGTTGAGTGCATATGGATACGAACGATAGCCGGTGTTAAATACCAATCCATTGCCAAAATTTCCATTGCCATCACCGAATAAAACAGCGATACTGCTTGAGCCAAAGTTAGCGACAGCAATATCCAAGTATGTATCATTATTAATGTCTAAAATTACGAGAGAACTTGGTCGAGCATAGACATCAAGAGAGTATATTATTTGATTGGAGAATGTTCCATTTTTGCTTCCTAAGAATATTCCGATGTTGTTCGTACCAGAATTGGCTACGATAATGTCCAATCGCTGATCGTTATTTACATCGGCAGTAGCGGTTGAATGTGGCCGAGAATCATTACCAGTCGAGTAGACTGATTCACCAATAAAAGTTCCATAGCCTGATCCATACAATATCATTATGTTATTTGCTCCTTCGTTAGCAATCACAATATCCAACCGAGTATCGTAATTGAAGTCTCCAATGGCAATCGAGGCCGGTTGTGACGAAGATGGTATGGAATAAGCAGGCGCTGTTAGAAAATCTTCCATAGTATATCCAAAAAACACACCCACATTGTTAGTGCCCAAATTAGCGATGATAACATCTAAACGATGATCATTATCAAAGTCAGCAACGGCTACACTCCACGGTTGAGAATAATCACCAGTTTTGTACGTTAACTGATTGAAGAAAGTACCATTCATACATCCGAGGAGAATTCCTAGACTATTAGAGCCATAATTGGCAACAGCAATATCCAATTGCATATCACCATTAAAATCGCCAATAGAAATACCATATGGAGCAGAACCTTTGCCTGTGGAAAGAGTGGTTTGATTGAGAAATGTACTATTGACAGCGCCAAAGAATATTCCAACGTTATCCGCACCACTATTGGCAACAGCAATATCCAAACGACCATCCTTATTAAAATCGTCAATAACAAGTGATTGTGGAGATGAACCACTACCAGTAGACAAAATGAATATACGTATAAAAGTCCCATCTTGCTGTCCGTGGTATACATATAGATTCCACGTTCCATAGTTGGCAACGACAATATCTAAATATCCATCGAGATTCAAATCGGCAGTGACCACTGATGATGGATAGGAATCGCTGCCTGTAGAATAATCTTCTCCATATGAAAAAGTGCCATTACCATATCCATACAAAATACATATTTTATAAGAAAACTGGAGAGAAACGACTATATCCAATTGAGCATCATTATTAAAATCACCGACGGCAGTATCAGATGATCCGGTATCATCACCAGTTGAAGAAGTTATTTCATTGGAAAAAGTCCCATTACCGAGACCAAGAAAAATACTGATATAATCTTGCCAATAATTACTAACAATAATATCTATATAACTGTCATTCGTGAGATCAGCAGTTGTGACTGACCAGGAATTCGATCTTTGACCAGTTGAATAGGTTGTTTGATTGGAAAAAGTTCCATTACCTTGTCCTAGAAAAACAGCAATACTGCTACTATCTCTGTTTACAACAACAAAATCCGATCGATTATCATTGTTAAAATCGCCGACTTCTACTGAATGTGGGGAAGAATTTTCACTCAACGAATGAGATACTTGCTGTCTGAATGCCCCTATGTCATATTTCATCAGTGTTAAAGCATTATTTGTATCAGAATTCACGACAGCAATATCAAGTTTCTTATCATTATTGAAATCACCGATAGCCAATGATTGTGGTGATGAACCAACGCCAGTCGAATACAACTTCATTCTTGTAAAATTCTCGTTTTCATACCCATAGTAAATAAGTATACTTTCAGTACCCGAGTTTGCAATTATCACATCTAATTTCTCATCATTATCAACATCACCAATAGCAAGTGAAGTTGGAAATGATAAGACGCCAGTTGAGAATGTCGTTTGCATCGGAAAAGTTGCATTGGCGTGTCCTAACAAAATGTCAATGTTGCCCAATCCATAATTTGCCATAACGATATCCAAATAATCATCGTTGTTGAAATTACCAAGTGTCACAGCTCGCGGTAGAGAAGCAGATCCAGTTGAATACGCTGCTTCACGTTTACCGTTCATATAAGTGTATCCAAGGAAAACACCAAGACTATCACTATCAGAATTTGTAACAGCAATATCAACTAGACTATCATTATTAAAATACCCGAATGCGATTGACATGGGACACGAACCGGCACCAGTTGAGTAATTCTGTTCAAGAGAAAATGTTCCATTTCCATACCCTTCGAATAATACTATGTTATCTGTGAGACAATTGCTTACAACAATATCTAAATGTTGATCATTATTCCAATCTGTGATAGCACATGAATATGGTCGAGATCCACTACCAGTTGAATAGATCGCTACCTTTCGAAATGTACCATCACTGGATCCAATTAGAACGTGAATGTTACGGCCGTAAAGAGTGGTCACAACTACATCCAAGTGACCATCTTCATTCAAATCACCAGTGGCCAAACTATTTGGTTCAATGCTAGCTCCCAACGGATAAACATTTTGTTTAGAAAATACTCCATCGTCCTCCATAAGAAATATATTCAAACTGGAAGAATATTGACAGACAACAGCGATATCCAGATAATTATCCTTATTAAAATGTCCAACAGCTATCATCTGCGGACCAGAATTATCTCCAGTCGAATAAGTTATTTGTTCATTAAAATTTCCGTTCGCATCAGCAAAGAATATTCCTATGTTGTCTGAGTTATAATTCGCAACGACAATGTCCGATCTATTGTCATTATTTAGATCTCCAACGGCAAGAGAGTACGGATATGAACCATTTCCAGTTGGATAAGTCACTATATTTCGAAATGTTGCATTTCCGTCGTTATAGAGTATTCCGATATTATCTACATCGTAATTTGTAACAAGAATATCCAATTGTTGATCATTGTTTAAGTCGCTTACTGCAACGAAGTACGGCCCTGAGCTATTTCCCGTTGAGTAACTCTTATTTTTGACAAAATTGCCATTGTTATCTCCTAAAAAAATATCCACCGTACTGCTGCAATAGTTTTCAACAACCATGTCCAGTCGATGATCATTATTCAGATCCCCAACTGCAACGGATTGAGGACAAGATCCAGATGTACCGCGAGTGGTTGGATAAGAAATCTGCTTTAAATAAGCATAGTTTTTATGCGCCAAAACAATATCGAGATAGTTGTAATCATAATTGACTATTGCGATGTCTAATTGAGTATCATTATTAAAGTCATTGGTGGCAATTAAATGTGGATTGCAATCACTGTTCGTATAGAATACCGTTTGAGCAGCGAAGAGGCCGGTTCCATTTCCGTAGAAGACGCCGATATTGCGAATATCATAGTTACCGACAGCGATGTCGGGTTGATCATCATTGTTGAAATCACCAACAACGACTGATAACGGTAAAGAATTGTTTCCAGTTGAGTACAGATTTGACAATGTAAAAGTTCCGTTACCGAAACCAAGAAAAACACCAATTTGATTTGTACCGGAATATGTCACGACAAAGTCCATGTGCTTATCATTGTTCAGATCATTCACAGCGATTGCATACGGGTGAGTATTCATGCCAGTATAGAAACTCATTGGATTAGCAAATGTTCCATTTGTGTCTCCAAGAAAGATCAGAAGAGTATTTGTTCCGCGATTAGTAACAATAATATCCAGATTATTGTCGTTATTAAGATGGTTAACAGTCAATGAAGACGACTCGGAATCGAATCCAGTTGAGTAAGTAACTTGTTCGGCAAAATTACCAAGTCCATCTCCGAACAAAATCCCGATATTGTTCGTACCATTGTTAACTACAACTAAGTCAATGAAAGTATCGTGATTAAAATCACCATGATCAATCCATTGTGGGCGAGATGATCGAAGAGAAAAAGTTTTGTAGAATGTCAATGAACCATTACCATTTCCGAAGAAAATTCCGATACTATTTGTACCATAGTTCGCTACAGCAGTGTCTAATTGCTCGTCACCATTGAAATCTGCTACTGTTACTGAATATGGACGAGAGCCACTTCCAGTAGAGTAAGTGATTTGATTTTGAAATGTTTGTGCATCATGTCGAAGGAATAGTCCCATTTTGTTTGCTCCAGAATTTGCTGTAACAATATCAATTCGACCATCATTGTTAAAATCACCGGTTGCCATTCCGTTTGGATACGAATCGGTATTGATGAAAATTTCAACTTCCGATTTGATGATATATCGACATGTTGCACCTAAATTCGGATTTAAATAACGAAGAATTCGACTCAGTGTGAACAACATACTTGGCGGTTCTGGTGATGTTAAACAAACTACGATAACAGCAATGATTATGATTACGATTGTGAATATACTGAAGAAAACTATGCGCTTAACCGATGATGAAAGAAACGGACAACAGCTTGAAGAAAAATGTGTAGGAAACACGATTCGATGAAATAACTTACGTGACACTTACCTGATTTTGGAATTCGTCGATGTTTTCTCTAGGACATATTTGTTATCGTACGGGTGGACAAACTGAATTGACGTATTTCTCGATGCATTCGAAGAATGCTCTGTAGTAATCGATGTTCGTTGTGGGAAAGCTGAAATATTCAAATGATCCATTTTTATCAAATGTCCTCAGATATTAACGATGCGCATTATATAAAAGGCATACATATATACGAAATTTGTTTTCTGTCATCGTTGAATAATATATACCTGTTTATTATCAACCAATAATAAGAAAAAGAAAGAAAAAAACTAAGAGAACATATGACGTGAGAAAAGATATATTTAGATTTATTAATTACATGGCGTATTATACGGTGTATTTGTTGTATAAAAACATCGTTAAAACCATTGCAGTGCAGTTGATTCCTCTATAATTTGCCTATTTTTGATAGAGAACGATTCAGCTTTCGGTAGATCGGATGCCCTGATGATGAATGTTGTTTTTCGAAATTGATTCGCTACGACTACCATCGCGATGATAATGGTAAAGAATGATAGTCCAGCTAAAAGACTAAACAAAGGTCCGAATTTAATCACTGCTACTAAAGGAATTGCACCGATAATTCCCAGGCCAGCACATACAAAACTGAGTGCGTTGATAAGGGCGAGAATTGCACCGGCCATTGTTGATTTTTTTATGTTGACGAAAGCGGCAACACTTGTGAATATAAACGTTTCACCAAAACAAAACATCGATGCACCAATCAGTGGCACCACTATATGAACATTGAAATGAAATGTCCACCCGCATAGTAACAATCCCATTGGACATAAAGTCGAACCCAATAAGCTAATAACCAGACGGCCTTCCGGTATTCGTGAAAAACGTTTCGCTGACCAATCGGACACATAACCACCGCACAGACTGCCGAGCAATGAAGAAGTACCAGTTGGAATATAACAGAGACCGATGAGGAATGGCGAGAGTGAATATGGTTTGTCAGCTGCTCGATTGGCTATCAGAGTAAGCGAAATAAATAGAGTACCGAAAATAGTAGCGCATACGAAGATATGCGGTGTTATGGTTATATCGAGTAAGAAGACGAACGGTCGCCATGGTGGCATAAAAGTAGGTTTGCTAATTGAATGAATCTCGCGAATTGTTTTCGTTTCGATTTTCTTTCCTGATTTCAACTGACGCTGCGTTATAAAATAATGATGAGTTTCCGGTACGAATACGAGAATAACAATTGTCGAAATTGCAGCCATAATTATCAAAGCGACAAATGTACTTCGCCATCCGAATGAGCTCGCAAGAGCACCACCAATAAATGGACCGATGATTGGTCCGACTAGTAACGGAACAAGAAATAGGCCCATGGCGAAACCGAGCCGTTCCGGTGGATACATGTCTACAACAACACTCTGTCCCACAATCAACGATGCAGATATTGCTCCTCCTTGTAATGAACGGAAAATTAATAGAACGGTTATCGAACGGGCAAGCGTGCACACGATAGTAAACGCTGTAAAGAAGGCAAACGAGATTAAAAGTATAATCTTTCGGCCGAATCGATCACTTAATGGACCCCAAAGCAGACCAAAACTTCCACATGTTACTAGATACGATGAAATGGTATAATCCACCAATGTTGTACTTGTCTTCAAATCGTGTTCTAATTGAGCTAATGCTGGCAAGTAAACCGTATCGCAAAATGGAAGTATAAGAGACGAAAAAGCTATCATAATCAATATGAAAAGACGCCGTCGGTTGCTGCGAACATCATAAATACTAATAAATGACTTATCGTCGATTACTGTCGGTGTATCCGATGCTTTTAACAGCGTCAATGGATCTAGTTCTAACGAATCGTTGGTCATTGGTAACAATTGAAATACGTGCAAAAATGTTAACCGATTATACTATTTAACAAACTCATGATAGCTTTTCACATAAAGGAATGAAAAAACCTTTGATTAGAAATGCCGACCTATGAAAATATTCCGTATTCATAACTAATCGAGGCCTCAGTAGCTTTGCCTTTTTCGAAAGATCATATGATATAAAACAAAGCAATGAATGTGGTTTGTACTAAAAGTGCTACTATGAATAGATTTGTTCTACGTAATCCGAATCCAATAGAGAATAAGATTCAGGCAGTCGGAACTCTGTTCTGTTATGAAAAATATATGATTAAAACTAGGATTTGATGAAAAGAATAGCAGTTTGGTTCTAAATAAACACTGAATTGTGCATTAAACGATCGTTGCTGGTAACACAACTGAGACAGTACTACTCCCTGAAAAGAAATTGTGAACACAACAGTCAAGCTTTCTGCTATTACAATTATTGCCTCAAATGGAGTTATTAAAACTCTGTTCTTCTCGAGTAGGATGAAGAAAGTATGTCATAGTTCTTTGAAAAGTAAATAGACTCAGTGACTCATGATCGACAATGGTTATTCGTGGCAACCTTTTCCATTTATGAAAAAAAAAGAAAAAGTATTCTTTTTAAATGACTCATCGATGAGCAAATAGTCAGAATACGTTTTTGTATATTTGTCGCTATTACAGAAAAAGAAAGAAATATTGCACAATTCACGTTTGAGTATCTCTATAAAATGAAGCGTATGCTCACTAACGCTACTGTAATCAAAGAGAAGAAATATTATACGTAAAATTATTCGACAATAAGAAAACAACCTGCTTTCACAATGGCGTCGTCATTAAACTCAAGTACAAGGGAGATCATTGATTTGAACAAAATTTTAACTTCAAATGATTCAACTGAAATCCAACGAATGCAGCAAGAATTCGAATCTAATGGCTGGTGTTTCGTGTCGTTACCAAAAGAACTTATTCCAACATCCACTTTGACTCAGGAACTCCAGACGTTTTTCCAAAGTGATGCAACCAAGAAGAGATATTCTCAATTCGATCCAATCTACGGTTATTCTCAAGTCAATCATAAAGAAGGACTAAAACTGTTAACAGGTAGTTACTATGGACAGTTTGCCAACAAAGGTTTAGTTCCCCGAAATCTTATCCAACCATTGAACTATCTCTCGCAAGCATTCGATGCAGTGACAAAACGACTCATCGAACTTCTCGATCAACATTGTGTCTTTCAATCACAACCATCATTGTCTACACTCATCGAGAAAGCAGATCTGCCACTGAAAGATGAACACTTTGGAATGCTCGACATTGTCTCCTATTTCAACAAGAAGAATGGCTTCAAAGCACCAGAAAATGGAGAATCGACCGAAGAAGTCAACTGTGTTCCACACTATGATCCTGGTCTGCTGTCGATCAGTATTCTATCAACACATGAAGGACTACAGCTGAAAGATATGAGAAGAAATGAATGGATCGATGGACCAATGGAATCGAATGTGGGTGTTATTTGGTTGGGTGAAGCAGCAGTTCGAGCAACGGAGAACCGGTTGAAGGCAGGTATTCATCGAGTTGTTTATCCTCAAACTGCCGGCATTCGACTGACAATGTGGTATGAAGTGTGTACAGTCGAACAGCTGAAGAATTTGAGTAGTAAGAAGCAAAATGAAGTAATGGCTGCTGGAAATGTAGTATTTCGTAATCTTCCTGGATCAAAGCCTATTGCCGTACGAAATGGAGAAACAAGACTCGAGTTTCTCAGACGAGTGGAGATGGCACGTGGATTATCTATGAGTAAATCAGTCTCGCCGCACTATAAACTAGACAAACATGATATTTCATACTCAGCGAATATGTGATCTTCAAAACTTGAACAGACCATGAATTTTTCTCTTTCTTATGAATAAACATTAATCTCAAAGATATGCTTCACTTATCAAGAGAGTGTAGCGCTTGTATTTTTATCTAAACCAAACATCGGTAGATACTATCTCTACTGCCTCTGTCTTTCATATTTGTTATAAGGTTTTGATCTAATTGCTTTCTGCCATGATAAAATCAACTGAGTCATCCACTGAGTGTGTACGTGTAATAGTTGCTATATTTACGTGCATGAAACAGGAATGGGTGAATGTTGCACAATGATGAAAGGCACAGAATTTTGAATACTATCAGTTGAAAAAAAATTATTTACTACTGGTTGGCAAGTTAAGTCTTGGTTTTGGTCGCTTCTTGTATTCTTCTATGATCTTCTTCGCATTATTAATCGCCATTTTATTTTTCATGAAGTGTTGTTCGACGATAGTCATGTAATCATCGCGTTTCATGTTTACTTGACTTTCCAGCTCTTCTGGTAAACCGCATTTTGAGATTCGGCACTCAGGGTGAGTGCCACCATAACGATGTTGACAGCAAGACCAAAAAAGTTTTGGAACAGGTGTTTTCACTGGCGTATGTTCCTCCTCTTCTTTAAGCAATTCCGCCTGCTGCATTCTCAGTCGAGCGACTTCAATGGTGACCACCGCTGCTTCGATTGGTTTATCGCAATCGATAATAAAACCATCATGATAGTGACAGTCACCAAATTTCGTATCCTTTGGGACATAATCTCGAAAACATTTTGGACACTTTCTTGAACGTTCGTCATCTTCACTCTTCTCTTTTTCGTACTCCTCTTCATTGATCTGTGCCGTCGTCTTTTTAAATTCAATATCTTTGATTAACGTCGATTTCAGATAAGGATCTTTAACAACCATAACGATCCATTTTTCAATTAGCTTAGCACTATTCTTCTAAATTCAAAATGAAAAAGATGTGGTTAACTTGATGTCATCTCTTGGAGAAACTCACCCGATTAGCACATGCTTCATTCTTTTCTTGCTCGACAATCGCTTCTTTACATTTCTCACGGATAAATTGATAGAGACGGATGTTCGAGATCGACGTAGACTTGGTCATATCTGAATCTGATTTATTCAACATAATCAACGAATCAATGTCGAAGACGAGCATGGATTTACTGTACTCATCGCATTCCAAAAACAGTGTCGTTAAAGATTCGAATATTTGGTTTTCATCGGTGGCGTTTTGTTTAGTTAAAAAATTTAAATCAATTACTTGAATAGTATCAATGTTACGTGTCGAACAGCCTTGAATTAATCGCGCTAGAAGAGATTGAACTGCGGTTTCTTTTGCTTCTAAATTACGTTCTATCGTCGGTTCGTTTTCTTGAAGTTCGATCAAACATTTTTTATCTTGCAAATCGATCAGAATACGTCCACTTGGCGGTACATCACGGAAATCAAGTGAATAGTGTTCATCCTCGTTCTCCGAACTAAAGATTTTCGGGTTGAGACGACAAATAGCCGGCAATGTTGTGATGCCAAACCAAATATTATATTCTCTGGCAACTGTGTCCGCTAGTTCCAAAAGACGTCGATCATGAATGTCTCGATTACGGTCGATTTCGACAACGATACTTGATCGAAGTGCACCAACAGCAGCACCACTAAAATTGGTAGTTACTTTGACTAACGAATCGATGAGTTGCGCTGTAAAAGTCTTCGATATACAAACAAGAGGATTGAGCATCTTCTTGCGTGTTGTTGGAGATGGTCGACCAACAAACACTTTCGCTTGCATGCGTCGAAGAAACGCTTCATCCATCATATTTCGACGGTTTGTTGCACCGAAAACAATCAAATTCGGAATGTTTTTGACACCTTCAATATGAGAAAGTAAGACCGAGATGCCATCGACTTTCGATTGTTGAGCGTTGTTATCTCGCTTCGGTACGAGTCCATCGATCTCATCGATAGTCATTGCACAGATGAGAAAAGGTATCGTGTGAGCGCGATTCATGATATCCACGAGAAGTTTTTCCGTTTCGCCAACTAATGGACGATTGAGTTCACCTGCAGATAATGGTACAGTAATCATAGTGATACCAGCATAAACGGCAATTCGTTTAAGTAACTCAGATTTACCTAGATAGAGAAAAATAGATCTGTTCAATGGTTTACTATAAGAACGACATGCCTGTGCCAGGTGGTCCGTAGAGTAACAATCCTCGTCCATATTTGACCATCAATTTCTTCTCTGCTTCTTCGAATTTCATGTCAATTAAACTTTGTAGATGTTCAATTTGAGCCTTTTCACTTGGTATTTGCGCAATTAAATTCCAGTGCTCTTCTTTCTTTTCATTGTATTCGTTGAAATCTCGTCTGGCGTTCTCATCTGCTTCTCGTCTCTTCTGTTCATGATCAGCTCTAATTCGATTTGCTTCTTGTATATTCGCTTGTCTTTCACGTTCGTTCATAGTTCTCCTTTGCAATATCGTCTGAATTTGTTTATTCAACAGTTCCTCATTCGTACTGTGACATACACGTTCTCTACGTTCTTCCGATTGTTTCCATTTTTCCTCAGCTTTCTGAACTTCGGCTTTTAATTTCGTTACCTTGTCTTCATTGTTCAACTCAGCCTGCGTTAATCTATCTAATTCGCGTTGCCAGTCAGCCTTCTTCTGTTCATACGAAGCTACGTCTTCGAGTCGATTTTCTAAACAGAATGTATTGAGATAGTTTTGGATGTTAATCAAAATATTCCCGTCGTCGTCATATGTTTTTTTAACCTCTTCAATTGCTAAAGTCACTGCCTGCCGTGAGAGATATGCAAGTAAATGAAGTTTTTGTATGGCATAATAAAAGTATCGACGAACTCGATGAATATCAGCAAATAATGTTGCTTTCGAATGTTGATATGGATCACTCGCTCGCGGATTCAATCCACTGACAGCAGTATCTACATTCATTTCAATGTAATTCTTGATTAATTGTTTCACAACTTCGGGAACTCTCGAGAGTTTCTCCCAACTACTCTTTGTCACGCTTCGTAAGTGATTGAGTGTATTGATATGTTCAGCTAAATGAGAAAAGATGTCATTAATTATTGTCTGAGTGCAGTGCATACCTTTGAAACTATGTTCCCACAGAGTTGCATGTGATTCGTCGTACTTCTGTTCTCGACAAATCGTCTTAAATAAGTCTAATAATGTCGTAGGACTATTGTATTTATTGACATTTGCTGCCGATGTCGTTTGGCAATTGTCGGTACTGTTCGATTCGATCAACCGAACAGTCACATTAGTGTCAAATGTTGTTTTCCATAGTACTGGAAATTGACCACCATTTTCTCCATCAATAGTATATTCGATATCGAGTAAATTCAAAAGAAAATTATGCTTAAATGGACTAAATTCATCGTTCCGATGTATGTTCAATATCGGCCGATAAACGGTACGTACACTCTGATTACTCATATCGACGGGAGTGTTGAGTGCGTGTAATGCGTAGAGTTGTAATATAGATAACGTTGGATTACCAATAGCCTTATCTTCATTTGGCGTTGATAATTCATTGTAAAAATCACGAATCTCCTTGTAAGGATAATTCAATTTTACACGTAGAATCAGATCATTGATGATCATGACCGTTGTTGCTGTTGGTGGCGATGTTGGGGAAGAAGTCGAAGCGGAGGTACTTCTCGTCGGTGATGGAGAAGGAAGAAACGACGATTCCATCTTCACAAACGGCATTTCTCTCTCAAAGTATCTGAAAATACCCGCAACAAGCGTTTCTTGTGATGAAAAAGTAAACGGTTTCGGTATTTATTAACAATAGGTGAAAATGAAAATATATTGAAACGAAAAACAAATCGGATTACTTTTATTAGTCATGTGCGATGTCATTGATATCGATTTTGTTGGTTGGAACGAAAGACAGGAGTCTGTTGAACTTGTGTTATTGGATTCCAGCGATGATTCGGACGCCGTTGGATATCTTGATCAATCAGTTCAAATGATCTCTTTTCCAACTCGTCATGCGTTTGAGCATAATAGATTTTTATATCTGTCATTGTTTTTTCATGTCCGTGAAGCGCATCAAGAACTTGAGTACGCTTATTCTCATTCATGTCGATTTGTTCATTTGATTGATTAAGATTATCTTGTAATTGATGAAAAACTTGCTCATTTTCGTTGAATTTTTTTACATTTTGATCTAGTTTCAATCTGAGATCTTCTGTTCGAGACTTCGTTTCTTCCAATATTTTCGCTGCTGCAGTACGTTCTGACTCAACGGACTTCTTTTTATCTTTGGCTTTCTCCAGACGTAAACGGCTTTTGTCCGTTGCTGTTTTCTTGTTTTGCAATTCTTTGTCCAGATTGGAGATTTGTTTCATTAATTGATTGTCACGCTCATTCAGCGTAGCTAATTTTCGTTCTAAACTTCGGATTTCGTTGTTGAGTTGTAAGACACGAGCATATCTATCATGGCAGACTTTCTCTTTCTTTTTTATATCGTTCGTACATTCATCATAGTTTTGTTGCGTTCGACTCTTTTCTTCGGTTAATTCTGTCAACTTGTCAGCAACAGCATTTAGTTCGGATCGATTCGTTGCACTCTGCTGTCGAACTTCGGCTAATCGTCCCTGTTGAGTTTGAATCTGCTGTTGCAACTCAACGATACTTTGCTTTTGCGATGCCAGATGTGTTTCCTCCATGGTAATTTCACGTTTCTTCGCTTTCCCTTCGTTTTCTTTGGCTCCTAGCGCTTGCTTTGTTGATCGTACCTTCTGCTTTCCTTGCTGAATCTCTCTAGTTAGATCTTGCTGTTTTTTTAATTTTCCAGCTAAATTCAATTCGTTTTGATTCATTATTTCCTTGTGATCTTTGATCGTTCGATTGTGCTTTGTAATTTCAGTATCCATAGTCTTCAATCTGGAAATAAGATCATCCTTTTGAGCTTCGTACGTCGCTTCAGCTTGTTGGTGTTTTTGTAATTCGGTTTCTGCAACGCTAATATTAGATCGAGTTTCTGTAATTCTCTTCGCCACTCTTTTCAAATCGTTTTCTAATTCGCTTTTTTTCAATTGAGCTCGTTGGTAGGCTATCTTCAACCCGTCGAATTTGCACTTTGCTTGAGTCACTTCGTCGATCTTCATTTGCAATATCTGTTCTTGATTGGCAAGTTCATCTTTTTTATATCTTAACTGTCGACCAGCGTCGGTAGTTTTATTTTTGCTTGTTGAATGTCGTTGTTGAGCATCTCGATGTTGATGCCGTGCTGTTTCTAAGCGTGATTTGGCTTCACTCAGTTCTCGTTGCGCATGTTGAACTGCGGCTGTATGTGCTGCCTTAGCGGCTTTGCCAAAACTAAATAAACCGAATATACTAATTACCGTACACCCGGCAGCAAGCGCTTGCTTAGCTTCAAGTGCTTCTTGTTTCGCGCGCACTTCTTCTTCAGCTATCCGCATTTCATGTGCTGCATCATTCAGTTGTACCAATGCCATTTGCTCTTCGCTTGTCGCCTGTTCATACTGACGATTCGCTTCCATTAACTGTTGTTTAGTTTGTTGCAATCTTTGTTCGCTTTCTCGTCGTTCATTTTCGATTCGTTGTAAATTTCGATTCGCTTCGTCTCGATTCTCCGATAAATTTTCGCATTCATTGGCCTTTTGAACGAGAGCTGCTTGACACAGTTCTTCTTGTTTATCCAAATCGGCTAACAGTGACTGTAATCTCTGCTGTTTACCTTCGATATCGAGTATTTTTGTTTTAATTTCTTGCAACGCATTCTCAGTAGCAGTTTGTTTAACTTTTAATTCATCTTGTTGATTGACAAGAGTGACACGTTCATCGTCAAGTTCTTGCTTGCGCTTGATAAGTTCGTGTCTGGTAGTCTCCAATGCTTTTTTCTCATTGTCATTTTCAAGTAATTGCTGCTCCAGTCGATTAACGTTTTCCTTTTCATTATTCAATCGTTCGGTGAGCTGTTGTATCTCTTCACTAGAACAAAATATAGTGGAGAAGATCTTTTTTTCAAAAACACGACAATGCATACTCAATCGCTTCCAACTGTTTATTCAATGTTTGAATTTTCTCTTTGAGAACATCAGCGTCGAGTTGCATCTGTAAAAGACCGGCTTCTTTCTGTTTCAAGGATAGTTGAAGTTGCGCAACGATATTTTCTAATTGTTTTTGTTCGTGTTGTAAATCTTGTTGTTTGAAGTTTAATTGCGTTTGTTCGTCTTGGAGACGTTCGAGATCTCGTTGAATCCGTTTCAATTCCAGTTCCATGTGCTTCAATTGTTCTTTCAATTGTTGTATCTCTTCTTCAGTCTCCTTTAGTTTCGCTTGTTCGTCGATTAACAGTTGCATTTTTTCTTGTAATTCTTCTTGTGTTCGTTGGATGATCGCTTGTAGTCCATTTAGTGACAGTTGTAGATAATTTTGTTGTTCAAGATTTTCATTTTCTTTTCTGTTCAGATCATCGAGCCGTTGTTGAAGTTGTTGACTTTCTTGTTTCAATCGTTCGTATTCTTTTGTACCATCATTTATTTCTTCGTCAACTTCCACGAATTTCGATTCGCATTTCTCGAGTTTGCTTTGATCATCGTCGAGCTTGCGTATCAAATCTTGACGCTGATTAATCAATTGCTGACGTTCATGTTCTAGTTCTTTTGCTCTTTGTGTTTGTTGTCCCATTTCACTTAGTAAACGATGACGCTTTTCAAAGCTTCGTTTTGTTGCTTCATCTAGTTGCTCTTTTTCTTGCTGTACAACTGATGCTTCATCTTCGACCTTGCTGTTTTCTTTCAAGCAATGATCATACAGGCGAGATTTTTCACATTGAAGTGCGTCGAACGTTTCTCGTGTTTGAGTATCGGGTGCCCACTCGGTAAAAAATTCAGCACTTGAATCTGCGTCCATCTCACTAGCTATGTTCAATCTGTAAGTAACTTATCTAAGATTGTCATACGAATGACATAGAAAGGATTTCACCCTGTAATTTATCTGCTCTTTGTTTTAGAGTTGGAAATTACCGAAAGACTATGATGCTATCAAAAGCAGCGTCACCACTTTTCTACTTTTTTCGTTCTTCACATGGGGTAGTATGTAGACGATAAAAAGATTAAATTTATATAACTTCGCGTACACGTGCCCACTGTTTTTCTTTCTCTCTACGAGTCAACAGTGTTTATAGAAGTAAATTCGATCTTGCGCAAGGGAAAAAAACCATTTCATGACGTAGCTGTAGATAAATATGCGCATGTTACTCGATACGGTTGCACAACATATCAAAGAATAAGAATGCACGCGCACGTCATGGAAGAGCTAATAAACTCTCAGCTGACAACAAATACGTTCCTTACTTCAGACATTTATGAACAGATTTCCAGCTGTTTACAATTGCAAAACAATTCAAATAAAGAAGATATTATCACAGATTTACTAGACAATGGACTCCAGGCATTGAAAAAGTATGCTGCTGAATTACCTCTAGATTATCTATCTAATCAAGAATTGTTCATCTTACTCCAGAATAATGTTGTTCAAACTTGGGAGACAATACTGCCGAGACAGTCAGCACTGAGAGCGTTTTATGATTCTATGAAGGTTTATCGTCCGGATCTTTTCAATGAAATAGTCGGACAAATAGTAGACAATGGCAATAAACATAAAGATCCTGTATCACAGATCCTATTTTTAGTGCTTCAACTGTCATTTCCGTACATTGCAAACATAACGAACATCGTAGATATCTTGTGGAATTCGATCACCACTAATGGAATTAACGGCCTACAAGACTGTGAAAAATACATAGCACCAATAGACCTGGAAGCACATTTACATTGTGAACAAGACGAAACACCATTAATCTTAGCGTTAAAAGAATACTTTAAGTCGAAAGTCGCGGAAATGTTTGAGAAAAATCGCATCCTAAACAAGGATAGTTTATATGATGCAGCAGCAGATGCGTTTACGAAAATTGGTTGGATATCAGGGATGGAAGCCGTTCGATTGCAAGTACCACCGTTTCTCTACGAACAAGTTCTTCAATCGATTTCACCCTCCATTTCTGTTCGTTCTTTATCAAGCAATCCTCCTAAACCAGGTAAAGGAACTTGCCACGAAGAAAGTTATGTATTATTTTAACGTTAGATGAATCCCCACCGGATGTGCCTTCAACTGTTCAACCAGCTCAATCACTTTCAACTACGCAAATAATATCACAGCAGATTGCCGACTACTTACATTTGCATGATGGTAGTGGTAAAGATCAAGTTCTTTCTGCAATACTCAAAGGTGGTCGGCAGGTGTTTTGCGGGTATGGGGTATGGGGCAAATCTGAAGTACTCGATACTGAAAAGAATTGGACAAAAGGTGAACAATCTGAATCACGTTTATTGCTATTACTGAAAGAATACTACTTTATACAATTACAAATGTTACTTGAACAGAGTGCGCCGAAACTATTTCGTTTGATCAAGGAACAAAAAGATTCTCAAAATTGTGATCATTTTTCTGTTGTCCAAACAAGATTTGCTGAATATGGTACTAATTATACTGGCTCGTCATTCGTATTATCGTTCGTCCTGCAACTCTTGTTTGAAGGTATCACCGACGAAGATGTAATAAATGGAACTATCTTCGCACGTTTATTCAAGTCCGTAACAGAGAACGGCATCCATGGAGCAGAAGAAAAAGAATTTAAGGATTATGTTGCCTGTGCGGATTTGAAAAGTCAGATAGCTGACGAACAGTCAATGTTATATCTAACACTTCGAATGTATTTTTATGCAGAAATACAGCATCTATTCAGTCAACGCTATATTAGCAATAGAAATCAACGCTATGAGCTTCTAGCTGATAGCGTCACGAAAAACGGTTGGCTCAAGGGAATTGAAGCGATCAGCGATATAATACCTCCGGCTCAGTATAACATTCTACATCAAGATATCTCTCAGAGACTACGGTCGTTGTCGATAACTGAGTCGCCGGCAATCATCGTCGAGCCAGTCAACGAACCAGCTGCTGGTAAGCTAATATTTTACGTTTTTCTCAAACTGAACTAAAGCCGTATCCTTTTCGCAGATCATTCCAATGTCCAACTTCCACAAACTACTGTCGTGCAAAGACCTCAACTTCTAGTGGATTGCGAACTGAATGAAATGTTCAATGATATGCAACGCACATTGGAGCAACTAGCTTTTGACACAAATAAAAATAGCAGTAGTCGAGGTGTATGGTCGAGTGATGAATTTGATTATCAGTTCGCGATTCAATGGTCTACGCAAATGGAAAAGTCTGACTCTACAAAACTTTTGAATGACTCCATCGAATATGTCCACGCAGAATACTACAATCAAAACGAGTATGAAAGAGAAAAACTTCCAGTTGAAGCGATTTCAAACTTTGTGGAGATAGACAGAAACACTTTAGTACAAGAATGGAATATTACCATGCGTTCAGATATCGTTGAGCTTGGCGATAAATGTGTAACCCAAACACAAGAAAATCTTCAGACGAATTCATTGATTTCGGTGGAAAATTTCGAATATATGGATAGAAATCGTCTCGCTAAAAGTCTTTCTTCAGAGCGCGGACCACTTAGTAGTACACCAGAAATTCTCCTGACAACGAACCATAGAAACAGTATCGCAACGACCATACGAACAGAACTGAATGAAGATATTTTTTGCTGGTCAAATATTCTTCAGATGAGTCGATTTTGCGACAGAATAGTTCAACATGTGGATGAAATAATCAATAATCGACATTCTGCATGCAAAATTTCACATGAAATGGTGCGAAACATCTCAGCAGATATCAAGTCAATCGAAACCATTGTGAATAATGAATTGGCCTTTTTTCGTTTACAACTATCGAAAGAGTTACTTGTGTACATTCATACCAAGACCTGCCGATTGCTCACGGTTCTCTACTATCAACAGCGACAGCAAGACCTGTTTCAGCAATATGTTGACTTAGATCGTAATCAACAAGCATTTCGTCGATATTTTCATGAACTACTAACTGATGTTCGAAAGCCGTCAAGTGAAAATACATAATGAAAGAAACTAAAAAGATCGTTTTCTTTTTTTCGATAAAATCGTATATTTATGTGAAAAGTGATTCATTGATTTGATAAACTCGCGTTTTCGTCCTTTACAATAGTATGTACTGTTTATATTGGATTTTTCTCCAAACATGCATACGCAGTCGATGTACAGTGAATCATGGACAAGCATTTGCCTATTATATTGTCGCGTGTTTATAATCATTACGTGACAGCAAGAAATATTGTGCAAGAAAGCTTACTTCCTCTCTCTATAACGTCGAGTGTCACTATGTGTATTAATAAAGAAATATAGACAAAAAATCTACATTGACAATGGCGTCGTCATCAAACTCAAGTACAAGGGAGATTATTGATTTGAACAAAATTTTGACCTCAAATGATTCAACTGAAATCCAACGAATGCAGCAAGAATTCGAATCTAATGGCTGGTGTTTCGTGTCGTTACCAAAAGAACTTATTCCAACATCCACTTTGACTCAGGAACTCCAGACGTTTTTCCAAAGTGATGCAACCAAGAAGAGATATTCTCAATTCGATCCAATCTACGGTTATTCTCAAGTCAATCATAAAGAAGGACTAAAACTGTTAACAGGTAGTTACTATGGACAGTTTGCCAACAAAGGTTTAGTTCCCCGAAATCTTATCCAACCATTGAACTATCTCTCGCAAGCATTCGATGCAGTGACAAAACGACTCATCGAACTTCTCGATCAACATTGTGTCTTTCAATCACAACCATCATTGTCTACACTCATCGAGAAAGCAGATCTGCCACTGAAAGATGAACACTTTGGAATGCTCGACATTGTCTCCTATTTCAACAAGAAGAATGGCTTCAAAGCACCAGAAAATGGAGAATCGACCGAAGAAGTCAACTGTGTTCCACACTATGATCCTGGTCTGCTGTCGATCAGTATTCTATCAACACATGAAGGACTACAGCTGAAAGATATGAGAAGAAATGAATGGATCGATGGACCGATGGAATCGAATGTGGGTGTTATTTGGTTGGGAGAAGCAGCAGTTCGAGCAACGGAGAACCGGTTGAAGGCAGGTATTCATCGAGTTGTTTATCCTCAAACTGCTGGCATTCGACTGACAATGTGGTATGAAGTGTGTACAATTGCACAACTAGAGAGTCTTAACTATGAGGAACAGAACGACATGATGGATGTAGGTGACGTGATATTTGAAAATCTTCCTGGATCAAATCCAATGAGTGTTCAATCTGGCGAAACAAGACTTGAGTTTCTCAGACGCGTGGAGATGGCAAATGGATTGTCAATGAGTAAACTTGGTCCACCAGTTTATCAGCTCGAAAAGTATAACATGGGATATTAAGAAAAAAACATTAGTAGGAGAAAAAAGAACAAATTATTAAATTTTCGATATTTTAAATGTAATCTTCAAGGGAAATCGACAGACATCCGTCTATAAATAAACTCAAGTATTGATTTCTTTTCTTGTTTCATTTAGGCAGAATATCTCTCGGAAACGACGCCCAATACGTTGAGACGACGTGCTATCTCGATTAGCACTGTGTGAATAGAATATTTGCTCTTCGTTAGCAACTATCATCAGATTTGTATGAGTTGCACTTGTTGCTCAAATAAAATTTTACTGTTAAACTTCTCGACAGTTTCTCTCAGCTCATGTATCACAAAATTGGTAGAATGACAAATACATCGGTGAATTAAATCAGCATAGAATGTAAAAATTATGCTTTCAATTAAAATTCTATTTCTATTACTTCTCATTAAATGTCTCATTTGTAGCAGCCGTTTGAAGTGGGAAATTTTCTAGATATCTTGACTAAATATTTTAAAAGTAGGAATACACTCGAGAATATCTTAAACGAAACACTTATGAACAGAAAACGTAAACTAACGAATAAATGACACGTTTTGCTCATCCCCATTTCATGACAAAAAAACGAAGGTTTACATAAAGAAAAATGTAATTATTATACAAAAATATAATAGAGAAGACATCCGAGTTCACAATTGGTAGAACTAGCTCCCAAATATGCTACATAGCGCGATGAAATAACTGATCGTAACAGTAAGTATGATTTGATTGATTATTAACAAACAAAACATACTTCAGTGTATAAATACATTTAATTTAATAACATCTGACATTCTGCATGACTTAATAACCTGTAGACGAGTAAGACAAAGTCAGAAATAATCTTTTTCTTTTCATTTTTGATTTGCCAAAGCTCAACAATTGATAATCGTACTATCTATTGGCTTCTACTACTTTCGAATATATATCGGCATACTCAACATCACAACTAACTTTATTTATATTCTGTCGAATCAGTGATTGTTACATCTTGTAACTCTATGAACAAATCATGTCGAATACCACAATAGCAAACAACTCATTGATTTCCACAAGCTCTAGTCAAGCTCAATTAATCGAGTTTGTTAATTTTCTAAACAAAATTATATCTCAATATGGTCTGGCTGTTATTTGGTTGATCGGAAACATCGGATCAATCCTAATGTGTATTGTTTTCACTCAACCGACTTACCGTCATAGCCCGTGCGCCATATTTTTCCTCGCTGCTAGTATTTCTCAATTCTTCACTTACAACTTTGCTCTGTTGACTCATATGCTTTCTAATGGATATGGTGTTTATGCTTCAAGGAATTCGTTATGGTATTGCAAACTGCGTTCGTATCTACTTTATATCTCGGTCAGTGTTCCTCGATATGATATTATCCTAGCATCGATGGATCGTTATTTCGCTAGTTCACCTCAGGCGACTCATCGTCAAAGGAGTTCGCCGAAGATCGCCCTTCGTCTAATCCTAGCAAACGTTCTAATTTGGAGTTTGTTGTACATTCAAGTAATTGTTATCTATGACATAGAGAACGGCATATGCACATATCCATCAAATGCTTACGGAATATTCTTTAGTATTTATATCGCGCTCGATACTGGAGTTTTACCGTTACTTCTCATGCTTACTTTTGGTTTGTTGACAGTACGGAATGTTCATCAAATGAAAAAACGCATTGGGCCAGGTGTACGACCGAATCAGACAAGATTGTCCAGGAACGATCTTCAATTACATCGCATGTTAGCAAATCAAATCATTTTGTTTGTTATTTTAAATGTTCCTAATCCAGTTTATCTTATTTATCAATCAATAACATTACGACTTTTCGATTCTCCACTTCGTTATACTAGTGAGGTATTTGCGGAAAGTATGACATATGTTTTGATCTATCTGGGATTCTCCTTGACATTTTGTAATTTTATGATTTCATCGACAATCTTTCGAAGAGAGTTTCGTCGATTAATTCGAACGAAGATACTTCGTCAACCTGATTTGTGATACAGACCTTGATCATATTCTGAAGCACAAAACTTCATCTTTGACAATAGTGAGAATATCCTTCTCGGCTGTCGTTTATATGCACTCGTGCATAAAAATATTTTCCATTCTTTTAACTGAATTGCCGACGTCTAGAACAAGAAACACAACTTCTTCTTTTTTTTGTAAGTTATTCACAAAATCTATTATTCCTCACTATGGCATCGAGCCGAGTGTATTATTACCGAAATAAAGCCCAACCAAAATGTATATGGTAGATTTCTCTTTACTCATTTGCGGACCTCTGCCATTTATTTTGCTTTACTGATCGAGAATATTGTCTTGAGGACAGATGACATAGCATTCCGTAAACTACCCAATTTACAATTCCTTTCATTGTGCGGCATTGATGTTTGAATCGAGATTTCTTGATAACTCTATTTGGCATGTATTTTTCTGATCAGATCGAAGTTCTTCCACACCGCTTTCTATCTATGACTCGCCTCAGAGGTCATCTACATCACATGCTTCAAGTGGTGTCAAATTTAGACCAACTAATTATTGTCGATAGAGGTTATTATGACGACCAAGTATTTGACACACTTACAATTCTTTCGATTTGATTAGTCGGTGACATGGTCATTATTCTTCATACCACTACGCCGATGACGTTATTGTGGAATACTATTTTCGTCGATCCTCTTCCTCACACTCACATCCTCATTCTGTAAACAAATACACTTACCTTTTGAAAGTGATCATGCATAAACACGTGATTGCACAGCATACTGTCACTATTTCATATTTTTGCGTGAAAACATTTCATGAGAGAGAAACTTCAACGACAACATGCTTCTGGAAGATCTACCCAATGAAGTGTTCATCGAAATCATTCGATGCTCATCTACCTTAGATCTACTTCGATCCTTCTACAATCTCAATCTTCGGATCAGCCAACTTCTCTTCGCTCACTTTCGCACTTCTACCATCGATTTTCGATCAACAACCCTGCATGATTTCCGTCTGGTTTGTCGAGAGTATTTGCCACTGATAGTCAATCAAATAACCTCACTGCGGCTTTACAATGATGACAAAACACCTCAACAAATGGAAGTTTTTCTTGAACATGGTTTAACACTTCACCAACTGTCAAATTTACAATCGCTTTCATTGTATGGAATTAGTTTGCAGGAGACGATGTTCTCGACAATATCTCAATTGAGATTTCTTAATCGTTTAACTCTAGCTGATTGTTCTCTGTCATGTAATCAAACTGCAAGTCAAAACTTCAGTAACACCATCTGGAGTCTGCCGGCTCTCACCTACTGTTATCTGAATATCAGCTTCAAGAGAGATAGCTTCATTTTACCAACGGTCGAGTCACTGTCATTAAGATGTCTATCCATTTGGGGTATCAAATATGATCAAATTCAATTTAATACTATTTGCCGACACACACCTTGTCTAGAACAATGTTCTATTCTATTCAATATGGATTTTTCTGATCCGGTCGACCCTTTTCAACATGAGTTCCCATCAATGACTCGCTTTAGACTACATTCATCTCATATAGAAGAAAATCATTTAAACTATGTACTGCAAACGATGTTGAATTTAAGGNCGAAATACAAGAACAACTTGAACACCATGTACGAATTGACGAAAGTGCTACTAACCTTCTAGCCCGATTAGTACAAGATATCGGAGATTACTTCGTTTGTCTTGGGCAAGAACAACTCAATAAGAACACATACCAATCTCTATCGCAAGCATGCAAAAACTTTAATCGAGTTGTGTCGATCTTCGAAAGATTTAATCGTTATTACCCATCTATCGTATTAAATGGTCGTATATCGATTGCGAAAGAATATATAACGAAGACCAAACAACTACTCGAACAAGTAACTGTCAGCCAAGAACGTGAACAACTGTATCGACCGGATTCTAATGAAAATATCATAGAAGGCACTACTGTCGATGTCCAGCAATCCTCGCTTCCAGGTACTATTTCGTTGAATTTTGATGTGAAGATCATTCTTTTCAAGCCACCATGTGCAGATGAAAAGTTTCAAAAAATCTGTACAAATCTGACCAATCTGTTTGGTAAAAACTCGATATATATAACAGAAGACCGGAATTATCAACAACTATTAAAGCGAACTGATTCAACAATTATCGTTTTATCGTCGTCCAATGATGATGATGCACTACTCTTGGACAACTTATGTTCGTGTAGTCATCCATCTGTAATTTATATATTGGGACGCCAGCCTGTTACTCCGAACGAGAAGAAAACATTCTTTACGAAATATTACTCAATTCGTTACATGTCGGATGATCCAGAAGAGTTAACCATTCAAATCGCAATCGATATGGCTCTTAAACATCGAATCTCTGGCTATCGACATGCTAGAGAACAAAATCAGAAGAGTGCGGTACACGATTATAATCAATGTATCGGTATTCTTGATCAATTGAATGCCTTTGGTAAAATCAATGTTAAGTAATCTTGGACGCAGACAGTAATTTTTATTTCACATAAATTCATTTACTGTAATCATCTTACCGAATAATAAACAACGTCATTTCTATACTTAAACACGCATATTACCCATTTTTGATTCCTCTTGTAGATTTCCTCGTCTTTTCTTTTCCCCATATAAACAATGCAACTTGTTGTTCTTCTTGACATCGAACGACGACATCCGACTATCGAAAGTCATCTCGGTGATCGTGTACAGTATTATTTCAACCAAAACGAATGCATCCAGTATGTACGAAATCAAATGGAAAATTACGAACGAATCGATCTTTTTCTTTCTTCACAACATAAGAACATTATCGGAAATGATTTAGTATTATTTTCTAATATCTTTTTTCACATTTATTATCCAACTACGAATTATATTTCTGAAAATGGTGAAGATTCGTGGATGTGGATTGAAAAATTCGAAGAGGATGTGTTATGGGTGGAAATTGGCTATGCAATATATCGGCATGATTGGAGATCTTATATACGAAGCAATTCTGCTGAAAACGCATTCGAATGTTTGAGAGGTACATATGGAATACTACAGGACGAAGTACAGGCAAGAAAATTTGGCATAATCGCTGTGTTGATTTATTAACTTCTTCGATGATCTAGTAAATTTGAATAAATTACGCACTCCAGGTTATGAAATCGCCCGAAGTTCCGTGTCTGATCATTGTAACAAAAAAAAATGACGTCAGAGAAGTTACCAGTTTGTTTGAGCATTATAGTTTATAGGCAAAGCTTCATGCACATCTTCAAGTAATTTTATATCGACAACCACAGAGCGGAATGTGTAAACATATCTCAATCATATATTTATTGTCCAAGTTATGCGTTTAAGAGTCTGGATGATATGATTTTATTTATTTTGTGTTTTCTTTCATTAGATGCAATGAAGATCAAGAACTGATGAGCATGCTCGTTCTTAATCATCAAAGGAGTTAGTTATCGGCAAGATTTAGTACACTTTACTAGCATATCAACGCAGAAATATCATTGATTTATTATTTTTGTATTAGTTTCGTTAATGATTAATAATCATTGGGATGATCGCTGCTACAAAAAGGATGAAAAGAAGAGGACTTTGTTGAGTAGCGACACTTTTCTTCGTATTTGCCACTTGTATAATGAGATCAGCAATTCCGCACATATTTTTCCCGCGTACAATTCGAAAATACCCTTTTTCACCCCAATTTGAGCCTAAACTCACAAGAAAGAATAGCTAAATGTATCTGTCGTCAATACGTACCCCAGTAATTTCTGCATATCCAGTACGGTTTTCCTTCTTCGCTGCCATATCCAACAATTTGTACCTGTACAACAATATCAACTCGATCAAACTGCAGAGTATTCCTTAATTTTCTTACGACATCATTCAAATCATGTTGAGCACACGATGGCTCATCGTAAATACCTCCGCTATACGTAACAAAACCTTTCCCCTGAACATTCATCTCTGCCCATAAAGTCGAATCTTGAATCCATTCTAGCATCACATTTTCATCAGGTTTTCCCATTCGTTTAATTGTATCAAACTACAAATAAAGAAAGCCAATCGTTGCACTCTTTCGATACATCAAATCGACGCATACAGTGGCAAATGGTGTGCATGTATTCGGTTGACATTTGCCCAGTTCCTTCGGATAATCTACTTTTCGGCAAATACCACTCATATTCTTGATACAATCAAAAGCGTCAACAGGCTGTTGACAACAATCGTATACTTGTGAGATACTGCCTGCAATAAGTTTACCGGTTTCGATCGCATGAAGCGTTTCAACGAGTTCTAAACAAAGAAGAAATATGCTCAAGCCTTTCTTTTTCTTTATTGATACTCACCGGTGCTGACAACAGCAGTAACAATCATTCCTACTTCATCATGATACACTTCTGTAATAACACCTTTCTCACGCCAATCAAGTCTGCTGGGTAAATCTTGAACATCAGTTGACGTTTTGAATGATGATGACGATGCATAAGATTTAATTGACTTTCTTCGTGGAGATACGATTTCCTATGAAAAAGACGAAATTGATGATCTACATGAAATTTTGCAAAATACTTGAATACGTCGATCTGATAAGTGATTAATTGCTAATGTAAAGGTTGCATCAGGATGCATTTGTTGAAATGAATGTATTTCATTTAAATTTTCAAAAAATATCTGTTTTCGTTCGTTTTCTTCATTGATGGTCTTATACTGCTTGTTATATTTGTGTTTGAAGTTATCCCATTCAGTCGATAAATCAGCGAGGATTGTACTAACCAGGACAAAAACCAGAATAAGCTCACAAATGAAACGTATCTTCATCATGCTTCACAGTCGATGTGACTATGCAATCCTGCTAGATAAGAATATATCTTATCGAGAACATTCATTGTTAACATCATCATGATGAAAAGAAGTTGTTATCATCAACAACAAAAACAGAATCATAGTCATTAGACAAGCAAAGTATTGATGCAGTAAAGCTGCCTTTAGCGAACACTTCTAAACTTTGAAGAGTGAACGCTTTTTTTTAATTGAAGAGAAGAGAAAAAGAATCGTAACTTATGATCGAGTGAAAGCGCAAAATTTTATTATCTATACATCATTCGCTGTGTCAAAAAGTCTTGATCTTCAGTATTCCAACGTATCAATCGAAGCTATAACCACTTAAGCAAAGTACAATCAAGAATTTCAAGTATCATTGTCGCCAGTATCGTAGTTTTCCACATTTTATCAAATATGATTGAATTCATTTAGATTGATATCTCGCGAAACATGTAACGTCACGTTGTGCTGTTGCAACAGCCCCTGGTGCCGTAGTTTAGACAAAAGCGCTTTGGGGCGCTGGTACTCAATCAACGGTTCGATTGCCGGACGAAGTCTTTCAGCAACTGAGTTCGTAGAAATAGACACATAATTATTTCCAGTTTCTAACGATTGGGATGACTTGGACAGCAATGCAACCTTCGTTGATAAAGAATTTGATAAGAAAAATAATAATAATCATGAGAACGATAACATGGCTAGTGAAACATCATCAAAACTGATTGACGGAATGGAAAATATTAGACAAGTATATCTTCTCCCTTTACTCAGAAAACACTGAAAATCATATGCAGCAGTTTTATAAATGGATTCGCAACTAACTCAACTCTTCATCGACTCCAAAGGAATCAAACAAATAAAAATCGATGATTTTTCGTGTAAAAACTAAATGAAAATATATAGTACAGTCAAATATATTTTTGCCTATTTTGTTTCATACAACTTGAAAGGTCTATTTATAGTGTTCACTATATAGAGAAGTTTTATCGTACATTCTAAGAGCATGCTTTCATGATAATATCAATGTTTCCAAAGCCACTGTTTGTCGCAACGATATCAGTTAGATTATCTTTGTTGATGTCGCCCACGTTGAGTGCATATGGATACGAACGATAGCCGGTGTTAAATAGTAAGCCATTGCCAAAATTTCCATTGCCATCACCGAATAAAACAGCGATATTGCTTGAGCCAAAGTTAGCGACTGCAATATCCAAATATGTATCATTATTAATGTCTAAAATTACGACGGAACTCGGTTGAGCATGAACATCAAGAGAGTATGTTATTTGATCGGAGAATGTTCCATTTTTGCTTCCCAGGAATATTCCGATGTTGTTCGTACCAGAATTGACTACAATAATGTCCAATCGCTGATCGTTATTTACATCGGCGGTAGTGATTGAACGTGGCTGAGAATTATTACCAGTTGAGTAGACTGATTCACCAGTAAAAGTTCCATAGCCTGATCCATACAGTAGCATTATGTTATTTGCTCCTTCGTTAGCAATCACAATATCCAACCGCGTATCGTAATTGAAGTCTCCAACGGCAAGCGAAGCCGGTTGTGACGAAGATGGTATGGAATAAACAGGCGCTGTTAGAAAATCTTCCATAATATATCCAAAAACACTCCCACATTGTTTGTGCCCAAATTAGCGATGACAACATCTAGACGATGATCATTATCAAAGTCAGCAACCGCTACACTCCACGGTTGAGAATAATCACCAGTTTTGTACGTTAACTGATTGAAGAAAGTCCCATTGATACATCCGAGGAGAATTCCTAGACTATTAGAGCCATAATTGGCAACAGCAATATCCAATTGCGTATCATCATTAAAGTCGCCGACAGAAATGCCATATGGAGCAGAACCTTTGCCTGTAGGCAGAGTGATTTGATTAAGAAATGTACTATTGACAGCTCCAAAGAATATTCCAACGTTATCTGTGCCACTATTGGCAACAGCGATATCCAAACGACCATCCTTATTAAAATCATCAATAACAAGTGATTGCGGAGATGAGCCACTACCAGTAGACAAAATGAACGCACGTATAAGGGTCCCGTCTCGCTGTCCGTAGTATACATATAGATTCCACGTTCCATAATTGGCAACGACAATATCTAAATATCCATCGAGGTTCAAATCGGCAGTGACTACAGACGATGGATAGGAATCACTGCCTGTGGAATAATCTTCTCCATACGAAAAAGTGCCATTACCATATCCATACAAAATACATATTTTATAAGAAAACTGGAGAGAAACGACTATATCCAATTGAGCATCGTCATTAAAATCGCCGACGGCAGTATCAGATGATCCGGTATCATCGCCAGTTGAACAAGTTATTTCATTGGAAAAAGTACCATTACCGAGGCCAAGAAAAATACTGATATAATCTTGCCAATAATTACTAACAATAATATCTATATAACTGTCATTAGTGAGATCAGCAGTTGTGACTGCCCAGGAATTCGATCTTTCACCAGTTGAATAAGTGGTTTGATTGGAAAAGGTTCCATTACCTTGTCCTAGAAAAACAGCAATACTGCTACTATCTCTGTTTACAACAACAAAATCCAATCGATTATCATTGTTAAAATCGCCGACTCGTACTGAATGTGGGGAAGAATGTTCATTCAACGAATGAGATACTTGCTGTCTGAACGCTCCCATGTCATATTTCATCAGTGTTAAAGCATTATTTGCACCAGAATTCACGACAGCAATATCAAGTTTCCTATCATTATTGAAATCACCGATAGCCAATGATTGTGGTGATGAACCAACACCAGTCGAGTACACCTTCGTTCTTGTAAAATTCTCGTTTTCATACCCATAGTAAATAAGTATACTTTCAGTACCCGAGTTTCCTATTATCACATCTAACTTCTCATCGTTATCAACATCACCAATAGCAAGTGAAGTTGGAAACGATAAGACGCCAGTTGAGAATGTCGTTTGCATCGAAAAAGTTGCATTGGCATGTCCTAACAAAATGTCAATGTTGCCCAATCCATAATTCGCCATAACGATATCCAAATAATCATCACTGTTGAAATTACCAAGTGCCACAGCTCGCGGTTGAGAAGCAGATCCAGTTGAATACGTTGCTTCACGTTTACCATTCATATAAGTGTATCCAAGGAAAACACCAAGAGTATCACTATCATGATTTGTAACAGCAATATCAACTAGACTATCATCATTAAAATAGCCGAATGCGATTGACATGGGACACGAACCGGTACCAGTTGAATAATTCTGTTCAAGAGAAAATGTTCCATTTCCATACCCTTCGAATAATACTATGTTGTCTGTAAGACAGTTGCTCACAACGATGTCTAAATGTTGATCATTATTCCAATCTGTGATAGCACATGAATATGGTCGAGATCCACTACCAGTTGAATAGATCGCGACATTTCGAAATGTTCCATCACTGGATCCAATTAGAACGTGAATGTTACGACCATAAAGAGTAGTCACAACTACATCCAAGTAACCATCCTCATTCAAATCACCAGTAGCCAAACTATTTGGTTCAATGCTAGCTCCTAACGGATAAACATTTTGTTTAGAAAATACTCCATCGTTCTCCATAAGAAATATATTCAAACTGGAAGAATATTGACAGACAACAGCGATATCCAGATAACTATCCTCATTAAAATGTCCAACAGCTATCATCTGTGGACCAGAATTATGTCCAGTTGAATAAGTTATTTGTTCATTAAAATTTCCGTTCGCATCAGCAAAGAATATACCTATGTTGTCTGAGTTATAATTCGCAACGACAACGTCCGATCTATTGTCATTATTTAGATCTCCAACGGCAAGAGAGTACGGATATGAACCATCTCCAGTTGGATAAGTCACTATATTTCGAAATGTTGCATTTCCGTCGTTATAGAGTATTCCGATATTATCTACGTCGTAATTTGTAACAAGAATATCCAATTGTTGATCATTGTTTAAGTCGCTTACTGCAACGAAGTAGGGCCCTGAGCTATTTCCCGTTGAATAAGTCTTAGTTTTAACAAAGTTTCCATTGTTATCTCCTAGAAAAATATCGACCGTACTGCTGCAATAGTTTTCAACAACCATGTCCAGCCGATGATCATTATTCAGATCCCCAACTGCAACCGATTGAGGACAAGATCCAGATGTACCGCCAGTGGTTGGATAAGAAATCTGCTTTGAATAAGCATAGTTTTTATGCGCCAAAACAATATCGAGATAGTTATAATCATAATTGACTATTGCGATGTCTAATTGAGTATCATTATTAAAGTCATCAGTGGCAATTAAATGTGGATTGCAAACAATGTTCGTATAGAATACTGCTTGAGCAGCGAAGAGACCGGTTCCATTTCCGTAGAAGACGCCGATATTTGGAATATCATAGTTACCGACAGCGATGTCGAGTTGATCATCATTGTTGAAATCACCAACAACGACTGATAACGGTAAAGAATTGTTTCCAGCTGAGTACTGATTTTACAATGTAAAAGTTCCGTAACCGAAACCAAGAAAAACGCCAATTTGATTTGTACCGGAATACGTCACGACAAAGTCCATGTACTTGTCATTGTTCAGATCGTTCACAGCAATTGCATACGGGTGAGTATTCATGCCAGTATAGAAACTCATTGGATTAGCAAATGTCCCATTTGTGTGTCCGAGAAAGATCAGAAGAGTATTTGTTCCGCGATTAGTAACAATAATATCCAGATTATTGTCGTTATTAAAATGGTTAACAGCCAATGAAGACGATTCGGAATCGAATCCAGTTGAGTAAGTGACTTGTTCGGCAAAATTGCCAAGTCCATCTCCGAACAAAATTCCGATATTGTTCGTACCATTGTTAATTACAACTAAGTCAATGAAAGTATCATGATTAAAATCACCATGATCAATCCATTGTGGACGAGATGATCGAAGAGGAAAAGTTTTGTAGAATGTCAATGAACCATTACCATTTCCGAAGAAAATTCCGATACTGTTTGTACCGTAGTTCGCTACGGCAGCATCTAATTGCTCGTCACGATTGAAATCTGCTACTGTTACTGAATATGGACGAGAGCCACTTCCAGTAGAGTAAGTGATTTGATTTTGAAATGTTTGTGCATCATCTCGAAGGAATAGTCCGATTTTGTTCGTTCCAGAATTTGCTGTAACAATATCAATTCGACCATCATTATTAAAATCACCGGTTGCCATTCCGTTTGGATACGAATCGGCATTGATGAAAATTTCAGCTTCCGATTTGATGATATATCGACATGTTACACCTAAATTCGGATTTAAATAACAAAGAATTCGACTCAGTATGAACAACATACTTGGCGGTTCTGGTGATGTTAAACAAACTACGATAACAGCAATGATTATGCTTATGATTGTGAATATACTGAAGAAAACTGTGCGCTTAACCGATGATGAAAGAAACGGAAAACAACTTGAAGAAAAATGTGTAGGAAATACGATTCGATGAAATATAGGTTACCTACCTGCTTTTAGAATTCGTCAATGTTTCCTCTAAGAGAAGTTTGTTATCGTACGGATGAACAAGCTGATTTGAGGTATTTCTCGATGCATTTGAAGAATGCTCTGTAGTAATCGATGCTCTTTGTGGGAAAGTTGAGACATTCAAATGATCCATTATTATCAAATGTCCTCAGATATTAACGATGTGCATTATATAAAAGGCATACATATATAGGAAATTTGTTTTCCGTCATCGTTGAATAACACACCTGTTTATTATCATCCAATATAATAAGAAAAAGAAAGAAAAAAAAACTAAGAGAATATATGAAGTGAGAAAAGGTATATTTAGATTTATTAATTACATGGTGTGTTATACGATAAAATTGCTGTATAAAAACATCGCTAGAACCATTGCAGTGAAGTTGATTCCTCTATAATTTGCTTGTTTTTGATCGAGAACGATTCAGCTTTCGGTAGATCGGATGCTCTGATGATAAATGCTGTTTTTCGAAATTGGTTCGCTACAACCACCATGGCGATAATAATGGTGAACGATGATAATCCAGCTAAAAGACTAAACAAAGGTCCGAATTTAATCACTGCTACTAAAGGAATTGCACCGATAATTCCTAGGCCAGCACATACAAAACTGAGTGCGTTGATAAGGGCGAGAATTGCACCGGCCATTGCTGATCTTTTTACATTAACAAAAGCGGCAACACTTGTGAATATAAACGTTTCACCAAAACAAAACATCGACGCACCAATCAGCGGCACCACTATATGAACATTGAAATGAAATGTCCACCCGCATAGTAACAATCCCATTGGACATAAAGTCGCACCCAATAAGCTAATAACCAGACGACCTTCCGCTATTCGTGAAAAACGCTTCGCTGACCAATCGGACACATAACCACCGCACAGACTGCCGAGCAATGAACAAGTACCAGTTGGAATATAACAGAGACCGATAAGGAATGGCGAGAGTGAATATGGTTTGTCAGCTGCTCGATTGGCTATCAGAGTCAGCGAAACAAATAGAGTACCGAAAATAGTAGCGCATACGAAGATATGCGGTGCTATGGTTATATCAAGTAAGAAGACGAACGGTCGCCATGGTGGCATAAAAGTAGGTTTGCTAATCGAATGAATTTCGCGAATTGTGTTCGTTTTGATTTTCTTTCCTAATTTCAACTGACGCTGCGTTATAAAATAATGATGAGTTTCCGGTACGAATACGAGAATAACAATTGTCGAAATCGCTGCCATAATTATCAAAGCGACAAATGTACTTCGCCATCCGAATGAGCTCGCTAGAGCGCCACCAATAAATGGACCGATGATTG
The DNA here is from genome assembly GCA_905250025.1 of Adineta ricciae. Lineage (NCBI taxonomy): Eukaryota > Metazoa > Rotifera > Eurotatoria > Adinetida > Adinetidae > Adineta > Adineta ricciae. The sequence continues at coordinate 163,911 of CAJNOJ010000158.1, read as the reverse complement.
GTCCGACTAGTAACGGAACAAGAAAAAGACCCATGGCGAAACCGAGCCGTTCCGGCGGATACATGTCTACCACAACACTTTGTCCCACAATCAACGATGCAGATATTGCTCCGCCTTGTAATGAACGGAAAATTAATAGAACGATTATCGAACGAGCAAGCGTGCACACGATAGTAAACGCTGTAAAGAAGGCAAACGAGATTAAAAGTATAATCTTTCGGCCGAATCGATCACTTAATGGACCCCAAAGCAAACCAAAACTTCCACATGTTACTAGATACGATGAAATGGTATAATCCACCAATGTCGTACTTGTCTTCAAATCGTGTTCTAATTGAGCTAATGCTGGTAAGTAAACCGTATCACAAAATGGAAGTATAATAGATGAAAAAGCGATCATAATCAATACGAATAAACGCCGTCGGTTACTGCGAATATCATAAATACTAATAACTGACTTATCGTCGATTACCGTCAACGTATCCGATGCATGTAACAATGTCGACGGAGTCAGCATTAACGAATCGCTCGTCATATTGGTAACAATTGAAATAAGTGCAAAGATAATAATCGATTATACCATTTAACAAACCCATGAGAGCTTCTCACATATACGAATTATGAAACAACCTTTGATTGGAAATGTCGATCTATAAAAATATTCTGTATTCAGAACTAATCAAGACATCAATAGCTTTGCCTTTTTCGAAAGATCATATGATATAAAACAAAGTAATAAATCTGATTTGTACTAAAAGTGCTACTGTGAATAGATTTGTTCTCTGTAATCTAAATCTGATAGAGAATTAAGATTCAGGCAATCAGAACTATCGGAAAATAGATAATTAAAACTAGGAATTGATGAAAATAATAGCAGTTCGGTTCTAAATAAACGCTGAATTATGCATTAAACGGCCGTTGTTGGTAACACAACAGTCAAACTTTTTTATTATTAAAATTATTGCCTCAAATGGAGTTATTAAAACTGTCCTTCTCGAGTAGGATGAAGAAAGTATGTCATAGCTCTTCGAAAAGTAAATAGACTCAGTGACTCACGATCCATAACGGTTATCCGTGGCAACCTTTTCTATTTGCGAAAGAAAAAGAAAAATATTCTTTTAAATGACTCATCGATGAGTAAATAGTCAGAATAATTTGTTGTATATTTTTCGCTATTACAGAAAACGAAAGAAATATTGCACAATTCACGTTTGAGTATCTGTATAAAATGAAGCGTATGATCACCAGCGCTACTATAACCAGAAAGAAAAAATATTATACGTAAAATTATTCGACAATAAGACAACAACCTGCTTTCACCATGGCGTCGTCATCAAACTCAAGTACAAAGGAGATCATTGATTTGAACAAAATTTTGACTTCAAATGATTCAACTGAAATCCAACGAATGCAGCGAGAATTCGAATCTAATGGTTGGTGTTTCGTGTCTTTACCAAAAGAACTTATTCCAACATCCGCTTTGACTCACGAACTCCAGAAGTTTTTCCAAAGTGATGCAGCCAAGAAGAGATATTCTCAATTCGATCCAATCTATGGTTATTCTCAAGTCGATCACAAAGAAGGACTGAAACTGTTAACAGGTAGTTATTATGGACAGTTTGCTAACAAAGGTTTAGTTCCCCGAAATCTTGTCCAGCCATTGAACTATCTCTCTCAAGCATTCGATGTAGTGACAAAACGACTCATCGAGCTTCTCGATCAACATTGTGTCTTTCAATCACAACCATCATTGTCTACACTCATTCAGAAAGCAGATCTACCACTGAAAGATGAACACTTTGGAATGCTCGACATTGTCTCCTATTTCAACAAGAAGAATGGCTTCAAAGCACCAGAAAATGGAGAATCGACGGAAGAAGTCAACTGTGTTCCACACTATGATCCTGGTCTGCTATCGATCAGTATTCTATCAACACACGAAGGACTACAGCTGAAAGATATGAGAAGAAATGAATGGATCGATGGGCCGGTGGAATCGAATGTGGGTGTTATTTGGTTGGGAGAAGCAGCAGTTCGAGCAACGGAGAACCGATTGAAGGCAGGTATTCATCGAGTTGTTTATCCTCAAACTGCTGGCATTCGATTGACAATGTGGTATGAAGTGTGTACCGTCGAGCAGCTGAAGAATCTGAGTAGTAAGAAGCAAAATGAAGTAATGGCTGCTGGAAATGTAGTATTTCATAATCTTCCTGGATCAAAGCCTATTGCCGTACGAAATGGAGAAACAAGACTCGAGTTTCTCAGACGAGTGGAGATGGCAAATGGATTATCTATGAGTAAATCAGGCCCGCCACACTATAAACTAGACAAACATGACATTTCATATTCAACGAATATATAATTTTCAAAACTTGAATAGACCATGAATTTTTCTCTCTCTTATGAATAAACATTAGTCTCGAACATATGCTTTACTTATCAAGAGAATGCAGCGCTTGTATTTTCATCTAAACCAAACATCGGTAGGTACTATCTCTACCGTGTCTGCCTTTCATATTTATTATAAGGTTTTGATCTAATTGCTTTCTGCCATAATAAAATCAACTGAGTCATCCACTGAGTGTGTACGTGTAATAGTTGCCATATTTACGTGCATGAAACAGAAATAGGTGAATGTTGCGCAATGATGAAAGGCACAGAATTTCGAATGCTATCAGTTGAAAAAAAATTATTTACTGCTGGTAGGCAAGATAAGTCTCGGTTTTGGTCGTTTCTTGTATTCTTCTATGATCTTCTTCGCATTTTTAATCGCCACTTTATTTTTCATGAAGTGTTGTTCAACGATAGCCATGTAATCATCGCGTTTCATGTTTACTTGACTTTCCAGCTCTTCTGGTAAACCGCATTTCGAGATTCGACATTCAGGGTGAGTGCCGCCATAACGATGTTGACAGCAAGACCAAAAAAGTTTTGGAACAGGTGTTTTCACTGGCGTATGTTCCTCCTCTTCTTTGAGCAATTCCGCTTGCTGCATTCTCAGTCGAGCGACTTCAATGGTGACCACCGCTGTTTCAATTGGTTTATCGCAATCGATAATAAAACCATCATGATAGTGGCAATCACCAAATTTCGTATCCTTTGGGACATAATCTCGAAAACATTTTGGACACTTTCTTGAACGTTCGTCATCTTCACTCTTCTCTTTTTCGTACGTCTCTTCATTGATCTGTGCCGTCGTCTTTTTAAATTCGATATCTTTGATTAACGTCGATTTCAGATAAGGATCTTTGACAACCATAACGATCCATTTTTCAATGAGCTTAGCACTATTCTTCTAAATTCAAAATGAAAAAGATGTGGTTAATTTTATGTCATCTCTTGGAGAAACTCACCCGATTAGCACATGCTTCATTCTTCTCTTGCTCGACAATCGCTTCTTTACATTTCTCACGGATAAATTGATAGAGACGGATGTTCGAGATCGATGTAGACTTGGTCATATCTGAATCTGATTTATTCAACATAATCAACGAATCAATGTCGAAGACGAGCATGGATTTACTGTACTCATCGCATTCCAAAAACAGAGTCGTTAAAGATTCGAATATTTGGTTTTCATCGGTGGCGTTCTGTTTAGTTAAAAAGTTTAAATCAATTACTTGAATAGTATCAATGTTACGTGTCGAACAGCCTTGAATTAATCGCGCCAGAAGAGATTGAATTGCGGTTTCTTTTGCTTCTAAATTACGTTCTATCGTCGGTTCGTGTTCTTGAAGTTCGATCAAACATTTTTTATCCTGCAAATCGATTAGAATGCGTCCACTCGGCGGTACATCACGGAAATCAAGCGAATAGTGTTCATCTTCGTTCTCCGAACTAAAGATTTTCGGATTGAGACGACAAATAGCTGGCACTGTTGTGATGCCAAACCAAATGTTATATTCTCTGGCAACTGTGTCCGCTAGTTCCAGAAGACGTCGATCATGAATGTCTCGATTACGATCGATTTCTACAACGATACTTGATCGAAGTGCACCAACAGCAGCACCACTAAAATTGGTGGTTACTTTGACTAACGAATCGATAAGTTGCGATGTAAAAGTCTTCGATATACAGACAAGAGGATTGAGCATCTTCTTGCGTGTTGTTGGAGATGGTCGGCCAACAAACACCTTCGCTTGCATGCGTCGAAGAAACGCTTCATCCATCATATTTCGACGGTTTGTGGCACCGAAAACGATCAAATTCGGAATGTTTTTGACACCTTCAATATGAGAAAGTAAGACCGAGATGCCATCGACTTTCGATTGTTGAGCGTTGTTATCTCGTTTTGGTACGAGCCCATCGATCTCATCGATAGTCATTGCACAGATGAGAAAAGGTATCGTATGAGCGCGATTCATGATATCCACGAGAAGTTTTTCCGTTTCGCCAACTAATGGACGATTGAGTTCACCCGCAGATAATGGTACGGTAATCATAGTAATACCAGCATAAACGGCAATTCGTTTAAGTAACTCAGATTTACCTAGATAGAGAAAAATAGACTTGTTCAATGGTTTACTATAAGAACGACATGCCTGTGCCAGGTGGTCCGTAGAGCAACAATCCTCGTCCATATTTGACCATCAATTTCTTCTCTGCTTCTTCGAATTCCATGTCAATTAAACTTTTTAGATGTTCAATTTGAGCCTTTTCACTTGGTATTTGCGCAATCAAATTCCAATGTTCTTGTTTCTTTTCTTTGTATTCGTTGAAATCTTGTCTGGCGTTCTCTTCTGCTTCCAGTTTCTTCTGTTCATGATCAAGTCTAATTCGATTTGCTTCTTGTATATTCGCGTGTCTTTCACGTTCGTTCGTAGTTCTCCTTTCCAATATCGTCTCGATTTGTTTACTTAACAGTGCCTCGTTTGTACTGTGACATACGCGTTCTCTACGCTCTTCAGATTGTTTCCATTTTTCTTCAGCTTTCTGAACTTCGGCTTTTAATTTTGTTTCCTTTTCATCATTGCTCAACTCAGCCTGCGTTAATTTATCGAATTCGCGTTGCCAGTCAGCTTTCTTCAGTCCATACGAATCTTTATCTTCGAGCCGATTTTCTAAACAGAATGTATTGAGATAGTTTTGAATGTTAATCAAAATATTCCCGTCGTCGTCATATGTTTTTTTGACCTCGTCAATTGCTAAAGTCACTGCTTGCCGCGAGAGATATGCAAGTAAATGAAGTTTTTGTATGACATAATAAAAGTATCGACGAACTCGATGAATATCAGCAAATAACGTTGCTTTCGAATGTTGGTACGGGTCACTCGCTTGTGGATTCAATCCACTGGCAGCAGTATCTACATTCATTTCAATGTAATTCTTGATTAGTTGTTTTACAACTTCGGGAACTTTCGAGAGTTTCTCCCAACTACTCTTTGTCACGCTACGTAAGTGATTGAGAGTATTGATATGTTCAGCTAAACGAGAAAAGATGTCATTAATTATTGTCTGAGTGTGCATACCTTTGAAACTATCTTCCCACAGAGTTACATGTGATTCATCATACTTCTGTTCTCGACAAATCGTCTTAAATAAGTCTAATAGTGTTGTATGACTATTGCTTTTATTGACATTTGCTGCCGATGTCGTTGGGCAATTGTCGGTACTGTTTGATTCGATCAACCGAACAGTCACATTAGTGTCGAATGTTGTTTTCCATAGTACTGGAAATTGACCACCATTTTCTCCATCAATAGTATATTCGATATCGAGTAAATTCAAAAGAAAATTATACTTAAATGGACTAAATTCATCGTTCCGATGTATGTTCAATGTCGGCCGGTAAACAGTACGTACACTCTGATTACTCATATCGATGGGAGTGTTGAGCGCGTGTAATGCGTAGAGTTGTAATATAGATAACTTTGGATTACCAATAGCCGTATCTACATTTGGCGTTGATAATTCTTTGTAAAAATCACGAATCTCCTTGTAAGGATAATTCAATTTCACACGTAGAATCAGATCATCGATGATTACGGCCGTTTTTGCTGTTGCTGGCGATGTTGGGGAAGAAGTCGGAACGGGGGTACTTCTCGTCGGTGATGGAGAAGAAAAAAACGACGATTCCATCTTCACAAACGGCATTTCTCTCTCAAAGTATCTGAAAATATCCACAACAAGCGTTTCTTGTGATGAAAAAGTAAACGGTTTCGGTATTTATTAACAGTAGGTGAAAATGAAAATATATTGAAACGAAAAACAAATCGGATTACTTTTCTTAGTCATGTGCGATGTCATTGATATCGATTTTGTTGATTGGAGTGAACAACAGGAGTCTGTTGAACTTGTGCTATTTGGTTCCAACGATGATTCGGACGCCGTTGGATATCTTGATCAATCAGTTCAAATGATTTCTCTTCCAACTCGGCATGCGTTTGAGCATAATAGATTTTTATATCTGTCATCGTTTTTTCATGTCCGTGAAGTACATCAAGAACTTGAGTACGCTTATTCTCATTCATGTCGAATTCTCCATTTGATTGATTAAGATTATCTTGTAATTGATGAAAAAGTTGGTCATTTTCGTTGAATTTCTTTGCGTTTTGATCTAGTTTCAATCTGAGATCTTCTGTTCGAGACTTTGTTTCTTCCAATGTTTTCGCTGCTGCAGTACGTTCTGACTCAACGGACTTCTTTTTATCTTTGGCTTTCTCCAGACGTAAACCACTTTTGTCCGTTGTTGTTTTCTTGTTTTGCAATTCCTTCTCCAGATTGGAGATTTGTTTCATCAATTGATTGTCACGTTCATTAAGCGTAGCTAGTCTTCGTTCTAAACTTTGAATTTCGCTATTGAGCTGTAATACACGAGCATATCTGTCATGACAGACTTTCTCTTTCTTTTTTATATCGTTCGTACATTCATCATGGTTTTGTTGCTTTCGATTCTTTTCTTCAGTTAATTCTGTCAACTTGTCAGCAACAGTATTTAGTTCAAATCGATTCGTTGCACTCTGCTTTCGAACTTCGGTTAATCGTCCCTGTTGAGTTTGAATCTGCTGTTGCAACTCAACAACACTTTGCTTTTGCGATGCCAGATGTGTTTCCTCCATGGTAACTTCGCGTTTCTTCGCTTTCTCTTCGTTGTCTTTGGCTCCTAGCGCTTGCTTTGTTGATCGTACCTTCTGCTTTCCTTGCTGAATCTCCCTAGTTAGATCTTGCTGTTTTTTTAATTTTTCAGCTAAATTCAATTCGTTTTGATTCATTATTTCCTTGTGATCTTTGATCGTTCGATTGTGCTTTGTAATTTCAATATCCATAGTCTTCAATCTGGAGATAAGATCATTCTTTTGAGCGTCGTGCGTCGCTTCGGCTTGTTGGTGTTTTTGTAATTCGGTCTCTGCAACGCTAATATTAGATCGAGTTTCTGTAATTCTCTTCGCCACTCTTTTCACATCGTTTTCTAATTCGCTCTTTTTCAATTGAGCTCGTTGGCACGCTACCTTCAACCCGTCGAATTTGCACTTTGCGTGAGTCACTTCGTCGATCTTCACTTGCAATATCTGTTCTTGATTGGCAAGTTCATCTTTTTTATATCTTAATTGTCGACTAGCGTCGGCAGTTTTATTTTTGCTTGTTAAATGTCGTTGTTGAGCATCTCGATGTTGATGCCGTGTTGTTTCTAAGCGTGATTTGGCCTCACTAAGTTCTTGTTGTGCATGTTGAACTGCGGCCGTATGTGCTGCCTTAGCGGCTTTGCCAAAACTAAATAAACCGAGTATACTAATTACCGTACACCCGGCAGCAAGCGCTTGCTTAGCTTCAAGTGCTTCTTGTTTCGCGCGTACTTCTTCTTCAGCTACCCGCATTTCATGTGCTGCATCATTCAGTTGTACCAATGCCATTTGCTCTTCGCTTGTCGCCTGTTCATACTGACGATTCGCTTCCATTAAGTGTTGTTTAGTTTGTTGCAATCTTTGTTCGCTTTCTCGTCGCTCATTTTCGATTCGTTGTAAATTTCGATTCGCTTCGTCTCGATCCTCCGACAGATTTTCGCACTCATTGGTCTTTTGAACGAGAGCTGCTTGGCGCAGTTCTTCTTGTTTATCCAGATCGGCTAACTGTGACTGTAATCTCTGCTGTTTACCTTCGATATCGAGTATTTTTGTTTTAATTTCTTGCAACGCATTCTCGGTAGCAGTTTGTTTAACTTTTAATTCATCTTGTTGATTGACAAGAGTGACATGTTCATCGTCAAGTTCTTGTTTGCGCTTGATAAGTTCGTGCCTGGTAGTCTCCAACGCTTTTCTTTCATTGTCATTTTCAAGTAATTGTTGCTCCAGACGATTAACGTTTTCCTTTTCATTATTCAATCGTTCGGTGAGCTGTTGTATCTCTTCACTAGAACAAAATAGTGGAGAAGATTTTTTTATCAAAAACACGACGATGCATACTCAATCGCTTCCAACTGTTTATTCAATGTTTGAATTTTCTCTTTGAGAACATCGGCGTCGAGTTGCATCTGTAAAAGACCGGCTTCTCTTTGTCTCAAGGATTGTTGAAGTTGCGCAACGATATTTTCCAATTGTTCTTGTTCGTGTTGTAAGTCTTGTTGTTTGAAGTTCAATTGCGTTTGTTCGTCTTGGAGACGTTCGAGATCTCGTTGAATTTGTTTCAATTGAAGTTCCATGTGCTTCAATTGTTCTTTCAATTGTTGTATCTCTTCTTCAGTTTCCTTTAGTTTCGCTTGTTCGTCGTTTAACAGTTGCATTTTTTCTTGTAATTCTTCTTGCGTTCGTTGGATGATCGTTTGTAGTCCATTTAGTGACAGTTGTAGATAATTTTGTTGTTCAAGATTTTCATTTTCTTTTCTGTTCAAATCATCGAGCCGTTGTTGAAGTTGTTGACTTTCTTGTTTCAATCGTTCGTATTCTTCTGTACCATCATTTATCTCTTCGTCAACCTCCACGAATTTCGATTCGCATTTGTCGAGTTTGCTTTGATCATTGTCGAGCTTGCGTAGCAAATCTTGACGCTGATTAATCAATTGCTGACGTTCATGTTCTAGTTCTTTTGCTCTTTGTGCTTGTTGTCCCATTTGGCTTAGTAAACGATGACATTTTTCAAAGCTTCGTTTTGTTGCTTCATCTAGTTGCTCTTTTTCTTGCTGTACGACTGATGCTTCATCTTCGACCTTGTTGTTCTCTTTCAAGCAATGATCATAGAGGCGAGATTTTTCACCTTGAAGTGCGTCGAACGTTTTTCGTGTTTGAGTGTCAGGTGCCCACTCGGTAAAAAATTCAGCACTTGAATCTGTGGCCATCGCACTAGCTGTATTCAATCTGTAAGTACCTTATCTGAGGTTGTCATACGAATGACATAGAAAGGATCGTACCCTGAAATTTATCCGTTCTTTGCTCTCGAATTGGAAATTACCGGAAGCGACTATGACGTTATCAAAAGCAGCGTCACCACTTTTATACTTTTTTCGTTCTTCACATAGGGTAGTATGTAGACGATAAATAGATTAAATTCATATAACTTCGCATACACGTGCCCATTGTTTTCTTTCTCACTATGATTCGATATCATTTTTAGAAGCACATTCGATCTCGCGCAGAGGGAAAAAACCGTTGCATCACGTAGCTATATATAAATATGCACGTGTTACTTGATACGAGTACACAACATATCAAAGAATTATCATGCATCTACACGTTATGAAAGAGCCAATAAACTTTTAGATGACAACAAGTACAACCTCCACTCCAGACATTTATATACAGATTTCCCGCTGTTTACACTTACAGAACTATCCAAAAGCTGACGATATTATCACAGATTTACTAGACAATGGACTCCAGGCATTAAAAAAGTATGCTGCTGAATTACCTCTAGATTATCTATCCAATCAAGAATTGTTAACCTTACTCCAGAACAATGTTGTTCAAACTTGGGAGACAATACTGCCGAGACAGTCAGCACTCAAAATGTTCTATGATTGTGTGAAGGATAAACATTCGAATCTGTTCAGTAAAATAGTCGAACAAGTAGTAGACAATGGCAATAAACATAAAGATTCTGCATCACAAATCCTATTTTTAGTGCTTCAACTGTCATTTCCGTGCATTGTACACATGACGGACATTCTAGATACCTTGTGGAATTCGATCACCACTAAAGGGATTAACGGCCTACAAGACTGTGAAAAATACATAGCACCAATAGAGCTGGAAGCACATTTAAATTGTGAACAAGACGAAACACCATTAGTTTTAGCGTTAAAAGGATACTTCAAGTCGAAAGCCGCGGAATTATTTGAGAAAAATCGTATAATAAACAGGGATAATTTATGTGATGCAGCAGTAAATGCGTTCACGATAGATGGCTGGATATCAGGGATGGAAGCCGTTCGATCGCAATTACCACCGTTTCTCTACGAGCAAGTTCTTCAGTCGATTTCACACGAAATTTCTGTTCGTTCTTCATCAAGCAATCCTCCTAAGCCAGGTAAATGAACTTACCACGAAGAAAGTTATGTATTATTTTAACGTTAGATGGATCCTCGTCAGATGTACCTCCAACTGCACAAATAATATCACAACAGATTACCGACTACTTACATTTGCATGATGGTAGAGACAAAGATCGAGTTCTCTCTGCAATAATCAAAGGTGGCCGGCAGGTGTTTTGCCGGTATGGGTTATGGATCGAACCTGATGTACTCAACACTGAAAAAAATTGGACAAAAGGTGAAAAACCTGAATCACGTTTATTACTATTACTGAAAGAATACTACTTTATACAATTACAAATGTTACTCGAACAGAGTGCACCGAACCTTTTTCGTTTGATCAAGGAACAAAAAGATTCTCAAAATTGTGATCATTTTTCTGTTGTCCAGACAAGATTTGCTGAATACGGTACGAATTACATTAATTCGTCATTCGTATTGTCGTTCGTCCTGCAACTCTTATTCGAAGGTATCACCGACGAAGATGTAATAAATGGAAACATCTTCGCACGTTTATTCAAGTCCGTAACAGAGAACGGCATCCATGGAGCAGAAGAAGAAGCTTATAAGAATTATATCGCCCCTGTGGATTTGAAGGAGCAGATAGACGACGAACAATCGATGTTAACTCTAGCCCTACAAATGTATTTTTATGAAGAAATACAGCATCTATTCCATCAAAACAATATTTTTGATAAAAATCAACGCTGTAAGCACCTAGCCGATAACGTCACGAAAAACGGTTGGCTCAAAGGAATTGAATGGATCATCGATAAAATACCCCAAGCTCAATATAAAATTCTACGTCAAGATATCTCTCAGAGACTACAGCCGTTGTCGATAACTGAGCCGCCGGCAATCATCGTACACCCAGTCAGCAAACCAGTTGCTGGTAAGCTAATATTTTACGTTTTTCTCAAACTGAACTAAAACCGTATTCTTTTCGCAGATCATTCCAATGTCCAGCTTCCACCAACTACTGTCGTGCAAAGGCCTCAACTTGTAGTGGATTGCGAACTGAATGAAACGTTCAATGATATGCAACGCACATTGGAGCAAGTGGCTTTCGACACAAATAAAAATAGCAGTAGTCAAGGTGTATGGTCGAGTGATGAATTCGATTATCAGTTCGCGATTCAATGGTCTACGCAAATGGAAAAGTTTGACTCTACAAAACTTTTCAGTGACTCCATCGAATATGTCCATGCAGAATACTACAATCAAAACGAATATGAAAGAGAAAAACTTCCAGTTGAAGCGATTTCAAACTTTGTGGAGCTAGACAGAAAAACTTTAGTACAAGAATGGAATACTACCATGCGTTCAGATGTCGTTGCGCTTGGTGATAAATGTGTAATCCAAACACAAGAAAATCCTCGGCTGAGTTCATTGATTCCGATGGAAAATTTCGAATATATTGATAAAAATCGTCTCGCTAAAAGTTCTTCAGAGCGCGGACCACTTAGTAGTACGTCAAATTCTCTCCCGACAACAGACCATCAAAACAGTATCAAAATGACCATACTAACACAACTGAAAGAAGATATTTTTTGCTGGTCAAATATTCTTCAAATGAGTAAATTTTGCAACAGAATATTTCAACATGTCGACAAAACAATAAATAATCGAGATCCTGCGCGCAAAATTTCACATGAAATGGTGCGAAGAATCTCAGCAGACATCAAGTCAATCGAAACCATTGTGAATGATGAATTGGCCTTTTTTGGTCTAAAACTATCGAAAGAGTTACTTGTGTACATTCATACCAAGACCTGCCTATTGCTTACTGTTCTCTACTATCAACAACGAAAGCAAGACCTGTCTCAGCAACATGTTGACTTAAATCGTAATCAACAAGCATTTTATCGGTATTTTCATGAACTACTAACTTATGTTCGAAAGCCGTTAAGTGAAATTACATAATCAAAGAAACTAAAAAGACCTTTTTCTTTTTTTTTGCCAAGATGGTTTATTCATGTACAAAGTGATTCATTGATTTAATAGACTCACGTTTTCGTCCTTTACAGTAGTATGTACTGTCTATATTGGATTTTTGCCCAAACATGCATAAGCAGTCGATAGTACGGTGAATCATGGACAAGCATCTGCCTATTATATTGCGCAAGAGAGGTTACTTCCTCTCTCTATAAAATCGACTGTCACTATGTGTATTAATGAAGAAATATAGACAAAAAAATCTACATTGAAAATGTTGTCGTTACCAAACTCAAGCGCACAGGAAATCATTGATTTGAACAAAATTTTGACTTCAAATGATTCAACTGAAATCCAACGAATGCAGCAAGAATTCGAATCTAATGGTTGTGGTGTTTCGTGTCTTTACCAAAAGAACTTATTCCAACATCCGCTTTGACTCACGAACTCCAGAAGTTTTTCCAAAGTGATGCAGCCAAGAAGAGATATTCTCAATTCGATCCAATCTATGGTTATTCTCAAGTCGATCACAAAGAAGGACTAAAACTGTTAACAGGTAGTTACTATGGACAGTTTGCTAACAAAGGTTTAGTTCCCCGAAATCTTGTCCAACCATTGAACTATCTCTCTCAAGCATTCGATGCAGTGACAAAACGACTCATCGAGCTTCTCGATCAACATTGTGTCTTCCAATCACAACCATCATTGTCTACACTCATTCAGAAAGCAGATCTACCACTGAAAGACGAGCAATTTGGAATGCTCGACATTGTCTCCTATTTCAACAAGAAGAATGGCTTCAAAGCACCGGAAAATGGAGAATCGACGGAAGAAGTCAACTGTGTTCCACACTATGATCCTGGTCTGCTATCGATCAGTATTCTGTCAACACACGAAGGACTACAGTTGAAAGATATGAGAAGAAATGAATGGATTGATGGACCGATGGAATCGAGTGTCGGTGTTATTTGGTTGGGAGAAGCAGCAGTTCGAGCAACGGAGAACCGATTGAAGGCAGGTATTCATCGAGTTGTTTATCCTCAAACTGCTGGCATTCGATTGACAATGTGGTATGAAGTGTGTACAATTGCACAACTGGAGAGTCTAAACTATGAGGAACAGAACGACGCGATGGATGTAGGTGACGTGATATTTGAAAATCTTCCTGGATCAAATCCAATGAGTGTTCAGTCTGGTGAAACAAGACTCGAGTTTCTCAGACGAGTGGAGATGGCAAATGGATTGTCAATGAGTAAACTTGGTCCACCAGTTTATCGGCTCGAAAAGTATAACATGGAATATTAAGAAAAAACATTAGTAGGAGAAAAAGAACAATTTATTAAATTTTCGATATTTTGAATGTCATCTTCAAGGCAAATCGACAGGCATCCATTTATAAATAAACTCTAGAATTAATTTCTTCTCTTGTTTCATTTGGACGCAATATCTCTCGGAAGCGACGTGCTATCTCGATTAGCACTGTGTGAATAGAATATTTGCCCTTCGTTAGCAGCTATCATCAGATTGGTATGAGTTGCATTTGTTGCTCAAATGAAATTTCACTGTTAAACTTCTCGACAGTTTCTCTCAGCTCATGTGTCACAAAATTGGTACACTAGCAAATACGTCGGTGAATTAAATCAGCGTAGAATGTAAAAATCATGCTTTCAATTAGAATTCTATTTCTATTACTTCTCATTAAATGTCTCATTTGTAGGAGCCGTTTGAAGTGGAAGATGCTCTAGATATCTTGACTAGATATTCTAAGACTAGGAATACACTCGAAAATATCTTAAGTGAAACACTTATGAGCAGAAAACGTGAACTGACAAACAAATGACACGTTTTGCTCATCCCATTTAATGACAAAAAACGAAGGTATATATAAAGGACTATGTACTTATTGTACAAAAATATAATAGAGAAGACATCCGATTGCGCACTTGGTAGAACTAGCTCCCAAATATGCTACATGGATAGATGAAATAACTGATCGTGGTAGTAAGTATGATTTGATTGATTATTAACAAACAAAACATACTTCACCGTATTATAAATACATTTAATTTAATAACATCTGACATTCTGCATGATTTAATAACCTGTAGACGAATGGAACAAAGTCAGGAGTAATCTTTTTCTTTTCATTTTTGATTTCCCAAAGCTCAACAATTGATAATCGTACTATCTATTGGCTTCTATACTACTTTCGAATATATATCGGCATACTCAACATCACAACTGACTTTATTTATATTCCGTCGAATCAGTGATTGTTACTTCTTGTAACTCTATGAACAAATCATGTCGAACATCACAATAGCAAACAGCTCATTGATTTCCACAAGCCCTAGTCAAGCTCAATTAATCGAGTTTGTTAATTTTCTAAACAAAATCATATCTCAATATGGTCTGGCTGTTATTTGGTTGATCGGAAACATCGGATCTATCCTAATGTGCATTGTTTTCACTCAGCCGACTTACCGTCATAGTCCGTGCGCCATATTTTTCCTCGCTGCTAGTCTTTCTCAATTCTTCACTTACAACTTCGCTCTGTTGACTCATATGCTTTGTAATGGATATGGTGTTTATGCTTTGAGAAATTCTTTATGGTATTGCAAACTGCTTTCATATCTACTTTATATCTCTGTCAGCATTCCTCGGTATGATATTATCCTAGCATCGATGGATCGTTATTTCGCTAGTTCACCTGAGGTGATTTATCGTCAAAGGAGTTCGCCGAAGATCGCCTTTCGTCTAATTCTGGCAAACGTTCTAATTTGGAGTTTGTTGTACATTCAAGTAATCGTTATCTATGACATAGAGGACGGCATATGCACATATCCATCAAATGCCTACGGAATATTCTTTAGTATTTATATCGCGCTCGACACTGGAGTTTTACCGTTACTTCTCATGCTTACTTTTGGTTTGTTGACAGTACGGAATGTTCATCAAATGAAAAACCGCATTGGGCCAGGTGTACGACCGAATCAGACAAGATTATCCAGGAAGGATCTTCAGTTACATCGCATGTTAGCAAATCAAATCGTTTTGTTTGTTATTTTAAATGTTCCTAATCCAGCTTATCTTATTTATCAATCAATAACATTACGACTTCTTGATTCTCCACTTCGTCGTACAAGTGAGGTATTTGCAGAAAGTATGACATATGTTTTGATCTATCTGGGATTCTCCTTGACATTTTGTAATTTTATGATTTCATCGACAATCTTTCGAAGAGAGTTTCATCGATTAATTCGAACGAAGATACTTCGTCGACCTGATTTGTGATACAAACTGCAATACTTGGCCATACTCTGAAGCACAAAACTTCATCTTTGACAATAATGAGAATATCCTTCTCTCCTGTCATTTATATGCACTCGTGCACAAAGATATTTTCCATTCTTTTAACTAAATTACCGACGCCTAAAACAAGAAACACAACTTCTTTTTTCTTTGTAAGTCATTCACAAAATCTATTATTCCTAACTATGGCATCGATGAGCCGAATGCATTATTATTACCGAAATAAAGCCCAACCAAAATGTATATGGTAGATTTCTCTTTACTCATTTGCGGACCTCTGCCATTTTCCACACCGCTTTCTATCTATGACTCGCCTCAGAGGTCATCTAAATCACATGCTG
Organism: Adineta ricciae; assembly: GCA_905250025.1. Taxonomy (NCBI): domain Eukaryota; kingdom Metazoa; phylum Rotifera; class Eurotatoria; order Adinetida; family Adinetidae; genus Adineta; species Adineta ricciae. The sequence continues at coordinate 147,864 of CAJNOJ010000158.1, read as the reverse complement.
CAAGTGATGTCGATAGAGGTTATTATGACGATCACCAAGTAATTGACACACTTCAATTCTTTCGATTTGATTATCCGGTGACGTGGTCATTATTCTTCATATCACTGCGCCGATGACGTTATTGTGGAATACTGTTTTCGTCGACCCTCTTCCCCACACCCACATCCTCATTCTGTAAACAAATACATTTACCTTTTGAAAGTGATCATGCATAAACACGTGATTGCACAGCATACTGTCACTGTTTCATATTTTTGCGTGAAAACGTTTCGTAAGAGAGAAACTTCAGCGACAACATGCTTCTGGAAGATTTACCCAATGAATTGTTCATCGAAATCATTCGATGTTCATCGACCTTAGATCTACTTCGATCCTTCTACAATCTCAATCTTCGGATCAATCAACTTCTCTTCGCTCATTTTCGCACTTCTACCATCGATTTCTCATCAATAGCTCTGCGTGACTTTCGTCTGGTTTGTCGAGAGTATTTGCCGCTGATAGTCGATCAAATAACCTCACTGCGACTTTCCAATGATGACAAAACACCTCAGCAAATGGAAGTTTTTCTCCAGCATGGTTTAACACTTCACCAACTGTCAAATTTACAATCGCTTTCATTGTATGGAATTAGTTTGCAGGAGACGATGTTCTCGACAATATCTCAATTGAGATTTCTTGATCGTTTAACTCTAGCTGATTGTTCTCTGTCATGTAATCAAAATGCAAGTCAAAACTTCAGCAACACCATCTGGAGTCTGCCGGCACTCACCTACTGTTATCTGAACATCAGCTTCAAAGGAGATAGCTTCATTCTACCAACAGTCGAGTCACTGTCATTAACATGTCTATCAATTTGGGGTATCACATATGATCAAATGCAATTTAATACTATTTGCCGGCACACACCTTGTCTAGAACGATGTTCTATTCTATTCAATATGGATTCTTCTGATCCGGTCGATCTTTTTCAACATAGGTTCTCATCGGTGACTCGCTTTAGACTACATTTATCTCATATAGGAGAAAACCATTTAGAGTGCATACTGCAAACGATGCTGAATTTAAGGCAATTGATTATTGATATTGATTCTCTTGATTCTCATTCATCAAGTCCAATTTTCAATGGTTCTCAATGGGAAATGATCCTTCGTCGTCGCTTACCTCATCTAAAAGTTTTTCGATTGCGAATGAAATTCTATTTTCCGGATGAAGATGACTTGGACGGACAAGTAGCTGATTTACTTCGATCCTTTCGGAGTCCATTTTGGCTTGAAGAACATCAATGGTTCGTTCGATGCCACTGGAATGGAGAAGGTGAAGCTAGTCTCTATACATTACCCTACAGATATAACGATGTGTGGCTTGATTCTTCAACGAAATTTCAGTCGACATGTCCAAACAACGATCATCATTGGTTCCATTATCATGTGAATCGTCTTGAATATAAATCTTGCCCTATTCGATCAGAAATTCCATCAGTGATTCGTTTCAGGAATGTTCGTGATTTGTGGATTGATTGTTCTATTCCAGAACGATGTCTGAGTGATATTTGTCAACTGAATCAAGTTACTGCACTATTTCTTTTCACCACTAGCAGTACTCATGCTGATGTCGAACTCCAAGATCTGATCAATCGGATGCCTAACCTTTTTTCACTCGGTTTTCATCAATTTTCAATCGCTGGTATGCAACAACCGATTTTTCGATTGGCACACGCGAAAATTCGTGAACTAGACCTACGATTTATTTCGAATTTCTTAACTGCTGACCAGTGTGCAGCTCTATGCCGTTCACCACTAGGCCAACAGTGTGAAGTTCTGTACATACGAATAGAGAAGAAGTCTGTCGTACCTGAATTAATTCATAATATGGCCAATCTTCGTGTTTTGACTATTCTACTCGAAGGTAATAACTCTACGGGAACATATGGTGATGTGATTATTCAATGGCTAAGAGAGCATCTACCACCAACATGTTTAATCAACAGAGATCCCGAGTTCAGAGCGGAAATCCATATTTGGCTTTAATAAACGCACTTGCATCGTCAACGTTTCTAGAAATTCGAACAACTTTTTTTATTCACTTACAAAAAAAAAGTTTTGGTTATAAGCGTCAAAGACATCACTCCAATTAAAAGAATAAAACTAAAAAAATCAAATTACAAAAAGAAACATTCAAAAAAGAACTTGTACTGATTTCTTCACATATCGTACGTCATACAAGAAAGAAATGATGATATTGTTTGAGGAGTTTCATTTCGCATCATCATCAATATTAATGTTGTTAATTTTGATATCCAGCACAGTTCTTTGGCGATTAAAAGTTCGTGCACAGTATAAACTCATCGAATTCACGAAGAGTGTTACATTGAAGTTTCTTTTCTTCATTGTACCAAAGTTGTGCGATGTAAATAGTGAGATATTGGTATACGTTAGACGTCAACTGCGAGTATATAGTACAAGTTTGATAGAAAGTGAGAAAAAAGAAAACGAACGGCTATAAAATATTGAACATAAAATCAAGAATTTTGCTTCAAGGTACAAAAGTAAAACTAAAAAGGGATGGGAATATGTTCATTGTTTAAAATATTGGTCTTGTTGAGAATTTCCATTTTGAACGATTCCATGTAATGAAAATACAAGAGAATTATCTGAGTTGATTATACTCTTCGTTAAGCAAACAAATGGCAAATAAATATTCATACAATTACTTCTCAGTACCACAGAATTTATTCTTGTCTGTTTGCGGAGGAGTAGAGTTCCAAGAAATGTTCGGAGAGAAAGTACGGGCTCCGTCCGGGGATCTTAGCTTATATGCTTCGTAAAATTTCCATATGATCCCTTGCGCCTCGCTGCTTGATGGATATCTCGCGTGCCTTGCTGTCCATCGTGCTAAAAGGCTTTCTTTGATATCTGTATCGGTGAGTTGTACTATTGGAGGAGATGAATTATTATTGTCACGATAAGGTATAGGTCTATTTCTCGCACTCATCAGCATTGAAGAAAATGAATCATCGCTTATTTCAAGACTTATATGGTTCCTGTTCTTAACGAAGGCTGATGTATGAGCATATTCTAACTGATTCAACTGAATTGCATTACCAGCACTTCTCTCTTCCACTAAGGCTGTTCTCGTCGCTCGCCGATAAGCAACACTGCCTTGGCTAGAACCTGTGCCTATATGTTGCCGATGTGCGTCTCTATTTTCGTAATAAGCAAGTGACTCATTTGCCAGTTGCCTGCCGGCTGGCGATTTTCTTGATAATCCATCAGTCACTGAACCGTAAGGATAAACATGCTCAGCCTCGTGAGTTTCTCCTGTAACAGGTGTATCGTGCTCAGCTGCTAGACGATCTCGTTCTTTATATCTACCTCCAAAAGTTCCTCTGCGCTCAGAAGAACTTCGTCGCTTTTTTACTTGAGGTGTTTCTTCTTTTTTTTCTCGCTCTTGCGACCTGCTTGTGCGTGGTGTTTGATCTCGCTTCTCTTCTTCTTCATTCGAATTAAGTTTTGGTCGTTTGCTCGTGTCAGTGTCATCCGAAGCGACTGTTTTCTTCGGAGTGACTACCTCATCACTTCTGAGCGGTACTTTCCCACCGATCATTAATTTCTGACCAGTTGCATCTAAATGTGTCCGATATGTCACATACAAATCTAAATGCTGCGAAGTATATTGATTAAAAGCTATGCGCTCCTTGTCTATAAAAGTTTCATCTACTTTACTTCCCAATGATTCATGATAGGCGATTAATAAACAATCATTACGTCCATTTTTTTGGACAAAACTTTCTTTACCCCGTGCAGTTGTGTAATGTCCCATTTGTCCATATTCAGTACCTGGTATATATTTAATTTTAGCATCGGTTTTAAAAAACGCAACGACTTTTCTCAATCCATCGGGTCTAATGATTTTCTCTTCATTTGTTTCAGTATCAATAACGATAATGTTTCGACATTTTGCATTCGATAATAAATGAATATCAGCAAGATTTTTGCCTCGTGTTGTATCTTTTGCTTCATCTTCATACATTTCTTGTTGTGTCTTACAGGCTTTAACATTATTTTGTAAATCTTCTCGCTTCTTTTCAGCATCTTCATCTTTTTGAGTACAGTCTTTCGGAGAAGGTCCTTCGACACTGACCTGACTATCTTTATTCTCCTTTGTTTGTTGTTTGTTTTCAGTTGCTGAGCTAACCATTGTTTGCATGCCCGCTGCTAGCGCTGTACCAACCATTCTTAATGTTTTATTGATGATTGCTCTTAAAATTTGGTCCAGTAGTGCTGTTAACTTTTTCGTTATACAATCTTTCACATGTTTCATCAATTCTTCTGCTCTTGCTTCGACAAGTTTAGCATTGGAATTGTTTTTCTTAACATTTTCATTATTTGTTTGCGCAGAACTTTCGATAATATTGTTCAACGTCGCTATAACACTCGTTACATTTAAAAACGATTTCACTGCGTTATACATTTTATCGATAAATAGCGTTACTTGAGCAGCCGCACCAATCATTTTAACATATTTCGAACTCGATTTACTGAAACCTTCGGCAATCGCTTTATAGGAGTTTTGTAAAGCATTAACAACTTGTGATCGAATACTTTCGAATTCTCGCGACAATAACTGATGACCAAATAATGCGTCTACAAGGTGTCCTTTCATTTTGCCGTACTCCTCTTCGATTTTGCCGTCAGTTTTATCAGATGAGTAAAGCCTTTCAACTTTAGCTCTGACCGCACTCGATATCCCTTTCAATAACGTTTCTTCGATTGTTTTGACAATCTTTGGTATGATGCCATTTCTCACCTGTTCCATTACCGTTTCCGTGATAATATTAGTCAAACATGTCAGAGCGAATTGTTGTGCTACTTGCTTGACGACTCCGAAAAACAATGCAGCTCTCGAAACTGAACCTACCTTAGCTGCAACTGATCCTATCGATGACAAAGCACCTATGCCTACGCTTAACAACGAAACGCTAAAACTAATCGATTTCTGTATCGCCCAATCTCTCCAACTGAACTGTCCTGATAAGCCTGCCATAGTCGCGTAGATCATATCGGAAAGACCTTCGGCAACCAACGCACTGCCGATGTTGACAGCGCCAAAAGCGATCAGAACAGCTCCTCCGATCACTTGAGTAAGTCCGATCATAGCCACTGCAAACGCATTCCAATCCCACCAGGATTTATCTTCTTGAATAATGAGGAATTTATCGAGACCGAGGCCTTCAAAAAATATCAGTTCAGTGGGAACTGTTTCGACCTCTTGAAGATCGAGAAAGTCTTTGAAATGCGCTTTTATTTCATCTTTATACGAGCGAATATCACCTTGCATCCTTAAAATGATCGGTTCAATCAGATTCTTATCATTTTTAAATCCATTTGTCAGAATTCCATGTCTGATGTTCACTCTTTTTCTATCCTATTTCATGTTTCGAACATTTCAGGGAAATGTTTTGAATGAAGTACATATGGTAACAAAACTTCTCAAGGAAAGTGCAGTTCGAATCGAAGAACTTATACCTTCATTTTCTAAGAAAACCTGGTCACAAAAATTACGATCATTGGATTTAGGGAAAGTACTTCTCGTAAGTGCTGTTTTACCGAAAATTCAACTTCGTCGACTGATGTTTTCTTGCAGGGTGTGTTTCTGGCAACTGGCGTCGGATTAACCGTAGTTATGAGTCTTCAAGTTAGAAATCATTTTCGACGAACATTTAAAATTATGTTCACATTTATATTTATCATATCAGTTGTACAGAACTGCTACGGATTTTATCTGGTTTGTTTGGGCCAACTTTTATTGACACAAAAAAACTTAGTGAATATGTTTTGTAGGAGGAATTGGCGAAAATCGATACAGTACTTATCAAAACTTTACCGCAACATTGCTTAAGTTATTCCCATGGATTTTTTCATACGATGAAACTGGTATTTACTCGAACAGTACAAGCATCACATAATGAATGCCTCGAATATCAAAAAGCTTTACGTAACGTCCCTCATGCCCATGCTACACTAGCGAAAGTAATGTTTTGAAATGATCACATGAGAATGTTCATGAAAGTCTTTCCTAGGCTGTATCGCTAACTGTGGCCCAATTGTTCATCACGCCACTTGGTGAGATTGGCGAAAGCATCTCGGCATTTTTTGCTGGTTTAATGCTTCATGTGCCTTTTATTGCATCACCAATCGTAATTTCATCCGTTCTATTTTTCTTATTCATTCTGATTATTACAAGATCAAAATATGCGTTAACATCGGTCTATGGACTTTTTAGTTTCCATCCTGTTGTAACACCTGATGTAACAAAGTCGCCTCAATATTTGGAGAAGGTAAACCAATTGGAGCTCAAGGAAAAGGAATGTGAAAATTTGGAACAGAAAATAACTGAATTGAAAAAGCTAAGCCTTCCGCCTCCAAACAATACGACATCATCAGTAGTCGGTCAAAAGTCAGTGAATAGGAGTACACCTCTTTCCGATGAATCGCCGTCTTTAGCTGAACAAACTATTACACAGGAAAAAGTTCCTTCGTCAAATCAAGCAACTACAACGAAGGAACAAGATCAAGACGTACCGACAAATAATTCCCATCATACGGGCTTTAAAGTTGATTGAAAGCAGCTTCTATTAACTCGCATTGTGTGTTTGTTCCTAAGTAGTTTGATCAAAGTATTAAGTAGAAACTACTGCTTTAAATGTGTTGTCCTATTGCATGAGTTTTTTTTTCGTATCAATAAAAACACAAACAACTGTATGAAGATGAGATGATACACACCCGCATTATTATTCCACTTCGGTCTGACGTATGGTAATGAAGGTTTCAATGGATTTTTTTCCTTTCTTTTGACAACATAACGATGTATATGACCACACCAAAGAAAATTTTTTCTTTCTTTCGCGATTGAAAACAAATGCATAGAGACGTGATTGCACAACATGATGTCACTATTTCATATTTTGTAATGAAAGTATTTTATGAAAGAGAAGCTTCAGCAGCAAGATGATTCTGGAAGATTTACCCAATGAATTGTTCATCGAAATCTTTCGATGTTTATCTACCTTCGATCTACTTCGATCCGTCTACAATCTCAATTTTCGTTTCAATCAACTTCTCTTCGCTCATTTTCGCACTTCTACCATCGATTTTCGATCAATAGCTCTGCGTGATTTTCGTCTGGTTTGTCGGGAGTATTTGCCGCTGATAGTCAATCAAATAACCTCATTGCGATTTTCTAACGATGATAACACACCCCAACAAATGGAAGTTTTTCTTGAACATGGTTTAGCACTTCACCAACTACCCAATTTACAATCACTTTCATTGTATGCCATTAATTTACAGGAGGCAATGCTCCCAACAATCTCTCAATTGAGATCTCTTAATCGTTTAATTCTAGCTGATTGCTATCTGTCTTGCGATCAAAACATAAGTCAGAATTTCATCGACGCCATCTGGAGTTTGCCGACTCTGACTTACTCTTATCTGAATATTAGCTTCAAAGAAAATAGAGTTATTTTACCAACAGTCAGGTCGGTATCATTAAAATTTTTATCTATTTGGAGTATTACATATGATCAAATGCAATTTAATACTATTTGCCGGCACACACCTTGTCTAGAACGATGTTCTATTCTATTCAATATGGATTCTCCTGATCCGGTCGACCCTTTTCAACATGAGTTCCCATCAATGACTCGCTTTAGCCTACATTTATCTCACATAGAAGAAAATCATTTAGAGCGCATACTGCAAACGATGCTGAATTTAAGGCAATTAATCGTTGATATTGATTCTCTTGATTCTCATTCATCGAGTCCAATTTTCAATGGTTATCAATGGGAAATGATTTTTCGTGATTACTTACCCCATCTTCAAGTCTTTCGATTGAGAATGAAATTCTATTTCCAGAATGGACATGATTTGGATAGACAAGTAGCTGATTTACTTCGATCCTTTCGCGGTCGATTTTGGCTTGAAGAACGTCAATGGCTCGTTCAATGTCAATGGGATGAAGAAGGTCAAGCTTGTCTGTATACATTACCCTATCGATTTGCAGATTTTCAAACGAGTTCTTCGATGCAGTGTCTATCTACATGTCCCAACAATGAACTTTTCTCATCATTTCATTATGTTGATGATCTTCTCATGGAGTATCATGTCACTCAACCAGAAATTGTATCGTCTATTCGTTTCAACAACGTCAAGGACTTATCGATTCATCCTTCCATTCCAAACCAATTCTTGTCTCGTATTTCTCAATTGGAAAAAGTGACTTCCTTGACCGTTTGCATTACGGATAGTGCGGATGCTAATATTGATCTCCAAACTCTCCTGAATCGAATGCCTAATCTTTCTTCATTCGGTTTTAATCCATGGTCGTTACATCCCAGACGTCTATCGCTCCTTCGACTTACACATCCAAGAATTTCTCTACTCGATTTGCGATATGCCTGGCAACATCTTGATACAGACGAGTGTACTATGCTGTTACAGTCGCCTTTGGGCAAACAATGTGAAGTTCTACTCGTTCGAGTACGAAAACGCGATATAATACCTGATCTGATTAATAATATGACTAATCTTCGTGCACTGAATCTTCAATCGAAAGATGATCCCTTCGAAGAGACAAACGATGATGAATTTGTTTCATGGTTACAACAACAATTACCATCGACATGTGTAATTAATCGAGATCTTGTGTACACAACTGATATTCATATATGGATTGGCTAGAACTACTGTTCGTAGATTGCGTTGAATGTAACGAGAAGAGTATAGAGAATAAATGACTATGCACTTGTTCACACTTTCATTCAGCTTTATCGAATGCAGAAGAAGAAAAAAAAAGAAACGATAACGTCATGTACAACTATTCGACGGTATCACATTCGAATAAATCGATAGTGAGTGGAAAGAATAGTTTTCTTTTCTTTCTCCATCCGTTGAAACGTCAAAATAAACACAGATGGTTCATTTTCGTTCGGTAAGATGGATTGCTGTGATATCGATTCGAACTTGCAAAACACTTCATATTAGACAAACGAACCAAACTTCGCTCATAGTTCTTCACTTACATCACCATTTCGAGACTATTTAGTAACGTAAATAGCCTTCCATACTTCCGTTTGTTATATGTGGTGTATATATTTAAATTAGAACTATCCTATCCATATCGGATATTTATCGTCACAACACAATTTCTTTCTTCAAATTGTTTGCACGGCTGTCAATGACCTATACTGATTTCGTTCAACATTCAAAGATTTAAGCACTACAAGCCACATTTGGTGCTGTTTAGGAATGATAAAGAAGATATTCCTCTTCAGAATTTCTGAAATCTTTCTTTTTTTCTGTAACATTTTATTGATCATATCTCTGATTCGGCGTTACCAAGTGTACACCATTCGCGGCTTTCAGTGATGTCTTTACTGTCGTGTATATTTCGATTGGAGACTTTGAAAAGTTCCGCCGTTTTCTCAGATATTTAGTCTGTTTGAATAACTGAGTCGTCGTGAATCGACCATACTATGGTCTACTGGTAACCATTGGAGAAGTCTGTCGCTGGTTATGTCTCCCTCTCTCGTTTAAGTCTTAAACACCCTGAAAAAGATCAGCGAGAGCCATCGACGTAATTGATCCATTTCGACTTAAATCGTCTTTTTCCAGGTAATTTATTTGTCTTCTCTGTTTTAATTCGCTTTGAGTCAGTTGATGTGTTTGACAGTTCGTCTTTGTTTAACGATTCAGAACATGGACTTCTGTTATAGATTTCGACTATCAAAGCAACGAATCTCTTGAGTAGTTCATCTCGACCAGATGTCGACAAAGAGACAAGTTTCATTGAAGATCAAGATGATAGAGCAACAGCATCGATAGATGCTAACTCCGCTCTTCCACGCAAGTGGATCCGTTTGATTTTGAAAAGTATACATTTTAAACCAAAGTAATCAATTGAAAGCACTGTTTTTTCTTCTCGAAACTAATCTGCGAAATTGACTTCAAGCTTCGCCATCGGCCTGAAAAGAATTAAATTGCGTATACCCTTTTAGACTTACTACACCCCTTTTGAGACTTGGGGCAGTTGGTAACCTGGATTAAACATACGTATTAATAATTGCTTGTGATATTCCAGCACTAATTAATGTTTGAGTAGGTTTTTGAACGGCTTGCTGTTGACTAGTCACTATGGTGGTTTGTTCTTCTATCACTTTCTCGACAATATTTGTTAATACTTTTATGGATTGATCAACAAAATATCGGGCGGATAAACACTGTCGATCAAAGTCAGTAACATAAACATTGCCGTAGATTTTTCAAATTGGAAGCATTTATCAGTTTGGTATATATAATAAAGATAGGCGTCTTAAATTAAAATTAGGATTATAATCAGTAAGATTTGGATTTTAATTTAGATTTGTTGCAGAAAAATCAGACTTGTGAAATTTTATTCAATTATAATCATCAAAAATTTTTCATTTGGAATAGAATAACTGAATACGTATTTGAATAATTGAATTTAAGTTTATCATATTAGATTTAGGGTGCTTTTATCAATAAAATATTCATATCCTTCTCATTTTCTTTTTCATTTGCAAGTTAATCATAAAAAATTAAACACCTGTGGAGCATAATATTAAGAATATTTTGTTATTTAGAACAGATTTTACGCAGTTGTATTTGACAGATGAAAGGAGCAGAAATGGGTGACTATAGGAATGAAATTTGATTGGATTGAAATCTGCTTGTAGAAATAAGAGAAAAACTTTTTTAATAACATATTGTAGTTTTCCTATGTTTTTTAACAAAACATCTGGTGTAATTATCTATAAATATAATGAAAGCTGTCATTTTCGCAGATTAATATGCGAGAGGATAGTATTCTGCATTTGCATGTTTAGGTTTATTTTTCCTGTGAATTCTCATCCTTTTATTTAGTCACATCTATTCTTTCGACAAAATGACAACGACAACAAATCAAACATCTGCACTAACACAGATCTTTGCTGATGTTCGTGTACAACTTGCTCGCTATGTCTATTGTCCCACATTCGTCATGGGAAATATCGGTAATACTCTTAATATTTTTGTCTTTGCTCGTGAGCCATTACGTACAAGTGTATGTTCAATCTATTTTCTTATTATATCTATTTCAAATCTGATTTTAATCAATATCAGCTATTTAACAAGAATATTACCAACATTAGATGTACCTGATCCATCTCGTAATACACTTTGGTACTGTAAAGGTCGTGCTTATATCTCGGGATTATTTTTAACACTTACGCGGCATTTTCTATGTCTAATTGCTATTGATCGGTTTTTAATTACATCAACAAGTGTTGCTTTGCGCAACTTTAGTTCTTTCAAAGTAGCAAAACGGCTTGTTCCAATAAGTTGTTTGATTTGGGCAATTTTTTATGTACATACTTTAATTGGTTATGAAAATACACGTGGTGGAACAAGTTGTGGTCGACAAGCAGGTTTTTATAGTACATTTACGACTGTATGTACTGTATCGATTGATGCTATTATACCAATTGTTGTGATGAGTGTATTTACTTTATTGATGATCAAACAAATTCGTGCATTACGTTTACGACGAGAAAAAAACGTTATTTCTTCAAAAACTTTCACGATCAACAAAAGGCCTGTGATGACTATTACTGGAACAATCGAACATAACGATCAAATGGGCGGACATAACCAAGCGAATAATTGGGACGCACAACGGCAACAAGAGAAACATTTAACAAGACTTTCATTTGCACAAGTTGTTCTCTACATTATGCTCAACTTACCAAATGCCGTGTATGTTGTTTATATGTTGGTTGCAACAAATAACAAGAAAACAGCAGATGAAATAGCCATTGAAAGTTTTGTTAGTTCATTTGCATCAATATTAACCTATGTTTATCTCACGGTAAGAAAAATTACTTTTGCTTTGCCTTATATAGATTCATGAGTTGCCTAATTCGACTTATATTATAAATGGATATCTGATAGACTACTCTCAGTTCAAATATAAATAGATGTATAATCCTACACGTTTAGGAATAGATAGGGATAGATTTAGTTGTACCTGTGTATACCGATGGACATAGACTGACATATAGCTCGGGTGAGAGTATTCCTGAGACTATGTATAACAAAATCTATCGCTATCTATTCCTAAGTATGTGTAGGAGTGTATTAGGAATTCGTCTCTTATATTATAAGTCGCTACTCTAAGTCTTAGTATTATTCTTTCTCGAGCAAATCAAGTAATTTGTTGTTCTATTTTATTTAGCTCAATTTCTACATATATACATTATCATCGAAGACATATCGAAAGAAAACGAAACAAGCTATTCGGCGATATTTTAACATACGATCAATTCAAATAACTTGTGCTTAAATGTTCTGGAAAGAGCAATTCAAAATGAGAAAAAAACATGTGTGATTTAAATGAGCTCAGCCAATTAACAAATTGAACATTTCAATATTTATAATTACAGGATTTCTTAGTTTGCAAAGAACTTTTCAACAACTTTTTTTCTCTATTAAAACAAATAGAGTTGCATGGGATAATTCGGATTATAAAGTCAGAAATTTTCATTTTGTTTTATTTCTCTCTTTCTCTGCTATTGAAACGTGAACTATGATGGGAACACGCACACCGTTAACATAAGTTCTTTTTCTTAAAGATGTTTTTTATAATCATCTAGACCTTGAAAATGTCGAAATACGTGGATAAATGAATAAATAAACGTAATCATCAAACAGGATTGATTCTTGAGAAAACCGAGATGTTCAGATTTAAAAAGATAAATAATCATCCGCAGTTATTCAAATTTTGTTGTATTTCAAGATTAGTATTGACTATAAGAGAATTTATAAATAACTCTTCCATTATTACAGTTAACGATATAGGTGAGATTGTTTGTAAAAGAATAACTCTTCCCAGAAGGCAACTTTTTGATTTATTTCGATCTTTGTTCAGACTTTGTCGTAGATCTGGTGTATGAAATAATCGAATAATTACCATAGGTTTCCAACGATAAATGATAGTTAGAATAATATTAATAAAAAAGCACACTACGATTGCGCTGTTTCAACGCTTTATTCAAACAAGACACCGCAGATACAACGAAAAGATTTCAACTTTGGCCTCATTTAATTCACTCACGCACAATTCGATCAAGTTCTCAATGACAATACTCTTTATCGTTGACATATTCTCCAAAGAAATTCGTCAACGAAACAAATATTTCTTCTCTGGTGTGTAATAAATTGTCGCTTTTCCGAGTGTCAGTCTCCATTCATCGACAAGTCGACACCAGTTCGAAGTTAATGTTCCTGCATGAAGATCTGCATTTGCTTCGATGAATAGATCAGTGAGAAATTCATAGATAATTTGTCCTCGCTGGTTGCGAGGCATGCGTAGCAACAAAGAGAAAACAATGTTTTTTCTTGCTTTGATACTGAATAACTTGTAGTAACCTTGTTTTTGTCGGTTTAGTTGAACAAATTCATCGAATGCTTTTGGATCTTCAGAATTTACATAGATATTGGAAACGTTGGCACGACGAGCGTCTGCATCAAATAGATCAAAATAGTCTTTCAATGGATAAGCTCGATCCATTTCTCTTCCAATAATCTTATCCGATCGGCGAACATAAACAGCAATAAATGGACGATAAGAATCTATCGATGATGTTTTCCAAGATGCATTGATAATCTTTTGTACTTCAATCAATGTTTCAGGTTTATAACGCATGAGATAAAAGACCAATTGCGCACGATACCAGTTGAAAGTTCGATTTTGAAAGACAGGTGGATGAACAGGATCTTTCCACTGACCAATATTAGCATTGATATAGATCGTTCGAGTGCCATCAACAACAGTCGGAACTGAACAGTTTGTTATTGGCAAGAAAAAACAATCTGGATTGATGGATTTACAATTCCCATAGATCTACAAGACAAACAAATGGATCAAATAACAAAAAGAAACCAATCGACTTACCCAATCACCGGGTGTTTCATACACACCGATTCGATCATCTGTCAGTGCTTTACCAAATGCCCATGCAATTTGATGAATTGTTGATCCAAAACCTGACCATGCGAATTTGCGAATAATAGCGAATCGTTTATTCGAACAATTTCTCGGATGCTGATGATCGAATAGCCATTTCTGTGCTTGTAATGTATTTGCGATGGTGAATTCATTTGTAGAGGAGTTGCTACATGTACTCATTTGATATCTCTGCGATCCTCGAGCATATTCAGCAGTTCGACATGGTAATAAACTTGCTATACGGAAATAAGTCTCATCAGCAAGACGTAATGACCATAGATAAGTTCCATTATGTTGATCACGGGACGCATTTGACGGTATGAGCTTGTTGGACGTGGTCAAATCCAGTAGGTTATACGATGATTTATAAAAGTAATGATAGGCAAATAAAATTATTCCAAACGAAAGTGTCGGTAGGATGAATTTCCGAACATGGATTAGATTGTTTCTCATGAAAATCATAGATGTTGTTCATCGTTTTGTCAAGACAAAAGAGAGTGATTTCAAAGCTCACACAGCACGTGCGTGTGCCAACATGATTCTTCAGTTTTTTGTCGAGCGTTAGACTTCTTTTAACCGACGATTCATTAACGCGGAGAAAGAAAAGAAAAAAAAACTTTTTTCCTGCCTTCTAAAATGAAAAGAGCAAGGAAACACGATTTACATTGCTTTTCCTTCGACGTTGCGATGAATTTTCACCAAAGGTGTTTGCTCACCTGCATCCGATTTAGATCTATCTTACAGTCCACATATGGGTTATATATATAACTAGATTTATTAAACATATATCATACAATGAACCAGTTTAAATCTTCGGAGTTCGTGTAATTGTTTTTTCAAATAAGATAAGTTAAATTCATGTTTAATAATGAAGTGATGTCAGTTCGTGGAAACGATTAACAATGAAACGGCGCAGTTTGACAATCATCATAGTCGATCTATGTTTACCATCAACAACGCATAATGACTGACAAGTGAGATCCAAATATGAAACGCGACATTTGTCACTTGAGGTAATTGATTGTACAAACGTATGCAACTTTGTTCATCAATGAATAATGTCGTTCTATAGTCCAGGGCATTTAATGGTTATAGCCAATTGAAAACATCATCTGACTAAAACTAACTTGATTATCTGTAAGACATGTTTAATGACTTCTGTTGTATGATATCATATGCAGTAACCGATTAACGTCATATTAACTATTTTCAGCGAACGGATAGTATGTATGCCATTTGTAGTATTCGCATAAAAGTGTCTGATCTGATAGATAATTCTTAAAAACATGAAAATAATCTCAATGATTTGAACGCAGCTTGACAAAACCTATTTAAAAGAAAGTTCTTTACGCATTTTGACAAAAAATAATCAAGTTGTACATATATCTGAGTATTTCTATACAACGAACACGACATAAACTCTTTATCATTGTATGGCATCGTATGAATAGTGAAACTATGCTCATTATCATGATTTGTTTCTTGAATGACTAATTTCAGTTGCTATTGATGCGTCAAGTCGATTGATGGATTATTTGGATAAATATAAAATAAAATGAGAAGTGATATGAACCGTAAGATATCCAATAATATTCTTAATTTTCATGTTATATACAAAGAATATTACATGCGGTTTGCTGTTGAGAAGAGATTTACGACAGAGTTGAATATTAATTTTCTTCATCACATATCAAATGGCAGCTGACGCACTACTAGGCAAAGTCGTTGTGAATATATTTTTTCAAATGTATAAAATCAATTCACATGTCCGTTTTCTTACTTAAGCTAAATAAAATCTTTCATTTGTTTGTACTATAATTGACACCGAAAAGACAGTGGAATAATTGCCCATCCATCGATAATATTAGTTTAGGTCGATTGCCTATTATTTCCCGTAGTGAGCGTCTCTTGTTTAAACACATAGCTATGTATATTCGTTGCTTGGTTATTTCTGCAATAAACAAGTATTTAAGTAAAGAAATTCGATAATCAACAACAACTCTTCATCTCGATGTCCTTGAATACCAGTAATAGAAAACGAAATGTGAGCCTGTTACTCATTTCTGAGTACTTCTTACATATTATCGTTGTTTTGCGATTCCTTTGCCCTACTTTCTTACTCACTTTTTTACCTTCTATCTTTGACGTCATACGTTTTAAGAAGACTATCGTTATATTTGTGCTTTGTTTTATCTTTCAATATTGACGTTAGGTGAGTCTTAATATGAAGATCGACCTACGTAATACAGTGAGAAAAAGGCTTTTCTCTCTCTCTCTCTTCTATTTAAAGCTTTTTATACGCAAAATTTGGTTGCATTTAATTGCAAGAAATTCTTCCAGCAGTAAAAATCATCATTCGTGTAAAAGAAATAAATGCTGAAGATATTATCATTGATAATATGTATAACTACGCTCAACATAATTAATATTTCTGGTTCGAATTGTCCAGATCGTCAGTGGATAATAGAGTCTCTCAAAAAGGTTCAAGTTCCAGGCGCCGCAGTCATCGTGATCAATGCTACTCACACACTTTATGAAGAAGCTTTTGGTTTCCAGTCATTAGTACCACCAATACCAATGAATATTAACACATCAATTTTTCCTCTTGCTTCTGTTTCGAAAACATTCATTGCCGCTGCTGTCATGCAACTTGTCGAGAAGGAACTTGTCGATCTTGACACAGATGTTAATCAATACTTATCCGAACCTGGAAAACGAATCTTTCATCCTAAATATCCGTCTCATTCAATTACTCTACGGAAATTACTTTCACACTCAGCTTCAATCTTTGTCAGCTATGCAGTGCAAAATACGTATTATCAGCCTGATGATACTGCTTATGAACAAAGATCTTTAGCTGATGTCGTTTACCAGTATGTGAATCCAAACACATCAAACTGGTTACCGAAGCCACCAGGCAGTGTTACATCATATTCCAATGAAGGTTCCGCTCTAGCTGCACTGGTTGTCGAACGAGTATCGAAAATGCCCTATAGTGAATATGTCAAAGAAAGCATTTTGAAACCATTGGGTGTAGATATTAGTAAAACGGGTGTCCGTCTATCCGATTTTGCAACTACAGAAAATTTTGTTAAACATTATAATTATGCATTCAATGCATCTTATCTCGAAGGATGGAAACACTTTATACCACAGTTGAATATCACACCGATTTCAGTAAAAATATCACTTTGATTAGTTATATTCATTCTGAATATTGTTTTTGCAGAGCAATTTTCCTACGTGGCTACATATTCCAGACTTCAGCTTCAATTTCTATCCTTCAGGTCTCTTACGAATGTCAGCTAAGACTCTATCTACATATCTTCGCATGTTCATCAACAATGGCTCTTCGATTCTTCTTCCTCGATCTATTGCTGAAATGCGAACAGTAGTTGGCGGTGGACTTATACCGCCTTACAGTCCAGATTCGACGCGTGATTCTACGGGGGTAGGAGGAGGAGCACCACCGCCACCACCCCAGTATGGTCTTAGTTGGTATTGGAATACTATGAGTGATGGTCGTCGATACATTGGTCATACTGGTTTTCTTCCAGGTATGTCACATTTAGTATTAGTCAATGAAAAGCACAGTATTGGTGTGATTCTTCTCACAAATGCTGATATTCTTGGACCGACTCATCTAGCACAAGCAATTGGTGAGACAGGGACAGATATTCACATGGCACTTTTTCAATGTTTCGATACCAATGCTACTACTCCTATCGTTCCTGCATCTGCCTTGCGTGTAACAGGAACTCTGTTCTGTTTTTATGTCACAATTTTAACTTTCTTGCGATTTCTTCTATTTTAGCCCTTTGAAAATGAATTGAATGTATAACTGAATAGAATGTTCTATTATTATAATTAAAATAAATTCTCTAGGGATATTATTACACTGAGTTTTAATAATTTACACTTCTACCTTATTGTGTTAAAGTTGGAGATTCAAGTCAAGTTTTCAACTATTCAGAAACTGATTCTTAATACAGAATTCTTCTGTATAAATATTTGATGAATACAAGAAAGATGAACTGAGGAAATAAATTCTGATAATTATCGAAGAATAATCTCAATATACCGGATTGTGCATAACTTTTTTGGTAGGGGAAACTACTATGATTTCGAGCTGGGCACCAAATGAATTCTATATCAGATTAGAGCCTGTGAAAAGTTGGAACCAGGGTTGTAGTTATCATTTCGATGGATAAGATACTCGTTTAAAATTGCGAATATAGAAGAAAGTCCGTACAAATCGAGGATTGAGCAGAATTCGTTGATACAAGACTACACCACTATGAATACTATTGCAACCTTTATTTCGTCTGCGAAAAAGTGTGATCACTGAGGTAGTAAAAAATGTGCTTTGTTTTGACAAATTTTCTTCTTTATTCGCAATTTCCAACGCTAGTCTCATCTATCGAAATGATGAGTATACCCCTGAATACAACTGTTCACGAAAGGATCTATTCAATGAACTTTTCATTATTATGCTTTACTTCAACATGCTCGCATTGCTCTCCTAACCTATGTCTTTATTATATAAGTTTTCAAATTAGAAATAGAATCCCAGTTAGATACATTATTACATGAATCCATTCAATCTACGAGCAGGTCAACAAACACAACGTCATGGTAGCGATTTATCAAACATGGTATGTAACTATAGATTCTGAGCGACGATTTTTCTCTCGAAAAAGATCTTTGTTTATTGATACGAAAGAAAATTGCTATTAGGAATTGTTCAATTGATGTAAATAATCATTTGTATTCTTTTTGTGTTTCAATTGTTCGTGCATAGCATTGAAAAGTTCATCACATTGAATAAAATCGTCTGACTGTTGTATGTGTGAAAAAGCAATCATCGGTAGTTTTCTCAGCGTTCTTCCGCTTAAGCCATCACTTTCTTCAGCCAAACTCCATAATTTACCTTTGATTTCTTCGGGTCGACTCGCTGACGAATGAATGAGATTTTTTTCAATTAACTCATCTAAACACGCTTGATAGATATGAAAAATTGTCTTCAGTGACGGCGGGCCAATAAACAAAGTTAAATCAGATCGATCGATTAACGCTTGATCGATGATTTCAATAAGATTCGACGTTGTTAAAATGAGAATATTCGAAAATGATTTCAAGCGATCAATCTGTGTGAGAAGCGTATTGACGACACGCAACATGTCTGATGGTTCATTTGATGACAATGATGATGTTCGTGACATCGATAGAGATTCAATTTCATCAATAAGAATAATAACAAATGTCATTGGATCAAGACAAATCTGTGTAATATCGTGAAAGAATCGAGTTAAATTATGTGACGATTCCGAAAACCACTTGGAGAACAATGAACCGGCATTTAATTCGTAAAAGTAGAATCGAGAAAACAATTCTTTCATTCGAATCGACACTTTCTGAGCTAAGCCTTTACATAGTGTTGTTTTCCCGCATCCTAAAATACATTGAAATAGACATTTAGATTGATTAACGGTAATCTGTATCCGGAAGTTCGGAAAAGGATATTAGGGCGCAGCTAATTTAACTATCGAGATCATAGCGGGAGGATATAATTAACATTGACAGTGAGTTCTTGAATGAATGTTCTCACGAACGTCATCACCCCCTCATTACGCGAGATGCAAAACGAGAGACACACCCGGTGGTCCATAAAGAAGAATAGTTTGATTACAATGCAGAACAGTGCGATCAACATTTGCTTTATCGAAACGAATCACGGTGAAAACGTATTGCATTAATTGTGATTTCAGTGGTAAATCGTATTCTAATGTTTCCCATAGTGACTCGAATTGTTCATGTGGCAACGACCAACGCGAAGCAAATTGTTGCTTTTCGTTTTCGACGAGAATTTCTTGAATCGATGGATGATCATCTTTGGTTTTATATAAGAAAATGTTCATCGAATGAATTTCTTTACGTTTCTTCGTTTGATTTTCTTCGAAATCGCCGATAAAAATTTTCCGAACGAACTCTTTCAACAGTGAATAATCGGCAAATGAATGGAAGATCAGCGAACGGTTGAGATGTTCTTCCTGCTTCTGCACGAATTCATATACTTGATGTGCCAATTGATCGAGAAGATTTTCCGATAAAGTTCGACAATTAACTTCAATAAAAAATCCATGAGCAAATGCTTGTGCTAAAAGCGGAATCGTTTTCTGTATTTGTTCGAGAGAAAGTTCATGATTGGACAGATTTGTCGACTTTTTCAATCGCTTTCTCAATTTATTTTGTGTTGATGATGTCACTGATATTGTTTCTCTCATTGGATAAAATGACAAATGATAAACACAAATCAAGAAAATCAATCTTTGTTTAAGAAAGACGCGCTTTATTAACAAAAAATAAACAACAACACACTTGTTTTCTATTATCCAACAGACGAGAATGGCAAAGACTTTGCGCACGATCGAAATAATTTCAAATAGGCTTTTCGATATTTCGTCTGAATGAATGGATAAAGAACTGGATTACACGTCGAATTCAACCACAAGAGCCAAAAGGAAATCTCGTAGATAAGCGAAGAAATCTTTAAACCAGCTGTGGATGCTGTTGCACATATCACATATGGAAATAAGAAGATAAGAAAAACAATAACAAGAATAAATAAAGAGCGAGCCGCTTTCCGATCGCGAATAATCCGCGAACGCTTTTGACAATATTCACGATATTTTGGTCGATAACGAAATGATGATCCTCTGTCGTCGAAATTTGCTCGTGAGGCATCAAGGTCACACTCGTGTACCGTTTCGCTCTGATAACGGCGAGAACTTGAACGATTTGTACTGGCAGATTTTCGCAAAGAACGCACTGTCAATGATGAACTAGAGAAAAGAGAATGACCTTGAAGAATTAATTGATGAAAGAGTAGGCTTTACTTGGAAGATCGATGTTGAACGATGGGTGGCTGAGGTCGGCACAGAGTGCTGATGTTTTGATTGGATGAAGAGGTCCGGATTAGATTTTCGTTTCGTTCAACGACGAGCGTTACACGACGTTCTAGTGGATTCAATTGAACTTTCGTTTCAGACGGTGTACCTTGTTCATCTTCGCCATCTTTCTCTGTTCCATGTAAAGACGACATCGGATTTTCGATTTTAGACTTTGGAAAATGATGCACATTTATGAGGCGACTCATTTTACGACTTCGTTTCCAGATATTTAACATAATCAACATATTTAAAACACATAAGACAATAAATGGCCAGATAAAATAGTTAAATTGTGCTATTAGCATATAAATAAATGAATTATTATAATCACCGGAACAATCGGTTCGAGTAACATTCGTTTCCGTTGAAGAAAAATTTATCAACCAGATACCTGGTGCAAAATTTACTACAAAAAAAAGCAAAGAAGGTCGTTTTTTCTCTTCTTCTTGAAAAGCATTTCCCTACAAAATGAAAGACACCAAATTCCACACATAACGATGGAAACAAAATGTTGTTTCATATATTTCCGATAGACAATTGGGTATGCAATTGACCAATAACGATTAACAGTGATTGCGACGATATTGATCACACTGGCCATCGTTGCAACATCATCAACAGTGACCTAAAGAGATCGCATTGTTGACGAACACGATCAACATGTTTGTCTTACCCAAATTTTGCAGAAAAGTCTTCCGAATGGCCATATTTGCGTTAAACTAAGAAATTTATACATAATAAAATATGAAATTCATTTTCGCTGATCGGATTTGTCTGGCATTGGTATGAGAAGAAGCAAAAATCGCCTTAGAAAACTTACCTGAATGGAATATAAAAAGGAATGCAAAAAAATCCAACAAGAAAATCCGCAATAGCCATATTCAATATGAAATAATCTTTTTTTTGTAAAGAAACAAGAGCAAGTATAGAAAAAGTCAATTCTGAGATGACTTACCATTGATTGTACGTAACTTTTTGTCACAATAAAACGCCAAAAGTACGATAATATTGCCCATCGCTGTTGTAAAAGCAATTAAGCTTAAAACAATTCCAAGCAATGAAGAAAGAATGATTGATGAAGATTCGGATTCATCTGTCATCGTATCATTGAAAATTGCAAATGGAGGCGGGTACATTATCATCTCATTTTCTATATGAAGCAAACAAAGGCAAATTCTTAATTGTTATTAAGCTAAGATATTCTTACTATCATAATACAGATCCATAGCGAACTGTAAACAAACGTTATGAGAGGAGAAAACCAATATATGATATAGAAAATCTATCTCGTTCTAACCAAACGGAAACAACTATCAAGTGGAATATTAATTTTATCTTTAATAGCAAGTTCTTTTCGAATTATTTCTCCTTCAGTGAAATTTCTCATGTCAACGGACCAATTATTTCAATCGTCATTCAAAAAAAAAACAACTAAACTTTATTCATTATTAGCTTTACACAAGACATTTTCTTACCTTTTTTCCCAAGTATTTTATAATTAAATTCTTTGCTCCGTTGAAGATCGATAGCTTGACCTTATTCTGTCTGATTTGTATCTCCTAATGATATTTTGAGAAACGCTATTATTCCCACTTGTTATTTTTGACACTTTTCATCTCAGAGAAAACACTAGTTGGAATGATAATAAAGATTTTTTTCCTCTGTAAGGAAAAAGAAGATTCTTTTTTTTCTCTTTCTCATCAAGAGCAATTGACGTACTTATAACGATAAGATGATGCCTAAGGTATTGACCGCTCTTTACTTCCTTGTTATCTGCAGGAAGTCCAACTACACATCCGGAAAGTGATTTCCTTCTGTAATTGATAGTGAACAACGCGCATTTCTTTTCTGACAATAATTTTCCAAATATTTCGCATACTTTGCAGATACAGTCCATGTGTTTCCATAATGAGAAGCAAACTTAGTGACGAAAGAACAGAAGAACAAGACATGTATATTCACATATGTCATCGATTCATTGACTAAGAAAAATGATTTAGGTCGATGACTATTGGATAATGTTTCACAAAGCACGAAATCAATTTAAAAGTACGACTACATCGAAATAAAAGGAGACCATTTCAACAGCCGTTTGTGATTTCTCTTCCGGACTTTGATGACTCTGTAATCATTTACTTTGATGAAGATATTAATAAAAAGATTGGCTCGTCTGGAATCATCGTATCTAAGATGATTACATAGATTGAGAGGTATATAAGTGTCAGAGAGTTAATTTTTGTCACTTTTCGCCGACTTTGACAAACGATAGAATAAAACGGGCAAATAACATCATTTGAACTTAGAGAAAGTTTTATCAGGTCAATTCAATTCCTTTCTCTTTTGTTTTCCATTATATATACTCTTCTCAGTGGGCGTTCATTGTGGGGCACTCAATTATTTATAATTACTTCGAGTAAAAAAATTCTTACTGAAGTGTCTAAAACATAGAAACCCCCTACTTGCGCATGTGATTGCACTTCATTGACTGGTCTCGAACACACAAATCTAGCAGTAATTCGCAAAAGTGTTCAAGTACTTTTCTGGTGTTTAGAAACATATTCGGTAAGAGAAAGATGCTAATAAAGTATTCGACGAGCGTTACTTGTTCTCTGACATTTCATCTACAAAACTAATGCATGTTATAGATAAGAACTATTATTAAATTAGTAGCATAGATAAAGTCAAAGCACACTGTCTTATCCGATTAGCAACAAGACGGATTGTAAACTTGTTAATGTGAACCGACCTTCCTTATAAGCCGAGCCCATAATTTATCATATATGTGACATATAATATGAAAATTAATCTTTCATCACTTTATTTATACATTTTCGTGTGTTGTGCATCAGATAATGCTTGGAAATTAGCATTACAAGAACAGATGAGATGCATGTCTAGTAAATCAATGACGCTGTCTTGTAACTGTTGTCAAAAATCTCCATAGAAAACGATCACCACAATGGAAATATTTCAAGGACTTGTCTATGAGAAAGTCGCCATATCCGATTTTCCGACTATCTCTCAGATAATAATCAATTTCTTACACATTCACTTTGCTCAGTGTTAGAGTGTCTATATAAAGAAAAAAAAAACAATGTGTGCGTAATAGAATAGGAAGAAAGTCATCCTCTGATTATGGAGTTATCATTGTTTGATAGTATTTGTAGAATGTTTACTTATACATGTAGTTTCGAATATTTTACAGAAGATTTTTGTGGAAATTGGGGTTAAGGTTCACTTTTTTAGTATAATTTGTGGATTAAAGGAAAATATTCGGAAAAATTGTCTGGTCGATCAGATAATCCGCATGCGTCAAGTTCTTTCAATTTAGCAAAATTGAAACTAGCAGCATCAGCAGTAAAACTATTCGTCACTCTCACCTGAACAATTAGTCACCGTATTTTCTTTGGCTACATATGAATAAAAATTCCGTTGTATAAATTAACACCATCGATATGAATCGAATCAGATCTTTTCACTGTCAATGAGAACGTTAAGTCCTCAAGATTTATCATTCGACGAAGCAATGTAGTAATTGAATTATAATAACGATAAACATCGCAGAGTGAGGTTAAATGAAAACAGTTCAGCTTGGGAAGTTTGCTCTAAATTCAATCACGTCTGAATGCAACTCACAAGTCTCGAACAAACGCGTTCATTCAGCCTGCTTTGGATTCTTCTGGTAATTGGTGTCATCGCTGATATTTTTTTTTCGCTTTTCGTTATCGACAAAGCCGATTGAACGATGATACAACATCGTCGAGTGAATCTAGTGTAATACCACCACACAACCAAAAAACATCTGCTAATCCTTCGTTCATGTGGTGGGATCAAAACGGCCCTATTGCATAGTTTTTCATGCTGTATTATATCAATAAATATTCTTTTGATACATTGCAAGCTGTTGTGTATAGTCTCCAGTTGATAAGAGTTAAAAAATGAGGACACGAACCAGATTATAGATGAATATGTTTGTGAACAATAACGAAGATGATTCTCCACTGAATTCTATCAAGGTAAACAAAGTCGAGGATTTGTTGAAGATGTTAATAAACAGGTGAATGTCAACAAAGCTTTCCTTTTTCAGTCGAATTCATAGAAGGGATAAACACTCTCCAAGTAGAGTGAGAAATCTCTATATTTCGTCGTATGTTTTCGTTTGAAATCTCCATAGTAAAACCGTTTCACGAAATCCACGCGACGAATTCAGAGTGTACAAAATTCTATTCGTAAACCCATTATCATCTTTGACCATTAACTACGATCACTCCACAACTGTGTGAAGATGTTAACAAAGAACAAAAAAAGAACTTCTATTAATTTGTGTACATGCGACAATCATGCTTTCCACCGGTCAATATTTGTTCGGTCATTGTTAAAGTCAAGTTGAACAGTAAAGCAACGAACGTTCTTATCGGTAGTTCACATATCGGCTGCACAAGACGCCAGGACTGAATAAAGATATTCGAGAGAAGTAATTCGTTAGGCAACGAAAGCAAAGTGGTCAACGATGGCATTGCTTTGACGTGAATGAACACAGTCACAGATACACAGATAGTCACTGTTCTTTGTTTTCTGTTTCGCATATTCGATGTTTATTCATACGACAAATATCATATCGAAAACGACCAAGAAGTTCCGTCATGTGTTTTACGATTTCAAAGCGATGAATTGTCAGCAAGGGAGAAAGGCAATAATTAAAGAAAAGAAACGTCTTTTTTACTATAGAAGGTCGACGATGGAACGACTATTGCAAAAGAATAAGATGTGATTTCATGACTGGCTCAAAGCTACAACAACTGGCTTCGGCATTCACATAACGTCCTATCATTTGTTTCTATGATTTTATGAGTGAGAATTGATTAGATCGTCGAATAAATCGATCAGAAGTATGCACACGAACCACATTATCTTGTCTTGATCCTTTCTGATGTCTCTCCTCAGACATCATCTTCATCATCCACAAACAGTGAGACTGACCCACTAGCGACATCTATATGGTGACTTTATGCCAGTTTTGTATTTTCTCTTACGGAAAAACACAAAAGAAAAAGAATTTTTTCGATAATTTTATTAAAATAAAAAAGTCGTTTGAGAGGAAGAAATCTCTCGTGATGAGTCATTGTCTTGCACAAGATTTTTTTATTTATTCTCTGCTACGACCACATTGTTTTCCGATATAAACTGATAAAGAGAAAAAAAAAGGAAGAATGGTTTGGCCTGAAGTTGAACAAGTCGCATCAAATCATCGATACGAATTGGTTTTATCAGGTGATAAATTACGAAAATATTATGAAGAAAAACAAGCGTTAGATGAGACGATTTGGACATTGAAACAATTGAATTTTCTTGAGATCAGCCAATGTCCATCAATCGAATATCTCTCTGGAGATATCGGAAAGTTAACTCATCTATCAACACTGACGTTAACCTCGAACAAATTGAAAGAAATTCCCATCGAAGTTAAACTCCTAGTCGATCTTCGGCATTTGAATCTATCGAATAATCAAATTCAACGGTTAAATGATGATTTATTCGAAAAGCTCGATCATTTAGAAACATTGAATTTAAGTCAAAATCTTCTGGAACAACTTCCANTATTCATTTCTCCAACATATCTGGTGTACCATCGAATGCTCCTGAAGAGCGGCAACGACAAATAAGAAGACAAATGATTAACTAGGATTGAGTGAGTGGAACAGTAAATCAATAGTTTATTGTTTTTCTATTTTGTTTTTCGAATAAAATATGAGAAATAAACAATCTTTGCTTTCTCGTGAATAAATGCATTGAAGTCGATCGACTATTTGACATAGTTAAAAGTATTTTTAGCACAGCGTTGGACTGTTTCTTGGAGATCTGAATTTGTAAATAGCATATGGCGAAGAATTCTTGCCTTTCGAAACAGTTCTCACGTAGCAAATTAGCAGTGACAGATGTTATTTGATCTTTTGAGTAGCTTTTTTTCACAAAGAATGACTTTGAATGATTCAACTGGTAATCTATTTTACTTTTTTTCGAAACAAATCAGAAAAAAGTATCACAAAAAACTTTTAACTACATAATGTAGAACAAGAAATCAAACTATGGAGACATGTTTTCGTTTGGCCGATTTTGGAGTGGTTCTACAAGAAAAACAAAAACAATGCCATTTTCATTTAGTGCTAACGGAATTACTTCGAATGTATCTTTTCTATATCAAAATTCAATGGGATATTTTCTTTCACAGCTTCTACGTCTATAGCTGAAATGAGGAAGGAAAAATAAATTCATCTATACTTACAATGTATATGAATCTTTTGTAATTCGTAGTGAAGCGTATCTTTGTTCACACGACTCGAAGCTTCCTTTCAAGATGATTTGACTTCATCATGTGTATGATAAAATAGTTGACTTACAAGTACTTTAAGACAATATCTGTATTTGCATAAATGTCGCATTGAATTAACTTCAAGATTTCGATATCAAGACAGACATCTAGTGAAAAAAAGTAGTCACATCAATGAATTCATCTATTTACTTGATGAAAATGTACAGCCCAAGTCGACAAATCCCATACTCGGATCCGATCGGATTTTGTCGGATCCGAAACACAGATTTTCTAAAGGTCATCATAGAACCTAGCTAAAAATAACACTCATAAAATTTGCAACAAATAAATGGATTGTTTCAGTCGAAATCCGATGCAATTCCGTCACCAGGAATCCTATCGGTTCCCATCGGATCCAACGTCGGATTTGTTGACCTGGGAGGTTTACCTTGAAAGTGGTTCTTCATGAAATTTAACTCAATTCGTTTTAAACAAGATGTTTCCAACAAGTCTTTGAGCTAGGCATTCGCAATTGAAGTCTTATCTTTTGTTAGTTCGTCAATGATGCCTGTTAATTCCTAAAGATACGAAGTAAAAGTTTATTGAGTGAAGAGCCATAGACATATGACACATACGTTCAATGCTTCGTCAGCTTTATTTTTATCGAGGAACAAGTTTGCTTTTCCATATTTGCACAAAAGCTTTTCGAATGATGACATTTATGTTTGATCACTAGAGATGAAATTAATCTGAAATGAAATGAATGCATATCTATATCTAGAAAAATAAGTGAATCAACAGAATCTCGAACCGATAACGATTTAGACTAGGCGAAACGAACGAACACGAGACTAAACCGACGGATACCGACAACTTGTTCCTCCTTTCTCTACTATAACTGACCTTCATGTCATAACAAACGAATACGTCGACTAAGGAAAATATTTAATTCGTTAGAAAAGAGTAGAAAATGAACGTATTGTATGGGATCAAATTATGTCAGTATCAAATAGCAATGAATGAAAAACTTCTCTTCATAAGAACCTTTTCGATATAGTAGCCATTAATACGTGTACTTGAAGTGACGAATGATTTTCCCTCGATTAAATCTCGTTTCCTCGTTATATCCACACTTTATGGTGAAAAAGAATGTTCAAAGCAAGAGTTGTCATTACAACAAGACTCAAGAATCATGATCCGAACACCAAACCGAAAGAAACTCGATCTCTAACAATCTCTGAGATCAACAAATCGTTTAATACATTGTCTCGTGCTGTTGTAGAGTTTTCGACAAGGTCAGATTCGGGTGTTGATAACCACGGATGTAGCAGCACGTGGTTTAGATATTCCACAAGTTGATTTAGTTATTCTCACATCACCACCACAGGTTTGAACTTGTTTTATTCATGATCATCCGACAAAAACGAGTGCAAATTCAATAGGATTGGGAATCGTATGTTCATCGATCGGGTCGAACTGGAAGAGCTGGAAGACAAGGAGTGGCCATTTGTATGTTCACTGACGATCAAAGTAAACAACTGAAACTTGTTCAACAGAATGCGGTAAGTTTCCTCGTCTTTGTCCATTCTTCTCTCAAATGATTTCCTTGTTGTAGAATATTCATTTCTCCAACATATCTGGTGTACCATCGAATGCTCCTGAAGAGCGGCAACGACAAATAAGAAGACAAATGATTAACTAGGATTGAGTGAGTGGAACAGTAAATCAATAGTTTATTGTTTTTCTATTTTGTTTTTCGAATAAAATATGAGAAATAAACAATCTTTGCTTTCTCGTGAATAAATGCATTGAAGTCGATCGACTATTTGACATAGTTATTCATAGTTAAATATATTTTCAGCGTAGAGTTGGACTGTTTCTTGGAGATCTAATCCACATTGTGAAACAAGAAATCAGATTATTGGTACATGTTTTTCCTTTGACTGAGTTGTCAATGATGCCACAACATAATTCGATCTAGATCCGAGTTGAATGAAATATATTTTCTCGCAGCTTCTACGCCTCCAGTTGAAATAACGGTATTCTAAAAGGACATCTGGACTGAGTGAAGTTTTGTCATACTTAGATATCAATAACAGTGATATTTCATAAAAGACCGCTCACTAAGAAATAAATAATAATATCTATAATTGTAAGGACAAGGTAGGAAAGTGCGTGCAATGAGTTTGAGTCTTATGTAACTCACCTTGAAGGTTAGTTTGGTGAACATGGCTGTGGACTTGATAAAATAGTATTAATAGCAATGAATTCAATTATTTATCTAATGAGAAACGCGTCGGTTCACCAGAAAAACGTCCTTTTGCGCAGTTCGCGTCAATACGTTTCAAACAAGAGTCTTCTAACAATTTCTTAGCTTCTCTTTTGACAAGTCTTCATTCACATATGCTAAATATGTAAATCACAAAAAGAAAGTTGTTTAAGCAAAGAGTAGTGGACATACATCAAACGCGTGATCCATTTTATCATCGGCCAGACACGTATATATTTTCTCCAATGCACAGAAAAAATGGTCGAGTGATCACACTGGTAGTTTGTATTGCCTGGGATAAAATTGATCCGAGGTGCAATAAATATATATATTATGTATAAAAACCATTGGAGCAACGAAATCTCGGATAGATAGAATGATCTGGACTAGGTTGAAACACAGGAATATTACACCAAACCGTTGGATGACGCGGATTTCTCCTATATTCTCTGCTGTAAAACAAATACACTGCATTTGATCCAACCTCGTTTTCTCTTCATTTCTCAAGAATGCCGATCGGTTAGGAGCTAGTCATCCACCACTTTCAGATGCAATCGGGAATTCTGATGGCGACTGAGAAGACAAATGATTAACTACGTAGAATTGATTAAATCAATATTTTATTCATTTCTGTTTTGCATCAAATGAAACACGAAGGAAAGTCTTTGACTGAACGAATCTATCGGAACGTCTATTCGACATAAAACAGCTTCTTTATGTTTAATTACTATTATTTATTCACAAAAAGAAGAAGATTTCTATTATCTAACAAGGAAATTAACGTTTCTTTAATGGAGTTATTTTTGTTAGCGTCGAATAGTCATTTATTTGTGACTGGATCTGTTCTTTTGATAAATAAATGGCTGGTGGGACACAAACTGGTTGATACGTCACAACCGGATAATAACCAATAATTATTGGTTGACTGGAAGGGGAAGATAAAGATGGTGGACGATGAGTTTCTTCGACAACGACTGTTTCGTCTTCCGACTTTTTAATTGAACGATCTTCATGAGTAGAATAGGGCGTTGACGTATGTTTTATTCGCGATATCTAAATTAGAACAAATAGATTCATTTTGAACTTTCTAGTTGACTTCTCTGACTTGATGTTTTTGTCGAGATTTGTTTCCTTGTAGTTTTGACTGCTCAATGGAATGAAATGTAAAACTAAAATCGTCGTTTGATGTCAGATGACTAATTGAACATTGATCAAATGTAAAATCATCATGATTCTGTTCACTCGAATGAGTCTTTGTCAGATTCTCTAATTGTTGTGCGTTTTTCACTTGAAATTTACTTTCCTGTTTCGAATCCTGAAGAATTGTTGAATAAAATGAATCACTTAACGATTGCAGACGTTCACCAAATGTCGATAAACGATTCGAAGACATTTCTTGTTCGACTAGTTCATCAAAATTCCATCGAATCTTTTCTTTTGTTTTCTTCTCGAATAAAGAACTGCATACAATCATATATATATAGCTAAATAAATCATTCTCTTTCCTCTTATCAAGATGCCGCTGGATATCGATTGAGAAAATTCCATACTGTGATGATTGCCTCATATAGAAGATAGATAAAACGAAGATTCAACAGTAACATGGATGACAGCACCAAAGAAAGCAAATGTTACTTTCATTATACATTTTAGATTCCTTTGAATTTAATGACATTTATATTGACGTAATAGATTTCTTTGAAAACTAATCCATTTGCAGTGTTTTTATGTTAGGTTTAATCGACATAAGTTTACTTTTGTGTATGAAAAGCGATGTTTTGTGCTTTGACCTCGCACCTAATTTCGCTTTCTTTTGTTTGATCAGTTTACAAAATGTAGGTCTTCTTGCATAAAAATTATCATTTTGTGTTTAGCGAGTCATTTTATTGAAATAAATTGACATGCACAGAGCCGTTCTTTTCAACAAAAGAATTATTTATATGTAGAAAATTAATAATGTATTATTATTTTTTTATTACTTAAGTTATGGTAGAGTGATAGAAAAGATGAAAAGCTTCGTTGATCCGCACAGAAAAAAAGGCCATCTGAAGTAACCGAGCATTTTCTCGATGAGCATTCCCGTATAAGTTTCTACTCTGTTATTTGAATTATCCATTCTATCTACGGTATAATATATCAGCAATGGTGATACCATCCTACATTCGTTTCTGGATTCTATTAGCACCTTTGGCTCCATCTATTATCATCACTATTTTTGTTCTCTATCACTTATTGAAGAATCGAGTATTACGTTCAGCTGTCAATAATCATGTGATTATTGTTCTTCTCTTTGTTGTACTTGTAGAAGAACTTACTGGAACTGTGTGGAACATATATTTTTTTCGAAATAATATCAGTCCGCTATTGACACCAACATTTTGTTATGCTTGGGTGTATTTGGATACAGTAGCGACCGTATCAACCTATATTTTAATTACTTGGGCAGCGATAGAACGTCATATTCTAATTTTTCATTCCAATCTGTTAATAACAAGGAAAAAACGTCTCATTTTTCATTATCTACCTATCATATTTTGCATTCTATACCCGATGACATTTTATTTTGTCGTATTTTTTCTTGTACCTTGTGATCTTCCATTGTCGTATACAATTAGACAATGCGGTCGTTATGCATGCATTCTTAGTTCACCGAAAATGGGATTGTATGATGGCTTGGTACATTACGTTTTGCTTGCGTTTGTTACTGTTATATTTAGTGTGAGCCTTTTTCTACGTGTGTTACATCAAAAATATCAAACTCATCGGCGAGTTATTTGGAGAAATTATAGGAAAATGGCATGGCAACTATTTTTGATTGCTCTTCTTTACACGGTCTTGCAACTACCACCTATGTTACTATATGCTGCTTATTCCGCTGGCCTATCACGAACTGTGGGATCAGATTACTTTTCTAACTCATTATTTTTCAGCTTTTACATAGTATTGTTAACTCCATTTGCATGTGCAGCATCACTACCTGGATTACGGACGAAATGTCGAGATGCATTATTGTTTTGGAGAAGAGGACACACCATCAGACCCGTACAAGTAGTAGCTGTGACTCCTGCTAACGTTCAGCAAGGGGATGGAAACGCGACGGGTCGTATTTAATATTGGCACGAGTTGTGTTGCATGTTGTTATATTTGAAGTTGTAAATTTTAAACGTTAATTAATGGAGTAATACAAAAACATGAGACTGTTGAAGTGATGTGTGCTAATAAACCTCAAATTTGTGGAGAAAGTGAACATTTGTAAAGCAGTCAACAATGATTGTAGTATTCTTCCATTGAGCAAGACAATTACAGCTGTTATCGCTCAGCATCCGTGATGTTACAAGGATACTGCCATTCTAAAAGAAAATAATCAGCTGTTTTCGAAATACTTGGTTAATAAGAACGTGAACGATAGAAAACAAATGACGATTTTCATACGGAAGCTTCTCGTCATATAATATTTAACGGCAACTTTCTAATGTAGACTTTTTCTATTGATGACAGCAGTTCTTGAAACTTGCATGTCACTGTATTTCGAAATCTATGATTATCTCTAATTATTCTCATTGTTTTCATCGATCTACGTAACGTTGGCACATATATTTGCAAGGCTTATCGATAGTCTAAATGATGTTAATAGTAAATCAAATTGTGTTAGAAAGAAAAAAAAAGGCGTTCAAAATCAAAACTCAGTGAATGCTGAGGAATAGAAGTCTACTGAGTCGGTATAAACTTCGAGCAGCATTCTTGCTCAATACATTATGATTGAAATAGACATCTACGAGTTACATAACTTCATATGCTATCATATAATTTACCGTTTGTGTGTACACATGATGTACTTTATAATATAAGCGATTGGTCATGGAAGATATAGAATGGAAACATTAAGACATATGTGATTAGTTTGAGACTGTAACAGAAGGTGAGAACGAGTACAACGGCCTAAATTTATGCCTCTTCATCTTCAAGTTATTAGACTATTAATTGCCATCTGTCGTCTAAACCATTCATTTTATTCCCGCTTATAAAAATAACGAGATCGATATTAAGCGGTGTTTTCGTAACATATTGATTTTAACCTCCATTGTTCTTCTCCTGCTCTCCTTATGTCATGGCTTGACTATTCGACAACAATTAACAAGTAAGTTCAGTGATTTTTTTTTCATTTTTAAGTTAAACACATGGTCTGTATCCGCTTAGCCAAGAACTTGATAGTTGGTATTGGCGATTCATGGACGTAGTTCCGTTGGAGCGTAAATGGTCGTTCACCAAATGCATATCCACTTGTTGCTGCAAAACATTCAGTACGCTTCCTTATCCTCCCACGCATATTGTTATCACTACAGGTGGCAATGATCTCGGTGTTGCTGCTAAACTTATTACGCTCAAAACCTAAGCTTATGGCTGTTTACAAAAGACATTCAAGCTCATGTTCGAACCGCTAAAGTTTATGCACTTCCCTATCCGAATTTCGTCGGCAATTCAAAATAAACTTCCAAACGAAGCTAAATGTCGTCAAATGACGGAATTGACGAGAGTAACAATCAAGGAAGCTGCTGCTGAAGCCAACATTGGATATATTGCTGTTTCGGGTGTTTTTCATGGTCATGAAACGTTTTCTGCAGATCCGCTTATTTTGGATCTTTTTGACCGAAGTGCTGCTCATCCAAATCAAAAATGCTATGCTAAAATAGAAGAAATGATCGCCAATTATTTGCAAGCCGAATAATAATAAACGTCGAGTTGCTCCTATTCATGACTATTATCAATAAACTGATGAGAAAATACACTTCTTTGCGTGTGCAAATTGCAGATTGACGTACACATAAATTATTTGATTTCGGTTTAGCCGAAACACAGGACGTAAGTGAGAATAAGAATGTATAAAGCAACGGCTTGTGTTCATCATGTTTTTCACTAGAGTAAAATTTTCAACGCCCGTCAGTTTCGGACTTCCGCACGAAATCCGCCAAACAGTAATTTCCTTTCCACATATTTTCATCCATTCCCATTTGTTCGGAATGGGCGATACAAAACGTAGTTCATCCATTTTGTCTCACATTTGACATATTTTATCTCCAATAATGAATAGCATTGAATTTATACTTAAGCATGGTTGTACTAAATACTGATCCGAGATCATACTTGGTTTTATTCTTGAAGTATGATTCACAAAAACAAATTATGAAAATTCAAAACGAGAAGAAAATCAAGTGTTCTTTTGACTTCGAGATCATTAAACTGAAATTATATGCGAAAAGAATGGTTGGTAGTCTATCCCAAATAGCTGAAAAAATAGTCAATCGTTAGAGCACCATCATTTCTTTCGACCAGTTTCTATCACATAGATGTTCATAAATTGAATGAAAATAGGCCGAAGGAGCTTGAGTTGATGCTGCTGATGCCTTGATAGAACAACAATTATCGCGTGTCATATTTCACACTTTGATGAAACACGAATGCAACCTGGTTTTCTCACTTTCTTCGTAATGTAATGA
This sequence comes from Adineta ricciae, assembly GCA_905250025.1. Taxonomy (NCBI): domain Eukaryota; kingdom Metazoa; phylum Rotifera; class Eurotatoria; order Adinetida; family Adinetidae; genus Adineta; species Adineta ricciae. The sequence continues at coordinate 112,773 of CAJNOJ010000158.1, read as the reverse complement.
ACAGATAATCCTAATAAACGAGAGGTAATGAGAACATTCATATTTTCATTTATCCTGTTGGAGATTTAACGGTGCTGTTTATCCTCGTTATATTTTATTACAATAGTTTATTCTCATTAATCCGATGTGCATAAATGTACCATGAAGCATTAAAGACAAATAGAATTACGAAAATTCATTGAACAGAAGAATGATATGCGTGCAGATCATTGTATTGAAGCTCGTACATGCGGATTAATTTGATTCCGATTTTGGCATAAGAAGACTTTATCTTTCACTGTTCGACGAAAACGACTGGACGAGATAAAAAACACATAGAAACTTCCCTAAGCAGAAAACATCAACTACGGTTTAGTGGAAAGACAAACCTACCCCATAATACAAATATGTCCATAGACTAAGAAACGAAACCGCAAAATATTCATTTACTAGTTGATCCGAATCTTTTTTCAGTGTTGCTGTTAATAAATTATAGGCTAAAAATGTTGCATAAGGAACTGCAGTCATAAAGACGAGTATGACTTGACACAATGTCATTTTAACCAGTTGTCGATCAACAGGAATGCGTATTGAATGAACATTACGATAAGTTAAATATCCAAATACAATCATCATTATAAGTGGACCAATGCTGTTCAGACAGAACGCATATACAAGTATATAAATAGTAAAACCTTGATTGACATTAACACATTTGTTTGTGATTGGCGATATTTCGAAGAACATCAATGCGGGAATTCCATGAAGCAAGCAGATTACAATTAAAATACAGACGATCCGATGAGTTAATTTGATGTTACTCAAACGGCGAACACGAGCATGTCGCGATGTGGTACAAAACTGATCAATTGAGGACAGACAGGCACATGAAAATGTAAATGAACCCATTATGAGTATAAAATATTCTCGTAGTTTACACCAGTATATTGACATTTGAGTTAATTCTATACCAAAACCAGCGCTGGTGATTCGAGATGTAAGATTGATAGATAAAAATAGAAGACAGTTGATAGAATTGACGAGAAAATAGAAGGAACAAGCTGTTTGACGATATGTGCGAACGCTTGTGAAGATAAAAATGTTGAGAATATTTCCGAATACACCAACGAAAAGAAGAAACGTGCCAAGATAGATTGTAATTTGTTGGCTGATATATAACAGTGACATTTTATTGAAATAGACAATCCTACACTTTGTTCATTAAATAAAATCAAGATATGAATCCATCAATTAAAGATATAAGGCAGACAAGAGAAAGAAACTAACCTACCGGAAATTTATAGATAAATTAAGTCATTAAGAATGGAAAAGAAACATTAGTTTGACACGCATAATTCGAAATAGATGGAATCTGACCTCAAGAGTACTCGATAATTTAAAACAACAATAACAAATACCAGATCCACAATGAAATACGCGTGTAGAGAAGGTGAAAAGTAGTCAACATATTTTTTTTAAGTAGTGATGTAATACAACACGGATGTTATCACTTTCTGTTACATTTACGATACGTAGACCTTAAGAACACATCTGTGACAGATCATTCTGCTTAAAAAAAACACATTGCTTGACTTTTAACATTTCCCTACATTCTGATGATTTGGTTCAATTTTGTCAATTATAGATTGAATAGCGATTGACATTCTCACAGTCCCGACAACGTTTAAAAAATGAGCGATAACAAAGGATTGACAGGTCTCGTGCACATTCTCTAACACTGATGAAAGTCACGACATTGCTTTCGTGTCCTATAAATGGGAGATATAAAGAAGTGATGCGCAAAGATAAGAACACCGTCGTTCTATAAACAGCCGTGTTCTGTTCAAATGTATATCCATTTAAAAGAGATTGTGCACCTACTTCATCGGACTAGTTGACGTGAATACAAATCCAATTATCTATGATCATGTTCGTGGTAGACCCTATGAAGTTGCTCATGACGATCGAGCGATGTTTATATCAGGTGCTAATCTAAGTCGTTTTTTGGAAGAAGCGATGAATGCTGGCTTCTTTGTCAATCTGCATATTAGCCCTTATGTATGCGACGAATAGAATTACGGTGGATCACCAGCATGGATCAATCAAATATCAAAGCTATCGAATTGTTCTAATAATGACCTATGGACAGATCTGATGCGCAGATTCATGTTAAACTTACTTGATTATATCACACCTTATCTGGCTAGAAAAGGTGATCCGGTTATTCTTGCTCAAATCGAAAATGAATATCACACGAATGACCAAGCTTGTGTACAATGGTTACTCGGCTAATCCAACAATTGAAACATGCAATTCATGCAACTGTCAGGACGACGGTTGGATTGACAGTCGTCATCAAATAGTTCTCGATCGACCGATGATGTTTACTGAAAATGAAGGACGGTGTCATCCATGGGGCAAATCGGTATCGATACGTACTGCATCTGATACTGCTTATTCTGTTGCCAAATGGTTTACCGGTGGCGGTATTTATCACGCTTATTATATGTGACATGGTGGAAATAATTACGGACATACAGTAGGTTCATCAGGTATTGCAACAATGTACGCAGATAATGTGTGTGTTCATTTAGATGGCATACTGAATGAACCAAAGTATACGCAATTGAGTCGTCTTTAACATCTAATTTCTGATCGTTCAGAGGCTCTGTAGAGTCAATATGTAAATCGTACAGTATTGCCGTATTGGGATGGAACTAAATGGACTTCTGGTACACAACAATTTGGGTATTCGTACTTTCCTTCTACTCATTTTGTTATGAATCAAGCCCCATGTTTCACTTAAGACTCTCTTTAAAAATCAAACGATTACAATGTCAAACCAATCCGTACGTGTCTATTATGGAAATATGATCTAACTATACGATAGTGCTAACTACGTTGACGTCAACGCCAACAACACGATTATTGTTCCTACCACAGGTAATGAATTATCAATGGCAAATATCGTCAGAACCAAGCGCGTCAAATCTATCAATGGTAATATCTCCGACTCATACTGAGCAATTGACAGCGACAAATGACGAAACGCTTTATTTATAGTACCGTTGCAATTTCATGTTGACACAACTATAGCCAAATACAGCACTCCGAATTCAGACACGGAAAGAAAATGCATCGTTATTCTTCTTAGATGGAAAATATCAAGGTGAATTTGACGATCACGACGAAGGATTAGGCAATCTCGAATCTACAATTACATTCGATCTGTCAAGTTTTAAACTAAATCAACAATATCTCTTCGAAATTCTTTCAATTTCACTCAGAATCAATAGTGATGTGACAGCGTATAATTTGGAATACAAAGGTATTGTTGGTAATGTATGACTCGATAGTCAATTGTTCTTTGACGATAGAACCGTGATCAACTTCTGGCAACATCAAAAGGGCTTAATCGGCGAAGAATTGCAAACTTGTACGGAACAAGGATCGACAAGAGTCAGTTGAAATAATGGCTGGACGAAAAGTATCAAGAAAGCTCTCACATGGTTTCAAGCACGATTTGACCTTGATTATCTTATGCAACAAGATACAAACATAAATCCGATTTTACTGGCTGCTCAAAGTTTAAATCGCGAACATGCATTTATTAACGGAAATGATATTGGTATTTACTGGTTAATTGAAGCTGTTTGTCGATCGCAACCCGGTTAGTGTACACAGCACCAAATAAAATACTCGGGACCAACGCAAAATTACTATTACATTCCTTCCGATTGGTTAATGTCTACGAACGATTTAATGACTATATTTGATGATTTGGGAGTACTATCACCAAATTCAGTTCGTCTTGTTCAGCGAGCTGTTGTAAATTAGAAAATCGAAGAAATTTCCTTAACAAGAAAAGTTGTTTTTTCCATATATCTATTTCATGCAATACAAATCAGTTAATTATGATAAAGGAGACTATATAACAGAATACTCATTTACCGTTGGATTTGCGAAATAATCAATAGATGATAATAAAAAACGTGAGCCAGTCAATTTTACACGAATAGAGTCGACTTACGTAAACCGAACAATGATATTTAGAGAACGCTTCTTTGTACTCTGTATAGTGCATTTCTATTCAATACGATGTTACGACCATATCATAATGCTACTAATTTATGAACAATCGAAATAATTTTCTAATTCCTCTGCTCTCATTGGATGATGAGTGGAAGAACAAGATTCATGTCGGCCTCTCGCTCTATTTTGTATCCTTCGGATTGACTATCAGAATCTGAGTGCATTGCAGGTGATTTCAAGAACGTAAATATTCATGACGAACGATTAAAATCGACACTTCTGTACACAGTTCTTATCGAGTATTTATTAGTTCAGCAGATTATGATTGATAGGAAATATGTATTTATTCGAAAGCTTATTATGATAAGATTGTTCTTCAAATAATATGTCAGTATATCAATAAACGCTGAATAACCTATATATTTTTATTGTGTTAGAAAATCGATATTCATTATTTTTCGTACAACAATTCGTTGCGTTTTCTACGTTCAAATTTCTTCCGAAATAGAAAATGTCTAAGAACCAAGTGTTCAGTGAACAAACGATTGAGGAGAATCAATCGCGAAAATGTTCACGTCGACGTCGTATCACAATCATAATCATAGTCATCTTATTAATCATTTTAATTATCTGCGGTCTTATCATTGGACTCGTATTACATTTTGTTATTTTCGTTCAACCAGAAATAGAAATTATTTCATCAACTCTTAGCATAACACAAGTATCGTCATTGTCAACATCAGTAACAACAAAAGTCTTGACTTCAGAACAAACATCTATTTCATCAAGCACATCTGCAGCGAGAACCGCAATAGCAACATCAGCTGCTGATACAGTATCGGCAGTCAAAGCAGCATTTACAACTGAATCGGCAACAGCAACATTGGAGATAGTCTCATCATCATTTACAATCATCGACACACAGCCTGGTATGTTCTGATATGTCAAGTTTTATAATGTCCATCCTTTGCGAAGATAAGATATTCATGTTTCTTTGTCTTTCAGGATGGTTTAATACTGGTAATGTAAATCATGCACGAGTGTCGCATACAGCATCATTATTGAAGAATGGGGAAGTATTGGTTACGGGTGGATACAACAATGGCTTTCTAAATACTGCTGAATTATATGATCCATTGCTGGGAACTTGGACGTTAACTGCTCCTATGAATGTTGCACGACAGGGTCATACATCAACCGTATTGATGAGTGGATTAGTGTTAGTTGCTGGTGGTTTTAATATAAATAGTGCTGAGTTATATGATCCTTTGAGAAAAATGTGGACGAACACCGTCAATATGAATTCTTTTCGACAATGGCACACGGCATCACTATTAACTAATGGACGTGTGTTAGTTACTGGTGGACGCATGAGCAGTACTTACTATAATAGTTCTGAAGTATATGATCCGTCAACGGGAACATGGATGTTAACGTCCTCCATGAATTATGCTCGACAAGGTCACAAAGCAGTAGTTATAGATGGAAAAGTTTTAGTAGTTGGTGGATATGATGGTAGTACTATCTTATATAGTACAGAACTGTACGATCCAGTGATGAATTCATGGACACCAATGTCGAGCATGCACTATCCACGACATAGTCATACAATAACCGTACTCAATGACGGAAAAGTATTAGTAACTGGTGGAGAAAGAGAAAATGGTGTCTATCTAAATAGTGCCGAAATCTATGACCTTGTGACAAATACATGGTCATTAACTAGTAATATGCATTATACACGATACGATCACGTAGCTGTATTGTTAAAAACCGGCAAAGTATTGTTGGCTGGTGGATATAGTAATAGCGGTGCTCAAGAGACTGCTGAATTGTATGATCCAAAGACAGAAATGTGGACTACGACTGCTAGTATGAATTATAAGCGCCAAGGACCTACAGCATCGATGTTAAACAACGGTCAAGTATTAGTAACCAGTGGATGGAGTGGTTCTGCTAATTTGAACACCACTGAACTATATGAACCATAGAGGTAGTAGCTTAAGCAGCTAGTAACTGACTTAATAATAACAACAAAATAGATAAACTCGGGCAAGATTTAATGAAATGTAAAATAAGACACTTGCAAATCCATCGTTCAGAGTAAGTTAGAAAGCTTTAATGCTGTTCGTTTAGATGTATTAAACAACATTGTGAAATAGTATAGTACACTCAACAATCTGTGTCCATGATAAGATGAGATATGATCAAAATCTAGCTTTCCAACAATTGACTTGATCATAACTGTCGTCAGAAGAATGTTCATAGTCGTTTCCATTTACTATCGCATTAGCGATGTTTTTTATAACATCAAAAGCTTGAACAAGTCTCAAATGCATTAACTCAGCTCTGTAATTCGAGAGAACTGTATTGGTTATGCACATATTCCATTTGGTAAACCGTAAATCTTCTGTGAATATTTTTACATTCTATAGAAAGCAGAGAAATATGGTACTCAACACTAGCAAGAGAAAATGTGAATCGATTCAATCACTACTTGTAAAGAAATATCAATTAAGATCTTTTGTTACTACTGCAGTATATACCTATTGTTGATCAACAACGAGAAGCTGAAAAAGCACACGCTTATATACCAGAGAAGACGCATAGAGTCGAAAGAGATGTGACGATGAACTACTACTATCGGTCAGGATCGGAATGTTGTCTGATCATCGGATGCTGACCGATCGTTCTATTAATCCTGTCGGCACGCTTTCCTCTTAAAGTATATTAATTTATATTGATAGTTATCATGTACCTAAACGAGATCTCATAGGGCTAGATCTGCACGATCAGTTAGAACTTGTTCACTGATATCCAGTATACTGTGAATGCTGCTAATGAATATCATATCAGCAATGTTTATTTTTCCTTATCTGCCGAAGTTTTGCAGAAAAACTGTTAAATACCGATGTAATAATTTCGTTCTTTGAAAAGTATCACTCGCCCTAATTCCTTCCGATAACGAAAGCGTGAATCATGCGAAATTTTGTAGGCAAATTTGAATGCTTTTCGAAGATTAAATGAGACATACTCGAGTAAATATTGCAAAATTGATTATCTAAAGAAATGCTGCCTTCATTCTTANTATCGAATCGAATCAATTGACAGAAATTCCATGTCAACTTAGTCAATTACACAAACTGAAAGGTATTGTCCATTGCTGTTCATTCTCTTTCAACGGCATCTTTTCGTAGAGCTTCGATTTAAATCCAATCCTTTGAAAGACAATCGATTGAAGAAACTCATGGAACAAGATAAAATCAAACCGGTTTTGGAATATTTAGCAAAGCAATGGACCGAACAACACAAATCATCAGCATCGACAACCGCAAAACCAGCACAACCAAAACAACAACAACAACAAAAAGCGAAACAAAATGTCGAAATTCAAGATAAAATCGAAATTTTGCATTTTGATCCAGCTGGAGACCTCAAAGGAAGACAAAGTTTGTTTATTTCTCTTCTACATAATTGACTATTTTCCAACTGATTCCGTTTAGTTACATTACTACCAAGAGTAATCAGTGTTCGACCACATATATTGTGTTGCATTCTGAGAAACGTTGACTTAGCAACACCAGGAAATTTGAAGAAGTTTCTCAATTTGCAAGTAAGTTTCGGAAGGAAAGGCAAATCTTTTCTGTAAGTATCATTTGTGTTTAAGAATGAACTTCATGATGATATTTGTCAAAAACGCACCTTGGCAACAATAGGTACACATGATTTATCATTAATCTCTGGAGATTTGGTTTATGATGCTCGCAATCCGGATGATATTGGTCTAGTACCACTTGGCAAAGGTCCGAAACTGGTCTCTGCACGTGATTTTTACGATCAGTTGTGTCGCGATGCAGAACACGAAAGAAAACTAAAGAAGCGAAATCAATTATCAGGTCTTCACAAGTATGTGAATATCGTTTCCTGTTTATTTCAAATAGTTTACTCTGTTTTTGAAAGATATTTGACATTATTGGAAGATCAAAATGAGTTTCCGTGTTTGTCCGATCAAGATCGTTACGTGATTTCGCTTCCACCATTGACAAATGCTGAACGAAGTAAATTAAGTCCGACAAGTGACTCGATCTTCGTTGAAATTACATCTGGTCATTCAATGGATATCTGCCGTCGTGTCATGGATGCATTTCTTCGACAGGTGCTCGAAAATCAATTAGGAAAGAAGGCGAATGAAGAAGAGAAAACTTTTCGACAAGTTTTAACTTTACAACAAACACGTGTTGTTGATGACAAAGGACAATTAAAGACCACTTTTCCTTCTCGTACCGATCTCGATTGGAATGAAGTATCTCAAGGAAAAATTTTTATTGAAAGATTATCAAATGAAAAATAAAAACTGAAGCTTTTGGTTTTTTTTTTCAGATTTGTCGTTTTGCTTGAAAAATGAAGTAGAAGACGAGAATGAATACTCGTCGATTGAATTATTCCATGGCGACTAACAATTCCGATTATCGTATTGACTTAAATCCTGCAAATAATCTCGAAGAAATCGAGACCGTCGGCGAAGAAATTCTTCATCAAGCTCAAGCACCGACTCGCCCGTCACCACCACCACCAACGAATGACATTGCTAACGATCATCTTCATCAGTTAATTACACTTCTCAAAGATAATTTAACATCGACCTTTCCTTTTGCACTTATTATTATCCTCAAAGCTTTCTACGAACATTCAGCCGGCATATTGATGGTTGTATTCTTCTCTGCAAGTATTTATCATGCAAATACAGTTTTAGTTCAACAAGCAGCTCTGAAAGTAAAGATTCGAGCAAGAGAATACATATTTATAAATATTTGAACTTGTTTTAGTCGTCTCGTCATATCTGGCCTGTCCTTCGAGTGATAGTCATTCTAAGTCTTTCTTTAGTTCTGTTCCTGTATCTATATCGACAAGAGCAATTTTATTTATGCCTCATATTTTCACGTCCAAATTATACAAAATGGGATCTGTGGACTCTTATTTGGGTACTTTACTCAACGTTTTGTATTGTTAAGTAAGTTTCAAAAGAAAAGACAAATATTGAAATAAACAGCATTTATTTCGTTTTGTAGGATGATTGTGATGATTTGCAAAAGTCTACTGATCGTTTATCCAATAATAAGTGATAGAGGAAAATCTTGTTTAACATATCGCAAACGTGGATCTTATTTTTCTTTAATCGAACATTTATCTCAATTTTACATAAGTTTATTAACCATTCGTCCTTGGATACACTTTCTCTTAGACAATAATCAAGAAAAATACATTTTTTCAACGATTCTGTTGATATTCTATTCCCTGATGAAACTATTCAATATTTACAAAACTCTCCTTCAATTACGGCAATCATTAAAACAAGCTTTTCAAACACTTCCATTCCCATCGGTATCCATTAACGACCTGCAAGAAACTATGTGTCCTATTTGTCAATCCGAATATCAAGATCCGATTGTATTAACATGCAAAGTTCGTTGGGTTTTTGAGTGGGATCTTTTCCTTAATAAGAATTCTTCTTTTTTTTTGCAGCATGTCTTTTGTGAAGAATGTGTGACATCATGGCTTGATCGGAACGCTTCATGTCCACTTTGTCGATGTAAATTGCCCATTGGACAAGCAAACTATCGTGATGGATTCACTTCGGGATATTTGATTTGGTACTGAACAATCAATTTCTCTTCTTCTTTTCTTTCTTTATTTTAAATAAAATACAAATAATTATCACACAAATCCTTGTTGATTGAAATAGACTAAATGCGGTTGTCACAAAGTTTAGAAAGACTCTAAATAGAATATGTGACACATTGCGATGAATAATAAAACCTTGCTGTTCTTTTCTTCCTTCAAGATTTTTTTTGTTCTCTCAGGTTGGATACTCACATGGCGTAGTCAAAGTCAACAGAGAGCTCCTTGTGCTTCGGAAGAAAAGAAAAAGAAAAAAAAATGTTATACTTACTATTTCATATGGGTTTTCTCCAACATCAACTTTTTCATGTGAATTTGAATTAGTTCAATAGGCCGATGTCGTCAGAGAAGACTGAGAAGCAATTATCATGTATCTGGCTCGACAATCAACGACTTCTATCCGTAGAATATCTTGATGCTCAAGAGGAACTTCGATCCGTTTTCGATTCGTTTGAATCTTTCAACAATTCCGACGAATGTGTAGATTATTTTACAAGTTATCCAGATATCAGAATAGTATTGATTACTTCGAATGTGTTAGGAAGACTCATCGTTCCATTAATACATTCATGCGAACAGATTGCGTCGATTTACATTTTCTATTCGAAAAAGCATATTGCGGATGATTGGACGAACGACTTTCGAAAAATTAAAGGCATTTTCAATGATTTTCGATTACTCTGCGATGAATTCAAACCACAAGCAAATGACAAGGAAGAGAATTCCACTGGTATTTCATTTCTTTCATGTTCAGATGATATCAATCGCCAAGATCCATCCTTTATGTACTTTCAATTACTCAAAGAAGTTCTTCTCAATGATATATTCGCTGAATCGGAAGCAGAAACCCGAAAAAACATGATCGCCTACTGTAGAAAAGCGTGTGCCGATAGTGAAAGTTCTTTGAAGATTTTGAATGAATTCGAAAGGACATTTATTCCTGAACTTGCAATTCTTTGGTATACGAAAGAGTGTTTTCTTTTCAAAATGCTGAACAAAGCTCTATGGACGCCCGAACCTGACGTACTTTATCGATTACGATACTTTCTTCGACATCTTCATCGCCAAATTTCTCTTCACGCACGAGCACAACGTGATCATACAGCGAAAATGATTGTCTATCGGGGTCAATCGATGTCGACGAATGAAATCGAGAAGTTGAAGAAAAATGTCGATGGATTTCTTTCGTTTAATAATTTTCTCTCCACATCCTTAGATCGAAAAGTCGCAGAAATGTTTCTATTCGGATGTCCAACAGGTGTTCTGTTCGAGATGGAAATCGATCCAAGCATACAAAAGTATCCATTTGTGAACACGAAAGGATTGAGTTATTTAGGATGTTCAGAAATGGAACAAGAACTTCTTTTCTCGATTGGAACCGTTTTTCGGATACTCAAAATCGAAAAACAAAATCATTTCTATCGCGTTCGACTAAGACTCAGTGACGAAGTTGACGAACGCTTAGCAAGTTATGCGCTGGTAACACGAGAAGAAACACGTTCAACACATTCATTTTTGTCTCTACTGAAATTAATGAATGAAATGGGACAGTATGGAAGTGTTGACCGGTTTGCTCAGATGCTTGCCGATGATGTTGGAATTGCTGTGGATCGAAATTTACTCGGTTCGGTTCATCATATGTTCGGAATAATTTATTTGAATCGAGGGCAGTATAAAGAATCTTTCGAACATTTTGATAAGTCATTGAATGTTTATTTGACTTTCCTACCGGCTGACCATCAACGATTATCACCGACTTATAGTTGTATCGCTTCGGTTCATTCACACCAATCCGATTATGATAAAGCATTGACTTTCTTTCAATTAGCTCTCGATTGCCAGACAAATTCCCGTGAGCCAGATTTATCATCAATTATTCACTATACAAAAAGTCTCGCTCAAACTTATAGAACCATTGGAAGAAATGCTGAAGCTTTAGATTATTACAAACGTATCTTAGAATTACAACAATGTCTAGGCGAAAACGACACATCGATAGCAGAAACTTGTAGGTCGATAACTCAAGTTTGCTTTGCTAAAGGTGATTTCATGGAAGCATGTAAGTAGTTTTAGCTTTTGTTTTCTACTAGCTATCATTTTCGATTCTATTCCAGTCTCGTATATGATGAAAAGTGGTCATATTCGATCAGAAGATACCAGTGTCGATCTAGATCCAAATGCTTCCGCGAGTTCTTTGATACAAGCCGGTGATTCAGCTCTTTCAGAACAAAACTATGAACTAGCATTGAATTATTTTAAACAAGCATTGGATCTTCAACATCAATTTCTTTTACCTAATCATCCCTCGTTATCGAAGACAAATAGTCGAATTGCTGATACGTACTATAAGCAGAATCAATATCAAGAATCTCTTCAACATTACCTGAAAACACTTGAAATTGAACAAAGTTCTCTATCGACGGATCATCCTTCGATCGCCAGTAGTTACCACAATATATCGAAAGCTTACCTAGGCTTAGGACAATGGTCAGATGCTGAAAAATACGCAATGAAATCTGTCGAGCAATTAAAGAAATCACTGGATACCAATCAGGTAACATTAGCGTCGTACATCGATCATATCGGATACGTATATGCTGAACAAAACAAATATGAGCAAGCCTTAACCTATTATGATCAAGCTTTACATCTACATCGTCTCTATTCAGCTGAGGATGACTCATCATTAATTGGGATCTATTATCGAATCGGCAATGCTTACTTTTCTTTGAAGAAATATACTGACGCTCTTATATTCTATCAAAGAACATTGGATATTGAATCGAAACATTCATCTGATGATGGACAAGCTATCGCACAGACTTATTCCAGTCTAGCTGTTACATACTATCATTTAAGACAATACGATGATGCCTTGGTCGCTGCTCAACAAGCAGTTCATCAACTACGTAAAACTTTACCGATCAATCATCCAGAAGTTGTGAGCGCGCAAAGGAATGTTGATGCTATACAACAAAGAGTATGAATTGTCTAAATAGTTTTGCCTGTGATTTCCTATAAATAAATAAGAAATTTCAACGCTTTTGTTTCGAAAAAAACTTCTACTTTTTTGTATGCTCTGATGTTTATTTTAGATAAATGACGGGAAAAGACTTCACCTGTGTTTGGTTGGATAATCAATTACTACGTTCGGAAGAATACCGTGATACTCAAGATAAAATACGAGAGTTATTCGAGAATTTCAAAGAGTTTAGCAAACCTCAACAATGTCTGGATTTCATTACGAACTTCTTCGACGGGCAGATACTTCTGATTACTTCAAGTAATCTAGCAAAAAATCTCCTCCTGAGAATTCATTCTGACAAACGAATCGCATCGATTTATCTATTCTTTTCATCGAAGACAACCGATAATCAATGGGCGAAAGATTATTCGAAAATCAAAGGAATCGTTTCTGATATCAGATTAATCCCAAGCCGAATTCAACAAGAAAGAAATCGTGATCCAATCGCACTATCATTCGTCTCATCGACGGACATCATTTCGTCGGGTGAAAATCGACAAGACCCATCGTTTATGTATTTTCAACTATTGAAAGAAGTTCTCACACACAATTATCTATTAGAATCGGATCAACAAAGTAAAGAGGAGATGCTAGCTTATTGCCGAGAGGTAAAAGCTCACAATCCAACAGCGATCGTCATCCTCGACGAATTTGAAAAAGATTTTATTCCTGAACTTGCGATCTACTGGTATACGAGAGAATGTTTTCTTCATCAAATGTTGAACCGAGCTCTATGGAAAGTCGAAATCGATGTCCTTTATCGACTGAGGTATTTTCTACGACATCTGCATAAGCAAATTGTTGCCGAAGGTAAAAAACAACGAGCTAGTCTATCGAAAATGATCGTCTATCGCGGACAAAGTATATCCGAAGATCAAATCGAAAAGATAAAAAACAATCTCGGAGGTTTCCTTTCGTTTAACAATTTTCTCTCAACATCATTACAGAAAGATGTCGCGTTGAATTTCCTTTTCGGCTCCAACGTCGGCGTTCTATTCGAAATGCATATCGACCCATCAGTACAAGATATTCCAATCGTCAACATCGAGCGTATTCCATATTTGCAAACAGGATTTTGTGAACATGAACTATTATTTTCCATGGGTAGTGTCTTTCGCATTGTCGAAATTGCGCAAGAGAATGATTATTATCGTGTGAAATTAACATTGAGTGAAAATATGGATGAACAATTAGCAGCATATACGAGTGTTACTCGACAACAGATTGGCTTCACTCATTGTTTCTTATCACTTTTGAGATTGATGAATCAACTGTCCGATTACACATATCTCGATCGATTTTCTCAAATTCTTCGTAATGATAGAATGTTAAATAGTAATATCCTCGTATCTGCTTCTATCTATCAATTTTTTGGCTTAATTTACCTTAATCGTGAGCAACTTAAAGAGTCATTAGAGCATTCCGAAAAGGCTCTGGAAGTTTACTTGACATATCTTCCTGCTAATCATCAGAACTTGACACCAGTCTACAATAACATCGGATGTGTTTATTTAGCGCGATCGAATTATGAAAAAGCGTTGGAATACCAACAATTAGCTTTAGACTGTCAAATCTGTTCAGATCAACCAGAGTTATCTTCGATTATTATCTATACAAACAATGTTGGTAAAATTTACTCACGCCAAGAGAAATATGATGAAGCATTGACGTATCATAAACGTGCTCTCGAGTTACAACAACAGTTCCTAGGCGAAAACGATCCGTCAATCGCAGAAACTTACGGATATCTCAGTTCAGTATATCGAAATCAAGGAAATTTCGAGCAAGCAAGTGAGTGGAAGATTAGATAATTTTAACGTGTGAGTCAATGCCCTTTTTTTTGTAGATCTCTATCGGGAGAAAGCCAATACTTTGGAAGAAAGTTCATTGAAATTGGATCCGAAAGCTGCAGCTGATCATTCGATAAAACTTGGCTCCAAATGTCTATTACGAAAACAGTTTCAAGATGCATTGAGTCATTTCCACCAGGCATTAGATATTCAACAACAATATTTCCTTCCAAATCATCCATCTCTAGCCACAACAAACAATCATATTGCCAGAACATACTTTCAACAAGATCGCTTCGAAGAATCGCTTCCCTACTATTTAAAAGCATTAGAAATTGAACAAAATTCCCTAGCAAATGATCATTCTTCGATTGCAACTAGTTATCATAACATTTCAACGGCGTATATCGGTCTAAATCGATGGTCCGAGGCTGAAGAGTATTCGTATAAATCTGTCGAACAATCAAAAAAATCTCTCCTGACTGATGTCAATGCTATAGCATTGTTTACTCACAATCTTGGACATATTTATCACGAACAAGAAAAATATGAATTAGCAATCGTTTCCTATCAAGAATCACTTGAATTGTATCAGATGCATCTGAAACACGATGATCCCTCGCTATTGATTGTTTATCATCGAACTGCTCGAGTGTATTTTCATCTGCAAATGTACACCGAAGCCTTGATTCTCTATGAAAAAGCATTGCATATCGCATTGAAAGTCTTACAACGTCATGATCACCAAATTGCGACAATATATTTTGATCTCTCTCAAACGCTTTTGAAATTAAAACAATTCGACGAAGCATCGATTGCTTGTGAACAAGCCATTGAACAAGCGCTCATGACGTTGCCGTATAATCATCCTCAAATAAGTCAGTACAAAACTCATTTGGACTCCATTAAACGCTATCAGATTTTTGCCTAATTTTGTATCGAAGATGAAAGGAAAAATAAATAAAACTATTCATGCATAACATAACGCTCCTGCTATTAACCACCTCAGTCAATCACGACACACACGTTTCAACTTTTGAAAAAGAATGATACCGAACGTTGCTATCGCTGATTCAATAGAGCCGAATCATTCTGTTTCTCAACCATCCAAAATGTAAAGTCAAATATTTTTAGTAAAATACGATTTAAAACAACGTATTACATCTTTTAGGAAAACGGCACAAATAATATGTTTCGCATTGATTGCTATTATGAATTTAAGTTCATGGATTGATCTATTTGGTGTATTTACTGAACTACCGTTAATCATACCACTGGTACCTGAAGGATGGACATTGCCATCTATGATGTTAGTATGTAATTGTGCAGCAAATCTACTACCAGTTTTAGTGGTCTTTTTGCGTTGGTATCAAGGAAAAAAATTTTCGGAAATTCCTTATATCTATTTGATTATTACTGTTGGAATTGTTTCGTGCTTTTTATTGTCTTTATTGTGGCACAAGACAGTTTATTTATTTGGTCGTGAAAGAAGCGTTTGGTTAATTGGATTGGTTTTTACTATATCCTTGCTTGATAATACGTCATCATTGGTGTTTTTCGATTATATGAAACGATTTCGTGGTCTGTACTTAACTGCTGCTTTTCTTGGCGAAGGATTTACTGGCACAATTCCAACAATATTATTATTGTTACAAGGAATAGGAGGTGAAGCGATTTGTGTTAGAACGAGCAATGATACTCTCTTGAAACCGACTTTTACCGAACCACGATTTAGTGTTCGAATATATATGCTTGTTATCACTGGTATTATCGTTGCGTCTTTGTTGGCATTTCTTTTACTTCGATGGACGAATATAATCTCATTAGCTGATGCCGCAGAACCGGCTAACTTTAGTGAGGAAACGGAGCTAGACATCGTACGTAATGGAGAAGAAGAAAAGTCAGCAATCATTTCGACAAACGAATCCGTCCAAACGCCAATAGCAATAGTACCGAAACAAACAACAGAGAAAACATTTCTTTTTCTTCTTTGTATCAATGTTGCTAATTCGTTAGTAGTGTACGGTATTTTACCATCATTAATTACCTACATTATATTACCATATGGACAAAAGGCACTTTATTATTCGACTTTTCTTGATACAATAGGATATACAACGGTTTTACTATTAAGTATTCGACATCCCCATCTATCAATGATTTCTACCATTGCTGCATCAATTGTTTCATATATCATCGCTATATTTTTAATTTTTATTGCTACTCAAAGTCCATGTCCTTGGTGGGCGGATACTATTCATGGAGGATTCATTATCATATTTAGCCATTTGATAATGGCATTGATAACTGGCTATGTACGCATCACGATAGGTAATCGAATTAAAGATCAATGGTCAAACAAAAATGGTCTGTTCTATTTTGGTATCAGTGTACAATTGGGATCGGCTTTGGGTACAGTACCGACATTCTTAATGATTAACGTTTTTGATTTATTTGTTGCACGTGAACCATGTCACGTTTACTGTATTACATGATACGTCGATTTTCCTAGGTTTTATTAGCATTTAAAATCCTGTTTTCTGAATTGTAATAAACGTTTTTATTTTCTTCTCCCGAGAAAAAGTATTCCCAATAGAATACCCACACTTCGCTGAGGTCTAACCAAACAGAGCTGATGATCTATCAATTTGGCTCTTTTCTTTATGAAGACATCAATTATGAATCAATGTCCGCGTGCTATATTTTAATAGACAGGATATTGCATGCAAGTCCGATTCGAAATTCGTATTTCATCACGGAATTTCCAATTATTCGAGTTAAGCGAAATTTCGTGGTTGTTTCATACAGTTTAATTGAAAAGAAAACTATCAAACTCCAGGGATCTGAAAAAGTATGACGGGGTTTTAGACAAAGTCGTATATATCTATGCAATTTTATTGTTCTTTCAACACATCAAAATTCAGTCCTATGCACTTTGATACGGTTTTGGTGCTGGTGTAGCACCTGGATAAGCTGGCGGTGGAACTTCTGCAACCATATAAGGATTTTGATAGGAATATGGAGTACCTGCTGGTAGAACCACATAGGGAGCTCGATAAAGTGCTAATGCCCGCATTCTTTGTCGACGTATGCTAACCGAAATAATAATGATTATGATAATAAAAAGGACTGCTACAGCCGGTATAACAATTGGATATAAAAAATTGAATGATTTAGATTGACATGTCTTTGATGAAAAATCACAATTGCCAGACAAACATGAATAATCGTATGTACAAGATGCACCATAATTCTTTTGTAATTGACAAGTATAGCCTGAATCGGGATCGCAATATGAAACGATTCCACATTGTCGAGGATGAAAATAATAGCTTGAGCATCTTTGCCCTAGTGAAGTTGCACTTTGACACATATTATTTTCGCAGTAATATTCACATGGACTATCATCGGAACAGGAGCAACCATAGCTACAACGAGCATCACTCATCACTGGTAGGAGAATAGTTATGAAAACGGCGAAGAAGATTTTCATCATTGTTATTTTTTGTCGAGAATGATGTTGAGAAATGAGCAGAGAAAGCGAAAAAACTGTGATATTTATTAGTTACTGATAATGATATCTATATTTTAGAAGTCAACTATCATCGCACATGACGAAACTTCTAGATAAAAGATTGTATGATGTCATTGTTTTTTTTCTCTTGTTAACCAATTCGAAAACTTTACTTTTGTGTGTCGTTTTTCTTATCGAGCAAAAGTTTTAATTGATAGTAATACGTTTTAAGGGTCGCTCATAGTATTCAGAAAAAAATATTTCAAACTTTGTTGCCTAAATGACCCAATAAACGCTCAACACGGTTGAATAGTCTACGTTTTTCTTCGATTCAGTCGACAACTATTTTAATCGGATCAATATAACAGAACAAAAAAACGATGTTCGTCAGAATGGAATTTATTGACACACTTCAGACTAAGAGAGCATTTCAAGTAAGACGATCAATTAAACACAGGCTTATCTGTGACATGAACCAATCTGACTTCACAAAACTTTTGAATGGCTCCCTATTGAACTGTTACAAATTTGTAATGCTTTCGATTGATATTGTTGTGTACGCTTTTAATCAAATTTCGGTCTTCAACAACAGTCACGCCGTTCTCGTATTTATAATAAAACGACTCAGAAGAGCTTTACTTTTCGAAAAGTATCTACGATTCGTATAAGTTGATAGATTCCTGAGTGAAAACCGTTTTGTTTTATTTTAACACAAATCACACAAATGTTACTCTTCGTCCTTATCTCGTTTTGATGAAGACGAAGAATTGATGGTAAATGAATAAAATACATCTGAATCGGTTTGTAGCCATCCTGGATGTTTTGTCATAAACTGATCTCTCAGTGAATTCGACGAGAATGCTTTTGCTTGTGCATATGTCGTCACTGATGATGATGACGATGATAAATTCTCCTTCAGTTCAAGGTACAATTTAAATAGCGAACATTTGGCAATTGGACTAGCATATTCTTGTCGATGTCGTAGCCTTTTCACTTGACCCAATGGATATCCATCGACTGTAACTACAGGAGTGGAGACATCGAGACCTTTCCACCAAGCCATCGACATAGCACACGGACGAGTTCGTTCGGACGATGGACCACATTCAAACGAATTCTTCACTGATATCATCAGCGTATCTTTGAAAACAGAAGACAAGTCTACAGTGGTTTGAATGACTAAACCAGATAATTTGACTGGTGAGATGATGAATTGATTGAGAAGAGATCCTTCGAGTCCCTGATAAATCCATCGGTTGATCTTATTTGTACACGAAAGACTTGTTGTTTGATAACCTTTGCCTGGTTTGAGATAAAGTTGTTCTTGCTCATTCGACAAATTCAACGATTTATGTTCAAACTTTGGACGTTTGACTGGATCAGATAAGTATGCGGCTGCTCCACATGGTGGATATGAGACAAACAAATAAAGTCGAAGAGATTCATTCCATACAAATTTCTTGTCTTCCTCTTGTTTTACAAGAGTAGAATTAGTTCCACGAATGATTTCATCGTAGAATAATCTTAACAATGATCTTCGTGCGATAACTTCGGCATGGCTATCGTGCAATAAACATCCTTGTGTACCTCGTTCATTCTTCTCACCACCTAAACATTTGGTTCCTGTACCTAATGAGATGACATCGATGTGATCGTTCTCATCAACAGCAACAAATGCAGCTAAATGTGTCCATTCATTCGAAGACGGTTTTCCGCGTGATGATAACAGATTAAATCGATGGTGACTAGCTGAAGCAATTCGTTCAGCTAACTCGTTTTTATCTTCTTCATCAATTTCCAATACTCGTTTCATTTTCTTTTACTTTTATCATCTTCTATGAACACAATTAGTATTTGTTAAATCCTTTCAGCGAATCCGAAGTAGTGAAATAGATGTCTCAGTTAATCAATCGTTTTTATTTCAAACTTCTTTAGATTTGAAGTCTCTCATAATGAAGTATAAGACGAATTTGTCCTTGCGTGTCTAGAATATCGAACCAATCGTCAATATGACCTACAAAGAAAATTAGCAAGATAAATAATGCTTCTAAACGAGGATATGAGGAAAACCTTTCAGATACAATTGATGTAAATCAATGTGAACTGAACCTATTTTTTCGTCTTTAATTGCATCTTTGTCGTAAATATCAAGATGAAGAGTATCTTGTCCGTAGAGATGATTACTAAAAAGGAACTGTCAGAAGAGAACAACCTCACGAAAATGGTCATACAAAAAGAACGATTGATTCCATGTTGGATTATTTGAATTCAATTTTGCCTTCGTCTTCTCTTTTGGGGTTTTTTCATCTAAATAAATTTTCACATACGCGTCATTTGCACTAAATGTGTCTTTTTGTTTGAAATTGCGTCCTTCAACAACAGTCACTTCCAATTGACCCATTCTAATATCAGTAAAGTTCTTGTTTTCTGTGGAATGGCAGCAGCAACTAGAACGTGAACGTCAATATTAGCTATACAATTGTCAATAGTGAGAGAAAAAAAAAGAAACGTCGGAAATTTTCTATTCTCTAGGACTGCGTGTCATTTGGAGCAACATATTGAATCCAATATTGATTTTTCTGTAATAGAGAACACACCGTCAACTCAATAGTTTGAAGAGTGGCGACATCTTTTGAACGAATTTCTTCTCATTCGTTTCCTACATCGTTGGTAAAATATAGACTGATCGAGTTCAGTGCAGTTTTCTAGTTTTACATTTTGAAATTCACATCGAAGATAGTTGATCAATGTTTACCTCTTCACTCACGATTCGTCATTTATTCGTTGGATTCAATACTAAGCAATTACTTATTCAAAGTCAGTCTAATATTCAATCTGTTTTCCCTCTAAGCTCATTTATCGTATTTAGGTACTTGTTTAGTTCGGTATCAAAGTGGAGTGAATATTGCAAGAGCATCCAAGGATGTTGATCAATCACAATCGAATGAGAATGAACAAGAATTAGGAGCGTTTCAACAGTTCGATATCAGTGCTCAAACACAACAACGATTACAAGGTTCTCTCTTCCAATGATTGCAGAATTGTGCCTCTTCAAAATCGAATTCGCTTTTAGATCGCAATGTTCGATACTTATTTCCGGTTCAATCTCGTTCATATAACGATATCATATCTGGAAAGGACTGTATTGTTCAAGCACGTGAGTTTTTATTGATTGTTTCCTCTCGACAATATCTTGTTTCTCGATTGAAAAGGTACTGGGACAGGAAAAACATTGGCATTTAGTCTTCCAATCGTTGAACGACTTCAGCGTGAAATATCCAGAGAGCGAGGTCGTTTTCCTCGTTGTTTAGTTTTGGAACCAACACGTGAACTTGCTAAACAAGTGACGAATGATTTCCTTTCGATCAAATCTCGTCTTCTTTCAATTTCCACACTCTATGGTGGAAAAGAATATTCAAAACAAGAACTGTCATTACAGCGAGGCTCAGATGTCGTTGTCGGAACTCCTGGACGAATCAAAGATTTTCTCAATCAAAAGAAATTGAACCTTCAACAATGTGAAATCGTAGTTCTGGATGAAGTTGATCGAATGCTCGATATGGGATTTCAAGTAAACAACTTGTCTGTTTTTGTTTTCTACGAAAACGAACTTTCTTTCGCTTTAGCACGATGTTGATTATATTATTCGAAGTATTCCTCGGTCACAAATGATTGTCTTTTCTGCAACCATACCGTTATGGTTGAAAAAGAGTGTGGCACGCTATATGTCACCGACAAACAAATCATTTATCAATCTCATTGGTGATGAACAACAGAAGACTGCAATGAATGTTCAACATTTATCGTATCGATTGAATAATCTCTCGGGAAGACCGGCAACTGTCTTGAAATTATTGGAAAAGTATTCGAAAGACATTGGTCAAAGTCAAGCGATCGTATTTTGTCAAACCAAACGCGAATGCGATCAACTAGCACAATCAGACGCGATGAGATCAATATCTGCCGATGTTCTTCATGGTGATCTTTCACAAAGAAGACGAGAACAAGTGTTACAAGTAAAGCTATTAATGAATTGTTTAATATAATTCTTCGTGCTGTTGTAGAGTTTTCGACAAGGTCAGATTCGGGTATTGATAACTACGGATGTAGCAGCACGTGGTTTAGATATTCCACAAGTTGATTTAGTTATTCTCACATCACCACCACAGGTTTGAACTTATTTTATTGATGATCATTCGAAAAAAAACATGTGCAATTTCAATAGGATTGGGAATCGTATGTTCATCGATCGGGTCGAACCGGAAGAGCTGGAAGACAAGGAGTGGCCATTTGTATGTTCAGCGACGATCAAAGTAAACAACTGAAACTTGTTCAACAGAATGCGGTAGGTTTCCTCGTCTTTGTCCATTCTTCTCTCAAATGATTTCCTTGTTGTAGAATATTCATTTCTCCAACATATCTGGCGAACCATCGAATGGTTCTGAAGAGCGACAACGACGACTGAGAAGACAAATGATCAACTAGGATTGAGTGAGTGGAACAGTAAATCAATAGTTTATTGTTTTTTTTTCTATTTTGTTTTCAAATAAAATATGAGAAATAAACGATCTATGCTTTCTCGTGAATAGACGCATTGAAATCCATCGATTGTTAGATATATTTGTTTATGGTTTAATGTATTTTTCGTGCAGAGTCGGACTGTTTCTTGGAGATCTGAATTTGTAAATTGCGTGTGGCGAAGAATTCCTCCCTTTCGAAACAGTTCTCACGTAGCAAATTAGTACTGACAGATGTTATTTTGTCTTTTGAGTAGCTTTTTTTCCACAAAGAATGATTCAAATGGTAATCTATTTTACTTTTTTTCGAAACAAATCAGAAAAAAGTATCACCAAAAACTTTTAACGAACTAATGTAAAATAAAACAAGAAGTCAAACTATTGAGATGTGTTTTCGCTTGATCGATTCTGCAGTGGCAGTGGTTCTACAAAGAAAAACAGCAAACAATGACATTTTCATTTAATGTGTACGGAATTACTTCGAATGTATTTTTTTTCATATAGCATTTTATTCTAAGTGCCGAGAACTAACCAGTCCTTCACACACTTAATGGCTATGAGTGAACTTCGCTCCTGTTGCATGAAAACAAAACCTAGTAGAATTTAGAAGACAGTCGCTATGAAAAACTGGTATCAACAGCATACAGAGACAAAAGCAGAGAAGAAGAGAAGCAAGCGAGCGAGAGAAAGGATAATTTCTACAGAAGCCCAACATGATGCGAACAGAGTAATTGATCTTCATTGATTGAAACAGAGGGTATGATCCAATAACGATAGGCGGCTTTCGGACACCAACTTGCGGATGTTTTTACCAGGTCTACCTTTGTTGAAGATTTTACGTCTCTCATTTATTAACTTTGGATTGTTCATAATTTCCTTCATGCATAGTAGCGCTAGCTTGTGCTGCAAGAAATCTTCGATTACACTGGGATTTGTATGTATGATGTTTACCACTAAGTTGGCCCAATGCTTGTTAGCTAAATTACCCAGGTCGATCATTCCGGCGACTGGATCCGTTGAAATCTGAGTCGGTTCCGGTACAGCTCTTCTCGATTCCGGCACAGTTTTCGCCGATTCCAGCAAGTTTCGGCAGGTTCCTTGCCGCCGGATTTCGACCGGAATTGCACAGGAAATATCCAATCAGTTTCTGACTGTTTCCAGCTCGAGGTTTGCAGGAAACGGTCGGGAAATCACTGGAGCCTACGTTTGAACTTCCGGCCGGAATCCGGCGCCAAGGAAATGGTCGGAAAGCGAACCTAACCAGCCGGAATCGACCGTGCCATAATAACCTGGGTAGACAGCGATTGATATTTTGGAAGATTTTCTATTTCAACGTTTTTGGCGTCAAACCACAGATGAATGGATCGATAGATTTTTCAATTGAACCCTTCGAGCGACTCCTGTTTGGTCGGCGTCAGAATCGAGTAGAAATTAAGCAGCGAATGTAGATGTGGTCTGATGAAGGCGTTGAAGAGACGATATTTCGATTTTTCATTTAACATCCGACTATAAGCCAAACGTTTAAAGATGTTGAGATTTGAGTGGATTTTCGACTTGATGAAACCGATATGCATATTGAAAGATAATTTTGTATCCAGAAACGTACCGAGATATTTGAACTTGTTTACGTTTTGGACCACGCGCTTTTCGCACTCGATAGATGTAATTCGAGGAGCTACCTGGCGGTGAAAGAGTGTCCAATACGTCTTGTCAAAATTGATCGGTTGCTTCCAGATGTTACTTCGAATGTATTTTTTCTGTATCGAAATTCAATCAGATATTTTCTTTCACAGCTTCTACGTATGTAGCTGAAATGACGCTATTTCAAAAGAACGCCTGAACTGAGAGCATCTTTGTCGTGTTATTCCTATTGATACAAGATTTGTGAGGCGCATATTCAAGCTATGCATGTATGGTAAAGTGTACGATCGTAATGAGGAAGGAAAAATAAAGTTCTCATTTCATTTGATTGAAAAATAAATCCGTCTATACTGACAATGTATATGAATCTTTTGTAATTCGTATCTTTGTGCACACGACTCGAAGCTTCCCTTCAAAGTGATTTGACTTCATCATATGTATGATAAAATAGTTGACTTACAAGTACTTTAAGACAGTGTCTGGGTTTGCATAAATATCGCATTGGATTCCGACGGTCTCGGATCCGGAACATGAATTTCCTAGATCTTCTAAGGGTCATCATAGAACATAGCTAAACAGATCGCTCATAAAATTTGCAACAACCGACGAGATTTTTCTAGTCGGATTCCAATGCAATTTCGTTTCCAGGAATCCGATCGGATTTTTTCGGATGGTCGGATCCAGCATCGGATTTGTTGGCCTGGGTAGTGAAATGATTTCTTGAAACATTTTTTATTTCGAAAAATTGAAGATGATATTCACATACACAATAACGTTAGTTTTCAGTTAACAATACGAATTCCACGACACGAAAACAAGTTTAATGAAAAAAATAATCCACCTTTACCCATAACTGCAAGCATTTAGAGAATTAGATACTGCTCGCCGAGGCAGAGTGGCTTAGCTCTTCACTGGTTTTCTTTTTATTCCACTCATTTCGTAAAGACTTTTTAGATAGCATCTGGTGTTCATTTACAGGAGGTTATGGAAGGAGACTCACACAGCTAAATAATATAACGTATTGAATGACTGGTTTCCTGATTCATTCATGCTAGATATTCAATTTGTCAGCTTTCAAAACCGCGATACCTGATTGGTCAATTTCACAATCCCTCACAGTTATCGATTCGCTTCATCGATCTTCGAATTCTATTCGCGAAGTCACTATTAATGTTGCCTTTTGACTCTGACACAAGCACACCCCCATATACAGTATTTGTCGTCATATGACCCTCTCTCCAGACCAGAAAATATCTAATGTGTACATATGCATATCCATAATATCTTATCATATTAGTCAATTTATTGCTGCGGCCAACGTCTGTTTAAGACCTGAGATTCTTTCCCTGGCATATAAAAATTAGGCTCGGTTAACCTTTTAACGAACTCCAAACAATATTTTGTTAAATTTTGAGCATTTTCGAAAATAATGTTTTTTTGACCTTTGACCCTGACACAGACAAACTATTTTTTTTTGTATGACCCTTCTTTCAGTCGAGGGAAAAATTCTATCTAGATCCAAGTTGAATGAAATATATTATCTTGCAGCTTGTACGTCTGCAGTTGAAATAACGATATTCTAAAAGGACATCTGGACTGAGTGAAGCTTTGCCATACTTAGATATCAATAGCAATGATATTTCATAAACGACCGCTCACTAAGAGATAAATAATAATATATACTACTGTAAGGACAAGGTAGGAAAGTGTGTGCAATGAGTTTGAGTCTTCTGTAACTCGCCTTGAAGGTTAATTTGGTGAACATGACTGTGGACTCGATAAAATAGTATAATAATAGCAATGAATTCAATTATTTATCTAATGAGAAACGCATCGGTTCATCCTTAAACGTCCTTTTGCGTAGTTCACGTCAATACGTTTCAAACAAGAGTCTTCTAACAACTTTTTAGCTTCTCTTTTGACAATTCTCCATTGCCATATGCTAAATATGTAAATCACGAAAAGAAGGTTGTTTAAGCAAAGAGTAGTGGACATACATCAAACGCGTGATCCGTTTTATCATCGATCAGACACGTATATATCTCTTCAATGCACAGAAAAAAATGTTTGAGTGATCACACCGATAGTTTGTATTGTCTGGGATAAAATTGATCCGAGGTGAAATCAATATATAGTATGTATAAAAACAATTAGAGCAACGGAATCTCGAATAGATAGAATGATCTGGACTAGGTTGAAACTCAGGAACATCACACCAAACCGTTATTGGATGGCGAGGATCTCTTCTGTATTCTCTGCTGTAAAACGCATATACTGCATTTGATCAAACCTCGTTTTCTCTCCATTTCTCAAGGATGCTGATCAGTTAGGAGCTAGTCCTCTACCGCTTTCAGAAGTAATCAGGAATTATGACGATGACTGAGAAGACAAATAATGCTTGAAGTAGAACTGATTAAATCAATATTTTATTCATTTGTATTTTCCATCAAATGAAACACGAGGGAAAGTCTTTGACTCAATGAGCCTATCGGAACGTCTGTTCGAGACAAATCAGCTTCTTTATATATAATTACTATTATTTATTCACAAAGAGAAGAAGGTTTCTATTATTTAACAAGGAAATTAACGCTTCTTTAATGGAGTGACTTTTGTTAGCGTCGAATAGTCATTTATTTGCGACTGGATCTGTTCTTTTGATAAATAAATGGCTGGTGGAACACAAACTGGTTGATACGTCACAACCGGATAATAACCAATAATTATTGGTTGACTGGAAGGAGAAGATAATGATGATGGACGATGAGTTTCTTCGACAACGACTGTTTCGTCTTCCGACTTTTTAATTGAACGATCTTCATGAGTAGAATATGGTGTTGACGTATGTTTTATTCGCGATATCTAAATTAAAATAAATAGAATAGATTCCGTTTGAACTTTCAAGTTGAGTTCTCTGACTTGATGTTTTTGTCGAGATTTGTTTCCTTGTAATTTTGACTGCTCAATGGAGTGAAATGTAAAACTAAAATCATCGTTTGATGTCAGATGGCTAATTGAACATTGATCAAATGTAAAATCATCATGATTCTGTTCAGTCGAATGAGTCTTTGTCAGATTCTCTAATTGTTGTGCGTTTTTCACTTGAAATTTACTTTCCTGTTTCGAATCCTGAAGAATTGTTGAATAAAATGAATCACTTAACGATTGTAGACGTTCACCAAATGTCGATAAACGATTCGAAGACATTTCTTGTTCGACTAGTTGATCAAAATTCGCTAGAATCTTTTTCTTTTGTTTTCTTCTCGAATAAAGAACTGCATACAATCACATATATATATATATATATGTAGTTACATAAATCATTCTCTTTCTTCCTATCGAGATGCCGCTGGATATCGATTGGAAAAATTCCATACTGTGATGATTACGTCATATAGAAGATAAATAAAACGAAGATTTAACAATAACACTGATAACAGCATCAGAGAAAGCAAATCTTACTTTCATGAATCATTTTAGATTCATTTTTATTTAGTGACATATATATTGACAAGATAGATTTCTTTGAAAACTTCTCCATTTGCAGTGTTCTTATGTTAAGTTTAATCGACACAAGTTTTTTTCTGTAATATGAAAAGCGGTGCTTTGATCTCGCACCTAATTTCGCTTTCTTTTGTTTGATTAACTTACAAAATCTAGGTTTTCTTGCATGTAAATTATCCTTTTGTTTTTATCGAATCATTTTATTGAAATGAATTGACACGCAGAGGGTTGTTCTTTCAACAAAAGAATTGTTTATATATGGAACATTAATAGGGTAATAATTTTTTTATTACTCAACTGATGTTAGAGCGATAGAGAAGATAAAAAGCTTCGTCAACCCGCACAGAAAAAAGGCCGTCTGAAGTTGCCGAGTATTATTTCGGTGAGCATTCCGTATAAGCTTCTACTCTTTTGTTTCAATTAAGCATTCGATCTACGGTATAATATATCAGCAATGATTATATCATCTTACGCTCGTTCCTGGATTCTATTAGCACCTTTGGTTCCTTCTATTATGATCACTATTTTTGTTCTCTACCACTTATTGAAGAATCGAGTATTGCGTTCAGCTCTCAATAATCATGTGATTATTGTTCTTCTCTTTGTTGTGCTTGTAGAAGAACTTACCGGAACTGTGTGGAACATATACTTCTTTCGGAATAATATTAGTCCGCTATTGACGTCAACATTTTGTTATGCTTGGGTGTATTTGGATACAGTAGCGACCGTATCAATCTATATTTTAATTACTTGGGCAGCGATCGAACGTCATATTCTAATCTTTCATTCCAATATGCTAATGACAAGAAAAAAACGTCTCATTTTTCATTATCTACCTATCGTAGCATGCATTCTATACCCGATGACATTTTATTTTGTCCTATTTTTTCTTGTACCTTGTAATCTTCCATTGTCATATACACTTAGACAATGTGGTCGTTACTCATGCATTATTAGCTCACCAAATATCGGATTGTATGACGGCTTGGTACATTACATTTTGCTTGCGTTTGTTACTGTTATATTTAGTGTGGGCCTTTTTCTACGTGTGTTACATCAAAAATATCAAGTTCATCGGCGATTTATTTGGAGAAATTATAGAAAAATGGTATGGCAACTATTTCCGATCGCTCTTCTTTACATGCTGTTGCAACTACCACCTATGTTATTATATGCTGCGTATTCAGCTGGCTTATCACGAACCGTGGGAGCAGATTTTTTTTCTAACTCGTTATTTTTCAGCTTTTACATAGTACTGTTAACCCCATTTGCATGTGCAGCATCACTACCTGGATTACGGACGAAATGTCGAGATGCCTTATTGTTTTGGAGAAGAGGACATACCATCGGACCTGTACAAGTAGTAGCTGCGACTCCTGCTAACGTTCAGCGAGCGAATGGAAACGCGACGACCCCTGTTTAATGAGCTGTGTTGCATGTTGTTATGGTTGAAGTTGTGAATTTTAAACGTTAATTAATAGAGTAATATAAAACGAAAGTGATTCGACACAGCACTAACATGAAACTGCCGAAGTGTTGCATGCTAATAAATCTCAAATTTGTGGAGAAATCGAACATTTGTAAAGCACCCATCGATGAGTATAGTATTCTTCCATTGAGGACGACAGTTACGGTTGTTATTGTTCAGCATCCGTGATGGTACAAGGATACTGCCATTCTTAAAGAAAATAATCAGCATTGAGAACGTCGACGATAGAAAACAAATCATGATTTTCATACGAAAGCTTCTCGTCATATAATATTTAACGGCAACTCTCTAATGTATAATTTTTCTATTGATGACAGTGGTTCTTGAAAATTGCATGTTGCTGTATTTGTAAATCTATGATCATTACTAATTATTCTCATTGATCTGCGTAACGTGGGCATATGCATTTGCAAGGCTTATCGATAGTCTCAATGACATTAATAGTAAATCAAATTGTTTTAGAAAGAAAAAAGATATTCAAAACTCAGTGAATGCTGGCGATGAATAGAAGACTACTGAATCGGTATAAACATCGAGCAACATTCTTGCTCGATGCATTACGATTGAAATAAACATCTATGAGTTACATAACTTCATATGCTGTCATATAGTTTATCATTTGTGCATACACATGGTGTACTCTATGACGTAAGCGATTGGTCATAGAAGATATAGAATGAAAACACTAAGACATATGTACTTAGTTTGCGACCGCAACTGAAGGTGAGAACGAGTACAACAGCATGAGTTTACGCCTCTTCACCTTCAAGTTATTAGAATATTATTCGACGTCTGCCGTTTTATCCATTCATTTTATTCCGCGTATAAAAACAACGAGATCACTGTTAAGCGATATTTTAATCATCATCGTCAGCATCAGGGTTTTCGTAACATGTTGACATTATCCTCCACTGTTCTTCTCTTGCTCTCCTTATGTCATGGCTTGACCATTCGACAACAATCAGTAAGTAAGTTGAATGTTTTTTTTTCATTTTTAAGCTAAACACATTGTCTGCATCTGATTAGACGAGAACTTAATAGTTGGCTTTGGCGATTTATGAACGTCGAGTGATGGAGGTGGTTCCGTCGAAGCAAGCGACTGTCTACAAAAACATTCAAGCTCATGTTCCAACCGCAAAAATTCCAAACGAAGTTAAATGTCGTCGAATGATGGAATTGATAAGGGCAACGATTAAAGAAGCTGCTGCTAAAGCCAATATTGGATATGTTGATGTTTCAGGTGCTTTTCGTGGTCATGAAATGTTTTCTCGTAATCCGTGCATTTGGCGTCTTTTTGACCAAAGTGCTTGGCTCAACCAAATCAAAAAGCCTATGCTAAAATAGGAGAAATGGTCGGCAATTATTTGCAAGTTGGATTATAATGAACGTTAAGTTGCTCCTATCCATGACTATTATCAATAAACTGATGAGAAAATACACATCTTGTACGCTGTTTTCGTCAATTCACTTCTTTGTGTGTGCAAATTGCAGATTGATGTACACATAACTTATTCGATCTTGGTTTAGCCGAAACACAGGATGTGAGTGAGAGTAAGAATGTGAAGCAAATGGTCGTGTTCATCATGTTTTTCTCTTGAGTAGATTTTCAACGCCCGTCAGTTTCGGACTTCCGCACGAAATCCGCGAAAAGAGTGGTTGGTGGTCTATTACAAAATCTTGAAGAATAGTTAATTGCTAGAGCATCATTATCTCTTTCGACCAATTTCTATCACATGGAAGTTCATAAATTGAAAGGAAATAGACCGAAGGAGGTTGAGTTAATGCTGCTGATGCCTTGATAGAACAACAATTATCACGTGTCATATTTCACACTCATATTTTCATGTATCCTGCTGGGATTTAACAGTGCTGTTTATCCTCGTTATAATTTATTACAATAGTTTATTCTCATTAATCCGATGTGCATAAATGCACCATGAAGCATTAAAGGCAAATACAATTACGAAAGTTCATTGAGCAGAAGAATGATATGCGTGCAGATCATTGTATTGAAGCTTGTACATGCGGATTAATTTGATTTCGGTTTTGCCACAAGAAGACTTTCTCTTTCACTGTTCGACGAAAACGACTGGACGAAATAAAAAACACATAGAAACTTCCCTAAGCAGAAAACATCAACTACGGTTTAGTGGAAAGACAAACCTACCCCATAATACAAATAAGTCCATAGGCCAAGAAACGAAATGGCAAAATATTCATTTACTAGTCGATTCGAATCTTTTTTCAGTGTTGCTGTTAATAAATTATAGGCTAAAACAGTTGCGTAAGGGACTGCAGTCATAAAAATGAGTATGACTTGACACAATGTCATTTTAACCAGTTGTCGATCAACAGGAATACGTATTGAATGAACGTTACGATAAGTTAAATATCCAAATACAATCATTATTATAAGTGGACCGATGCTGTTCAGACAGAATGCATATACAAGTATATAAATAGAAAAACCTTGATTGACATTAACACATTTGTTTGTGATTGGCGATATTTCGAAGAACATCAATGCGGGAATTCCATGAAGCAAGCAAATAACAGTTAAAATACAGACGATCCTATGAGTTAATTTGATGTTACTCAAACGGCGAACACGAGCATGTCGCGATGTAATACAAAACTGATCAATTGAGGACAAACAGGAACATGAAAATGTAAATGAGCCCATTATGAGTATAAAATATTCTCGTAGTTTACACCAGTATATTGATGTTTGAGTTGATTCTATACCAAAACCAACGCTGGTGATTCGAGATGTAAGATTGATGCATAAAAATAGAAGACAGTTGATAGAACTGACGAGAAAATAGAAGGAACAAGCTGTTTGGCGATATGTGCGAACGCTTGTGAAGATAAAAATGTTGAGTGTTTCCGAATACACCAGCGAAAAGAAGAAACGTGCCAAGATAGATTGTGATTTGTTGGTTGATGTATAACAGTGACATTTTACTGAGATGAAAAAACAATTCTACATCTTGTTCATTAAATAAAATCAAGATATGAATTCATCTATTAAAGATATCAGGCAAACAAGAGAAAGAAACTAACCTACCGGAAATTTATAGATAAATTAAGTCATTAAGGATGGAAAAGAAACATTCGTTTGGCACGCATCATTCAAAATAGATGGAATCTGACCTCAAAAGTACTCGGTGATTCAAAACAGCAATGAAAAATACCAGATCCAGAATGAAATACGTGTGTGGAGAAAGTGAAAAGTACTCAAAATATTTTTTAAGTAGTGGTGTGATACAACACGGATGTTATCACTTTCTGTTACTTTTACGTTACGTAGACCTTAAGAACGCATCTGTGGCAGATGATTCTGCTTAAAAAAACACATTGCTTGACTTTTAACATTTCCCTACATTCTGATGATCTGTTTCAACTTTGTCAATCATCGATAAAATAGCGATTGACATTCTCACAGTCCTTATTACGTTTAAAAAATGAACGATAACAAAGGATTGACAGGTCTAGTGAACATTCTCAAACACTGATCAAAGTCACGATATTGCTTTCGTGTCCTGTAAATGGGAAGTATAAAGAAGTGATGCGCAAAGATAAGAACGCCATCGTTCTGTAAAAAGCCGTGTTCTGTTCAAATGTATATCCATTTAAAAGAGAATATGTAACAAATTCATCGGTCTAGTTGACGTGAATACAAATCCAGTTGCTTATGACGATTGAACAGTCATTATCAAACGGCGTTCGAACGATCCTTACATCAGGTGCTAATCTAAGTCGTTTTTGGGAAGAAGCGATGAATGCTGGCTTCTTTGTCAATCTGCGTGTTGGCCCTTATGTATGCGGCGAATGAAATTACGGTGGATTACCAACATGAATCAATCAAATACCAAAGCTATTAATGTGTTCTATCAATGAACCATGGAAAGATCTGGTGCGCACATTCATGTTGAACTTTCATCTGCCAAACTACTTTGGATAATGTACAACGGTTACTCGGCTAATCTAACAATTGAAACATGCAATTCATGCAACTGTCAGGACGACGATTGGATTGACAGTCATCGTCAATTATAAGGCAAATCGATGTCGATACGTACTGCATCTGATACTGCTTATTCTGTTGTCAAATGGTTTGCCGGTGGCAGTATTTATTACGCTTATTATATGTGACATGGTGGAAATAATTACGGACATACAGTGGGTTCAGGTATCGCAACAATGTACGCAGATGATGTGTGCCTTCATTTAGATGGTATACTGTAAATGAACCAAAATATACGCAATTGAGTCGTCTTCAACATCTAATTTCTGATCGCTCGGAAGCTCTGTGGAGTCAATATGTTAATCGTACAGTATTACCGTATTGGGATGAAACTAAATGTATTCATGGTATACAACAATTTGCGTATTCATATTTTCCTTCTACTCATTTTGTTATTCACCAGGTCCATGTTCCACTTAAGACTCTCTTTAAAAATCAAACGATTACAATGTCAAGCCAATCCGTACGTGCGTATGATGAAAATATGATCTTATCATATGATAGTGCTAATTTCAGTGATGTCAACGCCAGCAATACAATTATTGTTTCTATCAATGGTAATATCTCCGACTCTTGTTGAGCAATTGACAGTGACAAATGGCGAAACGCTTTTCATTTATACTACTGTTGTAATGTCACGTTGACACAACCATTGCCCAATATATCACTTCGAATTCAGACACGGAAAGGAAATGCACTATTATTCTTCTTAGGTGGAAAATATCTAGGTGAATTTGATGATCACGATGAAGAATTAGGTAATCTCGAACCTACAATCACATTCGATCTGTCAAGTTTTAAACCAAATCAGCACTATCTATTCGAAATTCTTTCAGTTTCACTCGGGCTCGATGGTCAATTGTTATTTGATAATAGAATCGTGGCCAACTTCTGGCAACATCAAAATGGCTTAGTGGGCGAAGAATTGCAAGCTTGTACGGAACAAGAATCGACAAGAGTCAGTTAAAATAATGACTGGACGAAAAGTATCAAGAAAACCCTCACATGGTTTCAAGAACGATTTGACCTTGATCATCTGATGAAGCAAGATACAAATATAAATGCGATTTCACTGACTGCTCAAGGTTTAAATCGTGGACATGTATTTATTAACGGAAATGATATTGGTATTTACTGATTAATTGAAGCTGTTTGTCGATCGCAAACAGATTGGTGTACACAGAACTAAATAAAATACTCGGAGCCAACACAAAGTTACTATTACATTCCTTCCGATTGGTTAATGCCTACGAGCGGTTTTATGACTATATTTGATGATTTGGGAGTACCATCACCAAATTCAGCCCGTCTTGTTTAGCGAGTCGTTGTAAATTAGAAAATCGAAGACATTTCCTTAACAATAAAAGTTGTTTTTTTCTCATATTTATTTCATGCAATACAAATGAGTTAATTGATAAAGGGGACTATATAACAGAATACTCATTTACTGTTTGATTTGCGAAATAATCAATAGATGATAATAGGAAACGTGAGTCAGTCAGTTTTACACGAATTGAGTCGACTTAAATAAACCGAACAATGATATCTAGAGAACGTTTCTTTGTACTGTGTGTAGTGCATTTCTATTCAATACAATGTTACGACAATATCATAATTTTCTAATTCCTCTGCTCTCATCAGAATTTGGTTCACATATCTAATTGGATGATGAGTAAAAGAACAAGATTCATATCGGCCTCTCACTCCGTTTTGTATCCTTCGGATTCACTATTACAATCTAAGTGTATTGCAGGTGGTTTCAAGAACGTAAACATTCATGCCGACGATTAAAATCGATACTTCTGTACACATAGTTCTTATCAAGTATTTATTAGTCCAGCAGATTATGATTGATAGGAATTATGCATTTATTCGAAAGCTTATTATGATAAGATTGTTCTTCAAATGATATCTCAGCATATCATTAAACGCTGAATAACCTACATATTTTTATTGTGTTAGAAAATCGATATTCATTATTTTTCGTACAACGATTCGTTGTGTTTTCTACGTTCAAATTTCTTCCGAAGTAGAATATGTCTAAGAACCAAGTATTCAGTGAACAAGCGATTAAGGAGAATCAACCACGAAAATGGTCGCGTCGGCGTCGTATCACAATCATAATCGTAATCATCTTATTGATGATTTTAATTATCTGTGGTCTTATCATTGGACTCGTATTACATTTTGTTATTTTCGTTCAACCAGAAATAGGAATTATTTCATCAACTCGTAGCATAACACAATTATCGTCGTTGTCAACATCAATAACAACAAAAGTTTTGACTTCAGAACAAACATCTATTTCATCAAGTACATCTACAACGAGAACCGCAATAGCAACATCACGTGCTGATACAGTATCGGCAGTCATAGCAGCATTTACAACTGACTCGGCAACAGCAACATTGGAGATAGTCTCATCATCATTTACAAACATCGACTCACAACCAGGTATGTTCTGACATTTCAAGTTTTATAATGTACATCCTTTGCGAAGATAAGATATTCATGTTTCTTTCTTTTTCTTTTAGGATGGTTTAATACTGGTAATCTAAACCATGCACGAGTGTCGCATACAGCATCATTATTGAAGAATGAGGACGTATTGGTTACGGGTGGATACAACGATGGTTTTCTAAATACTGCTGAATTATATAATCCATTGCTGGGAACTTGGACATTAACTGCTCCTATGAATGTTGCACGACAGGGCCATACATCGACCGTATTGATGAGTGGATTAGTGTTAGTTGCTGGTGGTTTTAATATAAATAGTGCTGAGTTATATGATCCTTCGAGAAAAATGTGGACGAACACCGTCAATATGAACTCTTTTCGACAATGGCATACAGCATCACTATTAACTAATGGAAATGTGTTGGTTACTGGTGGACACATGAGAAATATTTATTATAATAGTTCTGAAGTATATGATTCGTCAACGGGGGCATGGGTGTTAACGTCCTCCATGAACTATGCTCGACAAGGTCACAAAGCGGTAGTTATAGATGGAAAAGTTTTAGTTGTTGGTGGGTATGATGGTAGTACTATCTTAAGTAGTACAGAACTGTACGATCCAATGACGAATTCATGGACAACAATGTCGAGCATGCACTATCCACGACATAGTCATACAATAACCGTACTCAATGACGGAAAAGTATTAGTAACTGGTGGAGAAAGAGAAAATGGTGTCTATCTAAATAGTGCCGAAATCTATGACCCTGTGACAAATACATGGTCATTAACTAGTAATATGCATTATACACGATACGATCATGTAGCTGTACTGTTAAAAACCGGCAAAGTGTTGTTGGCTGGTGGATATAGTAATAGCGGTGCTCAAGAGACTGCTGAATTGTATGATCCGAAGACAGAAATGTGGACTACGACTTACAGTATGAATTATAAGCGCCAAGGACCTACAGCATCGTTGTTAAGCAACGGCCAAGTATTAGTATCCAGTGGATGGAGTGGTTCTGCTAATCTGATGACCACTGAACTATATGAACCATAGAGGTGGTAGTAGCTTAAACAGCTAGTAACTGACTTAATAATAACAACAAAATAGATACAATCGGGCACGATTTAATGGAATGTAAAATAAGACACTTGCAAATCCATCGTTGAGCGTAAGTTAGAAGGTTATAATATTGCTCGTTTAGACGTATTAAACAACATCGTGAAATAGTATAGTGCACTCGACAGTCTGTGTCCATGATAAAATGAGATATGATCAAAATCTAGCTTTCCAACACTTTACTTGATCATAACTGTCGTCAGAAGTTACTATCGCATTAGCAATGTTTCTTTTTATAACATCAAGAGCTTGAACAAGCTTCAAATCCATCAACTCAGCTCTGTAATTCGAGAGAACTGTATTGGTTATGCGCATATTCCATCTGGTAAACCATAAATCTCTTGTAAATATTTTTACATTCTACAGAAAGCAGGGAAATATGATACTCAATACTAACAAGAGAAAATGTGAGCCAATTCAATTGCTACCTGTAACGAAATATCGATGAAGATCTTTCGTTACTACTGCAGTATATACCTATTATTGATCAACAATGAGAAGCTGAAAAAGCACACGCTTATATACCAGAGAAGACGCATACAGTAGAAAGAGATGCGACGATGAAATGCTACTATCGGTCTGGACCTGAATGTTGTCTGATCATCGGACACTGACCGATCGTTCTATTCATCATGTCGGCACACTTTCCTCTTCAAGTATATTAATTTATATTGATAGTTACGTACCTAAACGAGATCTCATATACGGCTAGATCTGCACGATTAATTAGAACTTGTTCACTGATATCAAGTATGCAGCAGATGCTGCTAATGAATATCATATCAGCAATGTTTGTTTCCTTATCTGCCGAAGTTGTGCAGAAAATACTGTTAAATATCGACTCTATAATTTCGTTCTTTGAAACATATCACTCGCCCTATTTCCTTTTGATAACGAAAACGTGAATCATGCGAAATGTCGTAGGCAAGTTTGAATACTTTTCGAGGATTAAATGAGACATACCCGAGTAAATATTGCAAAATTGATTATCTAAAGAAATACTGCCTTCATTCTTACATAACTAGAACTAACACGACAAGATACGTATCAATCCCGATGTAATACGAGGCGGCCTCCAATTTGTCCTTGACAAGATTCTCAATTAAAACTTAATACCTATATATTTTGTTGTTTTTTTTTCAATTTCGTATTCTATTCAAAGGAGTTAAAACAGGATTTAATTCGAAACCATCACGTGTGACACGTTTAATCTCTTTGATTTTAAACAATAGTATAAAACAAAGCACAATTTTCATACCTTTTTCAATCAACTTTCAAAATGCGTCTTTCGTTCGGATTCGCTTTTCTCCTGATCGTCGTTGCTTTCGTCCAAAGCAAACCGCTTTTCAACAATATCAGCGATCTACAAGCTCTCGCTGCTCAATATCCGCAATATGCTGTAAGTTTAGTGACGGATGAGGCGATATTTTTTATTTACTGTTTAATTTAGGGTTTGATCAACCAAGCTACCAGCCTTGCAAGCCAAGCTATCACTGCTTTCTCTGAAGATCAATTAAACTCACTCGGAAATTTAGTTAGTGACCTTGCTGATAAAGTTCTTCATGGTAGACTTAGTGTTGATGCTGCTGCTAGTCAATTATTAGGAGCCGTTCAAGCATATCTTGGTTCAAATTCTCAATTATTCGACAACATTCAATCATTTCTTCAACAAGTCGTCAGTATTGCTCAAACGCTTACGGGTAACTTCAACGGTCAAACTCGTATTGCTTTTCCATCATCGGCTGATCTTCTAACGTTAGCCAATCAATTTAAACCAAGTGATTTACAAGGTCTCCTCAGTCAATTTCCACAACTTTCCGTAAGCTTAGGAGAAACTTCATCGCTGATCGAATAATGTTATTCATCTTAGAGTTTAATCAATCAAATTACTAACATCGCTGATCAAGTCAGCTCTGCTTTATCGCAATCTCAATTGCAATCAATTGGCGGCACAGTCTTGAATCTTGCTCAAAATGTTCTCAATGGTAACGTCGATGCCAATGCCGCTGCTAATCAATTATTGGGAGAACTTCAACAATATTTCGGTTCAAACACCCAACTTTTCAACTCGGTTGCCAGCATTGTTCAACAATTACTTAATATTGTTGGCTTCGGTTTAACTCGTCCAGCTTTGAGTCGAAACTTACAAATTAGTGATTTAGAATCCATGGTTGTTCAGCATCCACAATACGCCGTAAGATCAATGATTTCAATACTCTCTGATACTCACTATTTTAATCTCTTTAGAACATAGCCGCTTCATTAGCCGCTTTGGCTAATCAAGCTATCGCTGCTTTTTCACCTGCTCAATTGAAATCCCTTGAAAACTCAGTTCTTAGCCTTGCTCAACAGGTCATCAGTGGTCAACTTGATGCCAACAGTGCTGGAAGTCAACTATTAGCACAAATTCAACAATATACTGGTTCAAACACTCAACTTTATAACGCAATTGCTAACGCTGTTCAGCAGTTGGTAAATTTTAGTTAAGGATACTGAAAAGATTGGTCGTTTTTTTTTGCTTTCTATTCAAATAAAATCTGATTCAGACAGCAGAAATATCTAAATTGATTTGATCACTATTACCACTTGGAGCATCATGATAAAGATCAAAACTAATCGTATAATTCGCACCGGATACAACTGCAAATGATTGTGATATCGTCCCACCAGCTGCCGAAATCGTATAACATGAAATGGATGTGTTACGAGTGCATGTCGAATCTACTTGTCCATTGTCTGAACATTTGAGCCAATTTGTTGGTAGAACACCAGACGAGGAAGAAAAATCTCCATTGCTTATCAGTTGAGTATTACTAGCATCGTACACTTTGATATTCGTTAGATACATAACTGCATGTTTAATATTGGTGAAGGCAAAAACGAGTGTGCGTAGGCCGGTGTATGATGAAGCAAAACTTTTGGAAAATGTATGCCAACGGCCATCTGGACAATCAGTTTTTGAATACGAGCCCAAAGTCGAAGTGATTGTTGAAGCACAATTGAATGCTGATATTTATCAAGTAAAACTCGATTCAATAATCTGTTTGCAAGGAAACAAGGATGATCACTCACCAGTCGTTGTTGTAACTTAAAAGAAACAAAATGATAATTATAAGTACAGAGAAGTCGATAGGATTTACCTGTTGTCGAAGATGTGGTTGCAGTTGTTGTACCTTGACGAATTACTATATTGAGATAAATTATTCAATCGAAAGGCGAACTCACTTGAAGTGCTTGTCGCTGAAGACGAACAGGTGTTCGATTATTGAATAAGAATATTAATAAGATAGAATAGAACTTACTGCTTGTTGTACTCTGTGTAGAAGTTGTTGTACCTTTATTTATTGAATGGCTGATGAAATTGAGAACGAGTAGAATAAAAGAATCGCTCACTTGTCGTTACTGTAGCTGAAATTAAAGAAAAAGAGCACTTTCGAACATTTTCAGCTTATTTTCCCTACTCGTTTCCGTCGTGGTGCTTGTGTCCGTTGTAGCTATTTGAAAAGAATCATAAACTAGAAGGAACAAAGCGTTAATTCTCACTCGTTGTTGCTAGTGATGAGGTAGTAGAAGAAGTTGTTACTGTTGTTGTTATTGCTAATTAAAGAAAAACAACAACAACAAACAGTCATGTCATCGTCCAGTATGTAATTTACTGTGTGTTGTAACGGTTGTTGTCGAAGGTTGATTCTCTATATGTAAATTATCTCGTATGGAGAATTTATAGATGAGAAATTTAGTTGAAATACATACTTTGAAGAAGTCCAAGGAGTAAAGCAAGTAATAACCCGAGAAGAAGAAGAACTCCGAGACAACAGGATAAGAGTAGAATAGCACGACGCAGATTGAATTTTTCTCGTTGCTTATTTTCGTTGTTTGAAGCATGTTTAGGTTTGAAAAAGGAACCGAAGCTATCTCGCGATGTTGATGAAGCAAATTGTGTCAACTAAAGAATCGATAACAGACAGATATACTTATAAATTCCGAATTATAACATGAGTTACCGATGAATTTTGCAAATAATCCACTCTCGGAGTCCATGGTGATGATCGACGATGTGAAATGCATTGAGGATATCTTTTAGGCAGTGGAGGACGTTCATAATTGTATTGGTGGACTGTAGGATATTCAGAAATTCGTCGAATTTGATTTGGATTTGCTCGCCATGGATGAGATGATTGGGTGTGGGATAGGAGATTGGTGCTTATCATGATTCTGTTTCGAGATGAAGAATACTTTCATTTTATATTAGCATTTCTGTTTTTAGGCTGAATTATCGAGGACAAAAATGTAAAGAGAAAGTGACCCAATAGGTTTCTCTCATTGTTATTCTATCAAGAGAATGTCTTTCTTATTAATTATTTTCTATCTGAGTAAACAATGAATATTGAAATTATCGAAAAAAACAAAAATCTGAACTCTTATTTTTCACCTTCACACATAATCAAAACCGCATGATATTACAAGTATTCCTTCGAACATCAATTTTATTTCAACTAAAGAAAAGGAGAAGTCAATCAAGTTATTTTCTTAGTTTCTATTCTCCAATTCCCATGTAACCAAACATTTTATCCGATGCAGCGTCCGTCACTTTCGACACAATTTTTTGCGTTAGTTTTTTCTTCATTTCTGCTTGAGCAGCATCGAATTTCTTTTCCATGTAAGCAGCGATGGTTTCAGGAATGTAATGAAGGACAAGATCAACAGATCCACCGGCCTTTCCTTTCTCCGTCGTCAATGAAATACTACTTGTATGAAGCCATTGCTTATTGGTATTTGTATCAAATTGACCGCCTTGTTCATCATCAAGTAAACTTAATGATCCCTGTCCCAACAGGTCGTCTTTATCCGGATCGGAATCCCATAATTGAATATATAATGTGTCCAGTTTATCCGCAACGGGAAAAATGAGTTTTTCATTGAAGATTGGGTTCGATCCATCATGAATTTGGGTCAGTTGATGAGTTTCCGTTTGATGATCTTTATTTCTGGATTTTTCCTTCGATTCGAATGAGAGTGGTTCGAGAGAGACAACAGCATAACAGTCGTTTTCACCAAGCCAATCGCCTTTGATGAGATTACTTGCTTTCAAAACTGTAATTGATAGGAGACCTTTAAGTCGTTCAGAACTCATGTCGTTATCACTTTCTCAACGTGAAAGAGTAATCGAGTGAGATTTGTTTTCAAGATATAAATGATCGGTTTTCTTTGCATAGGTGAATAATATGAGCACTCGAAGCATGCGCACGTGTTTTGTTCTTTAACAAATATATTTAATGATTCAGATTTTCATGTGGGTGAAATATAAAACACAAAAAAAGTGATTGTTCTATGTATCCTTTCGAAATGTTAATCACCAAATATTTTATCAGATGCTGCGTCTGTCACTTTCGAAACAATTTTCTGCGTTAATTTCTTCTTCAAATCGGCTTGAGCAGAATCGAATTTTCTTCCCATGTAAGCAGCGACTGTTTCGGGAATGTAATGAAGGACGAGATCAACAGTTCCACCGGCCTTTCCTTTCTCCGTCGTCAATGAAACTGTTGTAACGTAAAGCCATTCTTTCTTCACATTGGTGTCGAATTGACCTCCCTGGTCATCGTCGAGTAAACTCAATGTTCCTTGTCCTAAAAGATCGTCTTTACCAGGATCGGAGTCCCATAATTGAATATACAATGTGTCCAGTTTATCCGCAACGGGAAAGACGAGTTTTTCGTTGAAGATTGGATTCGATCCATCATGAATCTGCGTTAGTTGAGATACTTCGCTTTGTCGATCTTTGTTTCTTGATCTTCCTTTGGATTCAGTCGGCAGTGGTTCGAGAGAGAGAACAGCATAACAGTCGTTTTCACCAAGCCAGTCGCCTTTGATAAGATTATTTGCTTTTAAAACTGTAATCGATAAAAGACCTTTAAGGCGATGAGAAGAACTCATGTTTCAACTAAATTGAATTCAAAAAAACAGTCGACTGAAATCTGATTTCTTCTACTAAATGACAGCGTTTCTTTGCACAAGCACAACCCACATGGTGTTTTTTCTTTGTTCTTTTCCTGTGTAAAAGTGTCGTTTAGTATCATAAATGCAAAGATATTTACTGTCACGATGAATAACGTTCGTTTCATGACAATTGCGAAAGTTAATTGAAAGACTCTCTATCGCACGCAAATACATGGATGATGTTATCTGAAGAGTTGTGTTGTTCGCCTTGCTCATTAATAACGTTTTCTCTACTGATTAACCGATAAATCACGATCTGGGTGATATGTTTCACACATAAATTGGTATTAATAATGTTTGAGAATTTTCTTTATAAAATCCATTTTGTTTGTAAATGTGTCAAAGAAATGTTGCAAGGAACTCAGGCATTGTCGTCAACCATTTTCCTGTATTTATTGAGCATTTTTTGCAAACAAGAAACTTTTATTTACTTATTTTCAAAACGGTCTTCGATAAAAATTCTAAATTCAATCTTTGTTGTTCAAGTTCCTACATAACCATGTTTTTCAAATGAGCAAACAAGAGTTTAACATCAAAGCTGATCACTTTTGATGTGGTGTAATAATCAATTTCGTTTCTTCATCATTTCATTCATTCTGACACGAGTATCAGATAGACTCTCTCGACTTTAATCAAACACATTTCTGTTAATCTATCGAGTTCAT
This sequence comes from Adineta ricciae, assembly GCA_905250025.1. NCBI lineage: Eukaryota > Metazoa > Rotifera > Eurotatoria > Adinetida > Adinetidae > Adineta > Adineta ricciae. The sequence goes on along the minus strand of CAJNOJ010000158.1, from coordinate 69,334 downwards.
TAAGTTTATTGTGACAACAAACGATGAGATTTCTGTTGATACATTTTATTCGCCAAATGAAAGTATAAAAGCAAATTGAACAAATCTTGATTCGATTCCACGAATGAATATCTGTCAACAATGTTTGGACATTTTTACAAGCAAAGCTCAAATTCTTTATTGTTCATCATCTAGTCAACATCAACTGATTGCAGGAATATGAACTGCTGGATTATGACATCCACTACGATTCACACTTCTCGAGGAACTTTTCGTGATGAAACTAATCTGACTTTATTCGTTGCAGATTGTGGAAATGATCGAATACAATCGTATAAACTATGTTCATATCTATGAAAACCACTTCCTACCAATCAAACATAATCATCTAATCGAAAAAGTTTGATTTAATTATCCATTCTAGAAGTTATGAGTTGTAGCAAATCAAATCTGATTTTTATTCATAGTCATTGAAATCAACGAAACTCACTTTTCAATCTCTATGTAAAAGTTTTCGAAGAGCAAGAAGTTACGTCTTTTTTCTATTTTGTGTAGAATGGATGATGGGTGTTGCACGTTGTCAACATACGGGATCGATGTTGCCGAATAGAAAAGTATTAGCGACTGGTATGGAGAGAATCCTTATTCTGTGAACAGTGCTGAATTATATTGATCAAAATTTCCAGTGTAAAACTACTATTGATAGAAAGAAAGAAAGAAAGAAATTGAGGGTCATTCTTTCCTGAGCCACATGAAACCATTCAAAATCAGTGCCCATTTAATTTCTCTCTTTCTTGTACTCACGTTAACTCTCAAGTAAGATTGATAAGAACTTTCAAATATCACGGGTTGCTTTGTTAATCGACCAAAAAAGTATTCTTCCATTTCGCCTCATGGTAATTGGTATTTTAATCTCACCTCCTATTTTCCTTTTCATGTTACTCTAATGTCACTCACAAATCAGATCGTATAGTTAAATATGCCGACAGTATCACTCAGCCGAAGATTGAATCGTTACGCTCCAATTCCTTCGCTTCTCTTTGGAATAACTGTTATGCCATTCTCTGATTAGTGTCGACTATTTTCGATACGCTAAAGCTCATTTCTGATCTTCTCAATGGATTGAATCCGATGTCTCACAATATGCATGAATTCTTTGCAAATGTCGAGTGTTCACAACTTATGACTACGGCTACGTCACTGCTTCTTTCATTGGCTTTGCTTGCATCGAATATTATTTGATTTCCTCTGATGACATTCACAAACGTCAGATGGTCACATAGAGAAACACATGCTTTTCCATCGTATTTGTTCTCATCTTTGCAGAAGAATTTTATTGTATTGATTATGGGAAATGTTTGACGAAGACAAAGGCTTCTCTGCTAATTGGAAGTGACTTATATTGAATTAGAACAAAAGTATTTCTTCATGTTTCACGATAAAATTAATTTGTTCGAGAACACCGTCGTGCTGGGTCTAGCATCCAACTGTATTTAATTGAAAAAATTAAATTAAGTCATGTCAATATTGTTGAAAAGAACGCAATTTTACTACCTTTGACATATTTTTGTTAAAACTAATGTTGCCCTAAAACAAACGACTTTCCTCTACATTTATTTCGGTCAATAGGTCATAGTTGTTCTTCTGATATAGACTAATGGGTGACAGGCATATTGTTCTTCGTTGAGCGGGTGTTATCGTGCATAATAGGTGTTGCTTGAATCGCCGGTTTTACTTTGTTTGTTTTCTGCCAACCTAGCCGTTGAAGAATGGCGTCATAAGATTTTTGCCAGGCCATTTGAAAACGTGTGTCTAACATGATAACTAAAACTCCATCAATACTTGCTTCTAATCCATTTGCTGCAGCGAAAAGAAATCTGATCTGATTACCAACAGTATGAATATCAAGAAAAGTCAACAAGACAGATGGCGTCCAAAGAATGAACCATATTGTAAAGAAGATGAGAAAGCGATAGACTAAACGGCGATGATGATTTCGACGTATCATCATTTGTTGAGAGCACGTTTGTTTGACATAGAATAAACTTCGAATCGACATCGTAAAACTAAGGATAATTGGTAAGCAAAAGAAAACGACGACATTCCAAACACGAATCGATAGAGAAGTGTAAACCAATGAACAACTTGATCCTGGTTTTTCGATGACAATAGACCATGCAATTTCATGTTGAATGATCATATTGATGAGAACCAACGTCGGAACTGTTATATACATGAGCAGAACAAGATACCGATGATCCATATAGATGTTTTTATTTCGAACAATTTGTAAATAACGACACATGTGCAGCACTGTTAGATAGAACGATTCAAGAACATTGAAATAAAATGCAAAGTATGCTTCGAAATAGCAAGAAGCACGCCATGTTGGTGTTGTTGCTGTACTACGAATAGCATATTGAACAAAGTATGAGGATAGGATAAATATATCGGTAGAAATATAACAGGCTGGGAAGATAAGGCTAAGATCAAGTGGAATTCTACGAAAGAACAGCTGAAACCACAACAGCGAATGAAGAAATGTACCTAGCAACGCAATTCCTAGAAGTATGTGATTTTGGAATAAAACTGTAGAACTCCATCCAATGGTGCTATTTCCAACCGATAGCTGCATCATTTCTTTAAAATTTGATCAAACTGACTTTGATGCGTTCAGTTAATATACACCCATACTTTCACCTCTTCTTTATTTACCGAAAGCAGTAAAGACTGGCTGAGCCGTATGCTAATCATTAGATTAAGCCCACCAGAAATTTAAAAAGAAATTGTGTTTGCGAATGTGTGCTCACGGATATGCGTCTTGCCAAGAGGTTCTCAAAAGGCCAAAAAAATACGTAGGACATCGACAGAACAAGAGAAATGTTTTTTTAATTAACATTGAGAACTGATGGAACTGTTTGATCTTCTTATTCCCGTCCTTGTCTTCTCCGAACATCCTTGTTGTCTTTACTTTTTTACAGCTATACGTTAAGTCGATGCCGTACAACTGAAAGAATCTCTTTCACTTTCCTTTTCTTTCCTCTCCTTTCCTTTTCTTTGACCACAATTCAACACTTGGCTAAGAAACAGCCAGATGTTACATTTTTATATAGTATCAAAGTAAAAGAATGATATTTTTCTTTTCTGTTCAGTGTGCGGCATGCTGCCAGTTCTTTTCTTTTTCTTTTCTTTTCAGTCAAATTTTTGCCCGTTGCTTTTCTTCTGCATCAGCAATGGAGTAAAATGTTTACTAATGAGCCACGACAAGTATTTTACCGAAGAATCAATCGCAATGGCGACAGACGTTTATGAGAAAATGGCTCGTATACAAGAGGTATAGAATCAATAATATTATTCAAAAATCTATTTGTTTTAATCTAGGTAATTCGTCAATTGAATATTCATCAATCTGATAATAGCTCGTAAGAAAACAATTTACATGAGAAAAATAATGAAATTAGTTCATTGTTCTTCGACAGTGATGTGACAAATCAATTTGGATATATAAAATTCGGAAGATCTGATATTGATTCAACGACACGTTTGTCTCAATACATTCGATTAGCTCTTCAAACCGATGCGACAACCGTGGTTCAATTCATGAAAGATGCTTGGCAATTACCAACACCAAATTTAATTATATCAGTGACAGGTGGAGGAAAACGATGTCACATGCCTGCTCATCTTCGAAAAACATTTCAACGTGGTTTAGTCGCCGCAGCTGCTACAACAGGTAATTCACTTGAAATATTTCCTCAAAAAATCTCGCGATACTGTTGTTTTTAGATGCATGGATAATCACCGCTGGTACCAATGCAGGTGTTGTTAAAGGAGTCGGAGAAGCTCTCAATAACTATCGATATAAAAATCGGAGAAACGGTCTCGATGTACCATGTATCGGGATCGGCACTTGGAAATATACAGCTGGAAACGACCAACTAGTACGACCAGTGGTCGATTCATCTGTAAATACAAATACAAGTCTGCTGGATCAACCAGCGAAATTTCGTCAGCATAGTCGTTTGCAAATTGAATCAACGGTACTGGTAAGATGAAAGATGAAAAGATTTGAATTGACCGATGATTTTGATAGGATGCAGTAGATGAAAGCTATATTCGTACATATGCAGTTAAACAACCGGAAGACAAACGATGCGATCTAGAACCTAATCATACTCATTTTCTACTATTTGAAGGCAAATCATCCATCAATGATACAGCACTTTTACAGCGTGCCCGAATCGAAAAATATTCCCGTGAAATCAATACGACCGATATTGCAGGAAAGACCTTGGTTCCTATTGTTATGATACTAGTTGAAGGTGGTCCGTATTCAGTTCGTACGATTTGTCAAGCATTGAAATCAAATACACCGCTAGTTGTTGTCAAAGTAGGATTGACAAGTCATATTTGCATTTCTGATCATTCTTTTTTTTAATTCTGGTAGGGAACGGGTCGAGCGGCAGACCTTGTCGCAAATTTACATTTATTTTTTTCCGAGAAAGAAACTGGCAACAAACAAAAATCTGAATTAAATGCAATGTAAAGTCTCCGATGTGCTGGGATCGTTCTGCACTTGTCTCTTTGTTTAGATTAGAAGCAGCACGATCCGAGGAGAACTCTTGGGTTGATGAGATCAAAGAGGATCTTTGCCAAGTATTATACCAACAAAAGCAACTCGTTGTGATATTCGAATTCGAAAATCCGCGACATCATGGACAGCTGGAAGATGCGATTCTCGAAGCAGTTTTCAATGGTTTGTTGTAATTTGGTTTCGAAGAATGAATCTTGACCGGAATGCTTGTCGTAGGTGCGAAATTTTCAGGAGATAATTTGGATGAACAAATGAAATTAGCGATGGTAAGATTGATTGAAATATCAATGAGAGAATATCGAATCTTTTTATACAGGCATGGCAAAAGTTTGACTATGCGAAAAAACATATTCTTACTGACGCAACGATATCCCGATGGACAGTAAGGCTTTCGAAGTTGTTTTATCGATATTCATATTAATTGTTCTCGAAGGAAAATGATCTTTACGAAGTACTCATCGAAGCTCTCCATCGAAACTATGTTGATTTTGTTATATTACTAATGAATTATGGCACATCACTACGAAAATTAACTGTACAGCATCTCGAAGAATTATATGCATCAGCTGAAGTATGTCTTTCGATCGGCACCGTTTTTTCGTATCACTTTGCATCTATAGGTTGATTCCGGGTTGCCGATTGATGACAAAATTAAAGGAGATATTCCCACAAGAGAAGAATACTATGCATGTTACTTTCCTCAGGCAACTGAAGTAAGTGTGTTCTTTTTGCTACTGGAAATCTGTTTTCAATCTAGTGCTTATAGCTTTATCGAATCTCATCGAATAAAAATCAACCATTGGGACAAAATGCTACACGAGAGTTTTTTCTCTGGGCCATTTTCGTCGATCGATTCGAACTCGCAAAGTATCTCTGTTCGAAAACTTGGGTACGATATTTCTCAATATTTCAATCTTTGACATATGCCTTGTAGAATCCAGCAACAAGTCCGTTGCTCGCTGCTACAATTTATCGATATGCATTGACGATGCCACTTCATACGGCAAAGAAACAACGCTATAGAGATAACGCCACGTGAGTTAAATTTGATCACAGGATCGATGGAAAGGGCTGAGGATTTGTAGTGAATTCGATAAATATGCAACTGCGATTATTGATCAATGCTTTCACACTGACGAAGATTTCGCTGTTGATCTGTTGAATCAACCAGCTGCGGCTTTCGATAACGTTAAGCCTCTTCAACTAGCTGAAGAAGCTAGTTGTCAAACATTTCTTGCATCGGAATGCGTTCAAAAATACCTCGATGAGACATGGTATTCATTCGAAATTGCTTCATCTCCAATCACATCTTCAATTTTAGGTATGGACATATCAATTACAAACGCAGAGCCATCAACATGAGGGTTATTTGTTTTGTAGCGTCTTTCGTTATCGGAAACGAATCTTTTTCGTTTAGATTTTACTTTGCACATTCTTTCTTCCATTGCTTCCGTTATTTTCGGTGTTTTTACCATATGTAAGAAAACGTCAACAGATTCGGAATGAACTCAAACCTCAGATATACGAAATGATGCCGGCATTACCTAAGTAGATCGATTTTTTGAAGTTACGAATCCTCCATTGAACTTCCATTTCAGATTTGATCAAATTAATACACGAAATCCAATTCGATGGTCGAAAAGAATCGTCTATTTCTATCAAGCGCCGATTGTTCGTTTTTTCTACAATGTCGTATGTTATCAGTGCTCTTCTTCATTTCCTCCTCGCTGATTCACTTTTTCTTCCAAAGATATTCTTTGCTCTTTTTCTTGGCCTATTCAGCTATGTTCTTCTCATCGATTATTTACCATTGAATATGCATTCGAATAAGGATCTTTATATGAAAATTTTACCGATACCGATAACTGAAATCGCTCTACATATTTGCACCTGGAGTTTAATCGGAGAAGAAGTTTATCAAGTAAGATAAACGATTGCCTTTCGAAGGGTAATCTCGTATGTTTGGTTTTCAGTTTAGTCATTCGAATTTCTATGAATATATCTCGAGTGTATGGAATTTAATCGATGTGTCGGCAATTATTTTGTACTTAATCGCATTTGTAACGCGATTCATCTTACATGAAACATTCTTTATGATATCGAAGTAGGGTAAATATTGAGTAGGAATCGATTTGTTCGTTTTGTGTATTAGGATATTTTTGTGTTTGGATTTAATTCTTTGGTTTGTTCGAACTCTTTATCTATTTTCGGCATTCGAACGTCTTGGACCGAAATTATTAATGATTTTCAACACGGTTCGTTTGACAATTTTCTTTTCTCGTTTGTATTTTTTCCCTAAATAGATGCGCGATCTTTCGTTCTTTCTCTGTTTCATTCTTGTATTCCTGTGCGGTTTTTCCATCACATCATGGTCGTTGCTGTCTTCTGCGGGTCAGATTAACTGGATCTACAATGACGATGGAAAACTACTAAATATTACAATTTCTGTCGACAAACAGAATACATGGACATGGCAATTACTTCGAGATATTGCACAGTATGGTGTTTGGAAAGTCTTTGGCCAAGTCGATCCAATCGGTTCGTTGTAGCATTGTCTTTTCTCATTTGTATTCGAGGTTTTCATTGTGTAAAAGGTGGAACTGATTCGTATTCGAATATTGCTTTTATTCTGGCGATTATATTTGTGGCTATTGCCAATATATTGCTTTTAAATGTTCTCATTGCTCTTTTCAAGTAAGTACCAACGAAATGATTCAGGAGCTTTTTAAAATCTTTTGTCCTAGTGTGACCATTCAGAACGTACAAGAAAAATCTCATGACTTATGGCGTTATCAACGTTTCTTGATCGTTAGTGAATTTAGCAAAAAACCTATCCTACCCGCTCCGTTTAATCTTCTCTACTACGCTTTCTGTATGATTCGATTTGTTGTCATGCGGATCAATCAGAGTCGAAGTTATCAACGATCAAGTAAACCTATCGACTTGTGCCATTGACTTTTTATGTTTTCTCTCTTTAGTTACAACCGAAGTATTGTTGGATGACGTGAAAACGACCGATGATGAGATTCAAGGACAATTCCGAAGTAAGTGAAAATGACGCCTTGATCATCTTTTGATAAACATTTCTTTCCAGTTAGCGATGAAATGCGACGAGAAACTGCAATAGCTGAAGATTATTGGCATGATGTTTTCAAACTAAACAAAAAAGGCGACATCGAAACAACTTTACAAAATCTCGAACAAAAAATTGATTTGCTTCAAGAAAAGAAAAAAACAACGACAGTAAAATCTCTCCACTCGAAGTTTCATTGTTTTTTTTTTTCTTCTGTACAATAGACGAATCATCATCCATCAAATAAACGATTGCATTATGGTAGCGACGTTTAAACCTTTAACGGTTGATACTCAATGATCAGATGAATTTCACCACGACTGGACGATCCGAATCGCGAGGGTATACTATACCAATTCTCAATACGATCTGCGAACAATCGAGCAAATTTCAATAAATTGCGAAATCAAAATTCACCTACGTTTTTCATACAGCTCATGCAAATCGATTTCGAACGAGCCTATTTTGTCATATTTGATCTTATCGTCGTCACAAACATCGACATGAAGAGTATCTTGTCCGTGTAAATGATTCCTAAATAATTCACAGTTCGTTGAGTAGAAATGAGGAGAGTCTTCTTACAAGACGAGAATTTGATTCCATTGTGGATTCTTCGAGTTATGCTTCACTCGAGTCTTCTGCTTGATATGTTTATCGTCGAGATAAATTTGAACGAACGGATCACTTTCGCTAAATAAATCTTTACGTTTTATATTTCGTCCTTCGACAACTGTCACTTGAATTTGAGCCATTTGATAGGTGAAATGAATACATACGCACATGTACCGTCCTTAAATACAGAGAATAAGAAGAGAGAGAAAACAAAAAGGTGTAACGCGCATACAAGAAACAAATATCAACAGCGTCCATATATGGGACAAAAGAAAACGAGAAAATGGTTAAGCTTCGATGATTTCTACATGAGTCAAGATCAAAGAACGCCCTTTTGTTACTAAATCATGATTTTGTTTCAAGATCTGTTGTAAAAGAGAAGATATTTATTACTGTGTAGTTTTGAATTGATTGTTGCAAGAGCGAAGATAAGACATCTACCGTCTGACTTCTATTTGATTTGTTCGTTCTTTTGAAGAACAGGTAAAACATGGAGGGATGTGTAGATGTAACAGAAAAGTGATTCTCTCAAACAAAGTAAGATAAGTTTGTTTTTATTTGTGTAGTTTATTGAATTAGAATTTTCTTTAATAGAAAAAATAAGAAGAAAAAGAGAAGCATTGGAAAGTTAGATTGAACTAAATAAAGAAAAATATGAAAAGAACGTTTGCGAAGAATGAGAATTTACTTTGAATTGAGGATGATGGTGGCGTATTAGTCGTAATCGTGGATGTAGAAGTAGTCCTAGAAGTTGTAGGAGGACTCGTTGTTGTTGTTGTCGTCGTCGTTGTCGATCCCGAAGATGTCGTTGTTCTTGTTGAACCGACTGTTGTTGTTGTTGTTTTCGTGGATGTAGAAGCGCTCACTGTAGTGGTCGTCGTGGTTTGAGAAGTGGTGAGAGGGGTAGTTGTAGTAGTTGTCGTTGTTGAAGAAGTTGAGGTCGTCGTAGTCTAGATTGAATGATGAAATTTTTCTGTAAGAATATATTTAAGAATATTCGTTTACGATAATTGTCGTTGTTGGAATGGTAGTCGTATTTATCGGTGCTAAGAAATAGAACATCGTTTATGGAATAAGAATTTAATATTAACTCATACCACATTCGAAATTATTGATGATTATATCATCGATTGCGAGGTAGAATGGTAACGAATCGAGAGAAGCTCCTCGTTGGAATTCGAAATAGATCTTTGAAGACAAAAACAGCTAAAATACTTTTTATTGTAACACGACACGAAATTACCGTTGGATTCTCATTATAGAGATAGAAATCCCCTCGAATCTCATGCCACCGATTTTCATGACGTTCAGAAGCCGATAGAATTGTAGTATTGGTATTCGATACTGTATCTTCAACTATGACATTTATACTCGCATTCGATTTATTGTCTGATAGATAATAATAAAACCCAATGCATTGTTCGCCAGCCTCGAGAGGACGTCTTATGTCAACTGGATGCACACGCGAACCGGTTTCTCCGCTCTCGAACTTTTCATATCCATATTCACCTTTTCGCAAGAGAAAAAAACGTTTTACCCTGAATTCGATTTTCAATGAACAACTACCTTCACTGCAGTTCAGCTTAGGTCCTGTTAAGTTAAAACTTGGACATGTTGCTGGTAAATCCGGATCTGTCTTTGCACAGAAATACATTTGATAGGAATTCAATTCATATGGAAAAAAACATTCGCCATCATCATTGTACGTTCCTATGATGAGAACATTTGAACGGATCGAAAGAAATACTCAACAAATATCGTTTACCAATCGCCGTTACATCCGAAGCAGGTAGCCGTGGTTCGTCACTCGTTTCATTCAGTACGACATACGAACCCGATGGAAGACCGGGAAGACATTTTTCATCATAATCAAAATAACATTCGTACAGTCCCTTGGTACATAACGAGAGAGTAAAAAGTAACAACACTCGGAAAGTTGTCATGCCGGCGAATGATCATGCTTGGAGAAGTATTGAATATCATATATAGAGTGATAGCTGATCTTGCAAACCATAAAAGACTACTTGATATAGTGATAAAACTCATAAAAGAATATATTCTTTAGTTTTCAGATGCAGCGATTATTTTTTCGTCGATTATCAACAATAAACAGTAGTCAACGTGGTTGGAGAAAATATCTTAATCAATTGAAAGACCGTCCGGCATCTCATATCACCGCATTTGCTATCCTCCATGAAGTGACCGCCATTCTTCCATTTCCATTGATCTACTTTCCGTTGAAATGGCTACGCATCGGAGAATACCTTCCTATTCCAATCGAATATATCCAAGGTGAAATTGTTTCTATCTGTACAACACAAAATCTCGTTTCGTTCTTTCAGAAGGAAACAAGAAGATCAATCGTGTGCGCACTCGGTATGGTTTCGAACCGCTAGATGAATCATCGATGGTCCTAGTCAATCTCTCAATGACATACGCAATCGTTAAACTTCTACTTCCTCTACGCATTGGATTAAGTTTAATGTTAACGCCATGGCTAGCGTCAGTTATTACTCGTTCGTTGTCCGTTGTTCAACGTGTGAAAACAAAGCTTTTCAAATAAAGTTTTGCTGTGATATAGTATCAAAAGATTCATAATAAAGAACTAGAGTGGATGTGACATAGTAGTTGTGCGTTCTCATCCTTCATTGCGCGCTTTTTATTTCGGAAATAGATCTTCTAGTAAAATGACATCTGATATGAATGAAAACGTGTCGAAGTAGATCCACAGCAGAAGAATCTGCTCGATGAGTAGAAGGACAATATAATCGCTTTAATTTCGAGAAAATTTTCGATCAAAAGTATTTCATTGCAACTCCAAATTGTTAAATCTGTCAGATATGATGAGAGATCGACTACTTTGAACATGAACCCATCAATCTCAGCTGAATACCGACAATGAATGCTCTTAAGGTGTCTAAGTCGAGACGAAGTATTTTCGCACATCAATAATCGATCTGATGTTAACATTGAAGAAAGTTCACATTCTCGGTTTCTTCGTTTGCCTTGAGAATGGAAAAGTTAAAGCTGGGGATATGTGAACATCGTGTACCAAGAATTCGACAGTTGTTTGATATTCAGAAAGTTTTTATTAGGGTGATCATTCGTGAAAATCTTGTATTGAAACGACTGTAAAGCAACGCAAATCTTTACCAAACCTTGAAATTGATCGAAAATTTGAAAATTCACTAGGAGCGTTGATGTAATTGACCTTCGAATAGATTCCAAGATGCCTCTAAATTCTGAAAATCCGGATAACCATCGTACAAACAAGTCGGAAATTCCAACTTTCCAAATTCGGCGTTAGTTTCAGGGTATTTGGTAAGTGGGATTCATATTCCACTGTAATTAATAAATGTGTTATGTTAGCCAATGGATGAATGGCTGACTGGTCAAGACCATTAGCAAATCATGGCTCGTAGAAAATCAACTTTCGTAGCCTATGTGATGTACAGGAGGAAATCATTTCCAGAGGCAGAAGCATGTGCTTTGTTCATTCCGGATAGATGTCGTTGATGACAATGACGAAAATTCAATCACAGAATGCGGAGTAAAGCTTTTTTCTCTATCCATCTAATGTGTTGTTCTTGATGTTGAAACAACTCAAGGTAATAGAAGTATTGTTTTTTCAAAAAATTTCTTTCTCCATCAATGGCGCATGATCGCACGCGCAACGTCATGGATGCTTGTCAAGACGGTTCAAAATTAAATTTTACTGAACCGTTGATGAAACAAATTGACGAGTGGGAGCGAAATTCCATCGAAACCATCCAGCGAACAGCACGTGAATGTCGAGAGCAACTGATGAAATATACGACGAGCGTTATGTCGAATATCGAAACGAAACTGAAGGATTTCAAACGAATTCGACATGGCGATGGATCCGATGGAGTTAGTTTAGAGTATTTAAGAAAACAAATCGACGGTATTACGAAAGAATTTTGCTCTCCATCGATAGTTTCCATTCGAGAAGAGGATTCACCAGAATTTATCAAGAAAATCTCCCTGCAGTTCGCCCAAAGTACTGAAACAACGAAAAGATTGTATTCTGATCAAAAGTATTTTGTTTAGAAATCACACCGAATAAGTGGAAAGAGAATGGAAAGACGATCACTATACGAGATGAACAAGGCAGCGGACTACAACAACTCGACCGTCCTCAAGGAATATGCATTGATAAAAACAAAAATATATACATTGCTGATACGTGGAATCATCGTATACTTACACGAAAATTGAATAAAAATGATTGGAAAGTCGTTGCCGGTGGTAATGGAAAAGGTCCAGAAATTGATCAATTAGACAAACCAGTAGATGTGATTGTTGATGAAGAGAACGATTCATTGATTATTGCCGATACAGGAAACAGACGAGTACTTCGATGGCCTTTAGACCAGGGTGAAGGAATCAGTCGGTTGATTTCGTGGTGGAATCAAGACGAAGAGGAAATTCTTATCGAAGACATCAACTGTTGGGGTTTAGCATTGGATAAACACGGGTTCCTTTATGTTTCAGATTTTATCAACAATGAAGTGAGAAAATGGAAAATTGGCGAAGAGAAAAGTGAATTAGTAGCTGGAGGTAACGGTGAAGGAAATCAACTGAATCAATTCAATTGTCCTACTTACATCTATGTGGATGATGAACAATCGGTTTATATTTCCGATAATGAGAACAATCGTATCATGAAATGGTTGAAAGGTGCGAAGGAAGGCGTGCTTGTCGCTGGTGGAAACGGGGAAGGAAGTAATCTGAATCAGCTTAATAGTCCTGAGGGACTGATCGTAGATCGATTTGGGCAAATTTACGTTGCGGATCATGGGAATCATCGAATTAGCCGTTGGCGTGAAGGTCAGACAGAGGGCGAAACTATTGTTGGTGGAAATGGTACAGGAGAGAAATCGGATCAATTAAGTTGCCCTATGGATGTATCGTTTGATGCCGAAGGAAATCTGTACGTCACTGATTCAGCAAATCATCGAATACAAAGATTTACTTTAATTCGTGATGAACAATGTTAGCTTTTTTTTGTTAGAATCGAAATAAATGACGATGACGTGCAAGATCTGACAATTCGATCAATAAAACATCGATACGTACCGTTTACCTATACCAAGATAAAAAACAAAACAAATGAAATGATGTTCCAATCATTTATACTTACAAGATTCGATCGAAATAGTTCAGGCATGTCCCGATATTCGGCTTGCATCCTTGCGCTATTACCTCTCAAACTGACGTTAAACGAAAGAATGACCATTGTCGATGGCTCGTTTATTTTAGCATAACAGCTGAAGTGTCAGCCGATATCGCCCGTGCTCGGCCAGGTCGGCATATAATTAGATAAAGACAAAATAAAACAAGTGTTCCATATTTTTGCTATGATTACGCGATCTTTCTATCGCAAAATGCTTCAGTGTAACTATCAAAATAGATCTTCATTTCGGAAATTTATTTCAAATTAAATCAAATCTCTGAATTCGATTATTTCCCACATCTGCGACATATAGATTTCCTCCAGTATCGAATGCTAAATCTTTAGAATAAGCAAACTGATTCGATTCTGCTCCTTTTCCATTTCCACCAACAATTATTTCACCTTGTCGACTCCCTTCACTCCAACGTATTATTCGATTATTTTCTTCGTCAGCAACATAGATTTGGCCAAAATGATCAACAACTATTCCCATAGGACGAGCCAATTGATTCAGATCATTTCCCCAATTGTCTCCACCTGCAACAACAATTCCTTCATCAACGCCTTTCCTCCATTTCATTACACGATGTGCCTGTTGGTCTGTTACATACACTGCTTGTTCATCGTCAACAAAAGCAAACCCGGGACTCTTGAATTGGTTAAGATTGTCTCCATATCCGTGTCCTCCAGCAACTACTACTCCTTCTTCTTCTCCAATTTCTTCTGCTATTTTCCATCTTCTAACTTCACTCTTCCTGGGATTAGGAACATAAAGATATCCGTATTTATCTACTGCTAAACCAAAACAATCGACATTTTGAATGATAGTTTTGTGTTGAGTTCCACTGAACCATCGAACCACTCGTTTGTTTCCAGAGTCGCAAATGATCAAAGAATTATTATATTGATCCACAATCACACAGGATGGTTCATTCAATTGATTAGTTCCATTTCCTTTTCCGTTCCCGCCTACAACAACTACTCCTCCGTTTTCATGTAGTTTCCATCGTACAACTCGATGATTCCTAAAATCAGCAATCAACATATCATCGTTTTGATCAATAAAGATTCCGGAAGGATAAGCGAGTTCATTGAGTTCTCCTCCGCTTCCATTTCCTCCAGCGACAGTCGTTGCATTCTGTTTCCATTTGTTGAGTTTTCTTTCTATATAGAAGAAGAGAATATGCTTTGCCTTTAAGAGTATTTCAAAATTAAATCAGAAAAAGGACTCTATTCTAGAGCATACCAGTGGTAGCCGTTGTTATCTCCGTTAGTGTAATATTCGAGCTCAACAATTCTTCTGTAACGTTCATTAAAGAAGACTCATCAATTGGTGAATTGTGAGTGAGAATAACAATGCATACAATTGCTGCACATAATACGGAAATACACGTGACTAGAAGAGCCGCGAAAGTAAAGGGATACTTTGTGATTATTGTCACAAGTTTCGACGGACCACCAGACTTGACCACTACAGTTGAATTTGATTGCGACTGAGAGGATTCGTTTTGAATGTTACACGAAAGAGCAGAACTGCTATCAGAGATATTCGGTGGTACAGCTTTCGAGAATTTTATTTGACGAGTAGTCATTATTCGCACGTTCTCTAAACGTCATCTGTTTTATAAGAGGTAGATAAAATGAGAGAGCAAGGCACATTTGTAGAGAACAGAAGCGATAGTTGTCGAGAATAAGCATTATTATGGAAAGATAATGTGTAACAAAGGATCGATGATTCACTAGTACACTCCGGCACTCATTCTGTTCCGAAATGTATAAAATTAAGGAGCAGGATGTATTTTCTATTATTCTACTAATGTTGCCATAAGATTGAGTGATATTCTCGCGACTAGCATACAGTTCTCGGAATGATGGAGAAAATCACCGACTGACAATAGTTTTTACCTCACAAGAAAATAAGTTTCATGTGATTCTCTATATAGTAGGTGATACTTCATTGTTGTTAGTGAGTTCCACAAAATATCAAGCGTTATGTCCATCCGTCGTTTCATATATATCAAAATCACATGGAAACTTTAAAAAATCAATCTTTGAATGCTATTCTTGGCGAACTAACGACCAAGGATTAAGATAAGTTTCAATAGAAAGTTAAAGACATAAGAAGAAAACAAAACTTATGGATACCACTGCTAAAACCAAGTAGCGATTGTTTCTTAATCTCCATAAATGCATCTTATTTGAGATTGAAGTTTGATTCCAGCACACTGATCCACACGACAAAATTATATTTTCATAATGAACAATTTTATTTGAGCAAATAGATACGAAAAGCCACAGAGGGTTCACGAAAAAGTTGCACAACTACCTTAGATTGAAAAATTCAAACAAGTAATTTTACAACATGAAATAATAGACGATCCATATGATCGACCGTGAAATCGTGCAAAGTACTTAAGAGAGGATATTTTCCATTCTTCTTCTTATTCCGGTCGAAAGAGCTGTAGAATTTGACTGCTCCCGTTTTGGACGTTTGACCATTCTTAAAACAGACTTTTTCAATGATTCTCGAAAAGCTTTCGATGCGACACAATAAACGTAAAAAGTAACGCAGTAATTTAGGTAATGTAGAACAATCATTGAGAAAAAAGAGACAAACGACTCGATTGCAATGCGATCTGCACTTTTGTTCATCACGTTGCCCGTCAGCGCGGTGTATAGAATTACCAATGGGTACAGAGTTGTCAGGACCACACCGACGATAATTTCAACCATCACAAGTTTAATCAAAGTAGTGTCGCGCTTCGATAGACCGCTCGGTGGCACGTTATTCACTTCTGCCACTGGTTGAACACGATTACGGACGCTTCTCAAGTTCTTCACGATCAGCAAACAGAAACATATCTGAGAAGCTGGAAAAAGTAGCCCGAAACTACAGATCTGATAAATACTAAAAACCAGTGCATACGTTCCGACGATTATGCATCGATTGTTGTCAATGACTTCAAAGATTGGAAGATGTATGGAGATGATCATGCACAAGAGTGTCATCCCGAAGATGACTTTGAGTGCAACACGTGGTTTGCTGAATTCACGTATACGAACTCGAGATGATGTCACTGCGAATCGATCGATACATCCAAGCGAAATCATTGTCTTGTATAGAAACGATGAACTTTGCAGTAGAAAACCACGAAGTCGACAAAGAAAAAGCGACTGACCGAATGGATCGGGTGGTTGATAGAGAGCATACATATTAGTACCGATACCCCAGTTGATGCCAATGATACTAGATATAGCAGCAGCAACTAGATAAAGTGAACAGGAGTTTTGTCGATACTGTTTTTGGCAGAAGATGTAGATAATGAAGAGATTGCCGATGTTGCCTAATGTGAGGGAAATAGGGAAACCATATCGAATGATGGCTTGTCGAAGAGATGTGAGCGTTTCAGAAAGCGAAGACATGTCCACAAAACACAAAGAATGATCAGATATGTGTGTAGATTAAGTTGATATAAATTAGAAAAGGTGAAAATTGTTAAGTATATCTTCGTAGAGAATTAAAATGTTATATAAAGCATGGAATTTGTGTTCGTTCCAAGAATTCTATCGCAATGAGAGAAGAATATTGCGAATCTCGTGGATTTTTCGATTATAGTAGAATTTTTGCGGTCTAGAAAAAAGAACGTCCAAAAAGGTTTTCGGTTAGTAATAGAAAGAAATGTTGTATCTGTAATAGATTACAGCAGGACGAGAAAAAATAAAATTTGATCGAAAAATAGAGACAAACTAAGTATTGCGAAAGGAAGAATCGAAATGCTTGAAAATATCTTTAATAGAACAACATCAGAGGAAAACGCAAGGTACATCTAACTCCTAAAAAGTGCTAGCACTTTTTCAGTGAACTTTATATGTCATTACTTCATTTCTTGACGTGTTTCTGATTGCTTTTTATCTGAACACTTACTTTTAAATAAGATAAATAATGCAATGACGTATAAAAATGCTGACTTGACAACTCATATACAATAGGATCTGTTCTGGTAGCAATCTAGAAAATTACAGGATTTGATACAAAAGAAAAGATGCTGTGCGAACCAATTATGCATCAGAGCTTTGCCAGATTAATACAGATTGAGTGGAATTAACAGGAATAACAAATATCACAGTGAACTACTTGCTGAAGTAGCACCTCCGCATAAGCGCACAAATTCTTATCAAAACCTCTATGGTTATTACTTAGTTTTCAGATGTTCGCCAAGTGTGCTCACCATAGAGATGTATTTATTTGAGCGATAAAAATATAGGAGCGAGCATTAACTAAAATTTGAATTAGTAACAAGCTTGTCAACGCAGCCATTTTTGGGCTAAAATATGGAACTCACATTTCCATGATTTCCATCTTTCGAGAACGAGAATGCGAATGGTGATACAATATTAATAAATTAAACTCATATTCGTGTCTCGTGTCTGCAATATGATTAGATACTAATTATGACGAGATTTACCGTTAACGCAAATGAGTGTACAGTCAAGCGCGTCTCTAAAGAAGAAATACAGAGAATAAGACTGTGTATGTAATAGTACCAAAAGGTTTTTACTTAATTCTGATATTTATTGGGATGGAGGCAGTCTATATTCGCTCTCATATTCTCTGTCATAACGGAAGATCATGAACGTAGCCGTTTTTTTTAATGAAAAAAATGTTTGCCATGCTACTCCATCTCATATATCTCCATGGTAACATTATCTATATTGATTTTATGAACCTCAAGGTGTACGAGGGGAAGGAGATATCACAGGATATATTAGTCTTGTTGCCCGGACGCCCTTGCCCCTCATAAGATCACTTAAACAAATGTAAAAATCCTTCTGATGTTATCTGTATTTTGTGGAAACGGAGGGTGAGTGAGTGAATATGTAGATGCGGTGACAAGCGTGGGCTCTCCTTCCACTGAGTTATTAAATCTATTAAAAAAGTTCATCATTTCCTCACAAATATATAGGACTTCATAGGAAGGTGAGTCTTCAGAAGGGCGTAGGGGCCCAACAGTTCTTGGCTTTCGAACTCACATTCATTTTTCTTTGAAAACTATATGTGAGTTTCACAAAATATTTTTGAGCAGTTTTCCATTAAGAAATGAGCACTAAATAATTTATCAAATAGCAATATGAATTTCAGATTTTAGCCATAACAGAAAAAGTCCGGGCGAAGGTAAAGAAAGTAATTATAAAGAGAGACTTCAATCTAATTAAACTGATATTAAGTGCATCGCTCTTTATCTGAGAAGATGCAGGTTACATACACATAAGTTGGATGGGAAGTTTCAAAAAAAATAAGAGAGAAGGGTTTTGACGGATAAGTCAGCATCTAGAAAATTGCAAAGGTGCAGAAGGAAGAAAAAATAATATATTTCAGTGTCGTAACAAAAGAAAAGAAATATCCAACACAAGTGAATAATACTTCAGCTCTTATTGTCCCTTATACACACGATTTATTGCTCATTTAAATACGAATCCTTACCATATTGACTACGTGGAGCGAAATGTCACATGTTAGCTCCTATTTTTATCTACATATTAAGCGCTACACTGCTGTTCAAATAAGATTGAATTATCAATTGTCTCTTCAATGATGTATTCATCTGATTCAAATAACATTTCATTTCGTTGTATCAAAAATTGAGTATTTCGAATTGATTATCTTTGTTTCTAATCGAAAAAATACACCTCTTTCAAAGGGACACGAGAAGAATTGTTTGCACGTTTGGTTAAGTTGAACAATCTATTTTGCTCTTATTTCATACATTGGAATAGGTTGTGTTAATGAAAAAATAAGCCGAAAGATACCGCGTGAAGCGCTCACGAGTGCGGCAGAATAAATGGCTCTCTCTGTATTCTGCGAATATGTTTCTTATAGTTCGCCGTGAATACTTGAGGCTTTCCCAATAGATAGCCCGTGAAATTCTCTACGAATCCTGAGGGAAAGAGTTCTTCTAGAGAATCATCTTAAAATTATACTAAGTCAATCTTACCATGCCCTAAATCAGTCCACTTTCAAAGCACTATCGATTAAACTTATCATTCTATATAGCTCCTTCTTTCACATGGAGAAAAGATTGCTAGAGCAATTTATAACGGGTGGGTCATAAATAATGAAGGTGTTAGCATTTTGATCATAACTTTTTATGTCTTCAATGTTTAGAGCGGCTTGTTCCATTAGATAATGCGCCTTGAAAGTCTCTACAAAATCATAATTAATTTCAATTCTATCGGATGTTAGGGAAATGCTGTAAGCTAATATTAATGGCAGCACAAAATGTACTTAACTTTCAAATATCGAAGAAGTTCTTTGATTAGTCAGTCTGTTGTATATCATTTTCGAATATCGTGTATTTATTCTTGGAATACGAGTGCGGTATAAGATCCAGCATGAAAATCTCTACAAGGTGCATTGTCAACTTTCGTCTAAACATAGACTTTTAATTTTTGAAGCGAAGTACAATTTATTTTCAATTTTGCAAGAAACATAATAATTTGATCACGTAGGATTTTGCATAATTTAAAAACACTTTATCTGTTCGTATAGAACAACGTCCTATGTAGATTGTAGAGCTTTTCGTGCGGCATCTTTTAATATAATTTTTTGTAATCAAACCAGAGAAATATAAATGCGTAATGGTCGTAAAAAATTGGTTTGCTTCGAAAGTTAGGTACATTTTGTGCTGCCAGTAATATTCGCTTACAGCATTTCCCTAACATCCTATAAAATTGAAATTAATTATGATTTTGTAGAGACTTTCAAGGCGCATTATCTAATTCAACAAGCCGCTCTAAACATTGAAGACATAAAAAGTTATGATCAAAATGCTAACACCCTCATTATTTATGGCCCGCCCGTTAGTCCGTGAAATGCTCTATCAATAGATGGAAACGTCATTTCGATATATTGCCAATTTAGCTGGAAAAAGTGTGGCCTCTGTTTCCCGCTAATTTCATTCAAAAGATATTACTTTAGAGTTCCTTGTAGTTTTGAATTCAACACACGAAATAAGCAATTGTTATATATTCAGATTTATTACCATATTGAAGTACAATGCTTCTTCTCTGGTTTTGATGGGAATAGGATGATACAAAATTTGTTGTTGTAATGATTAAGACTCAGAACTGAACGAACCGATAAATCCTTCTCACGTTTTAGGAAGACTGACAGATAGACACTCGCAATTCTATTCAAACAACTTCTTTTCAATTTTATGTAAAAAAGCGCGTGTAAAAATCCAATAGACATACATCAAAGCAGATTTTTGTAGCTATTTAACATAGCTAGAAGAAATACAATGATTAGTTTTATAAAATGCGTATTTGAAAGTAGACTGATTTAGGGCATGGTAAGATTGACTTAGTATAATTTTAAGATGATTCTCTAGAAGAATTCTTTCACTCAGGACTTGTAGAGAATTTCACGGGCTATCTATTGGGAAAAACTCAAGTATTCACGTCGAACTATAAGAAAGATATTCGCAAAATACAGAGAGGGCCATTTATTCTGCTGCATCCTATAATTTACATAAGGACAGATTTGTTTCTTCGGTGATTTCAGACAAAAAACGTCTGATTTTATTACAGTGAAAGCTCATTTTTCTTAAGTGTAACATAATACTCTGCGTAATTTCAAATTTTTATCGTCGAACACATTTTCAGAAAGAAGCTAAGTATACCATGGAACGTCGTACAAAAAAGCTCTAGAAACTGTACTATAAAATCTTTTACGATCAATTCGTAAAAGTTTATAAAACCATGTACAGTCTCATATATACATATTGAATGCACTCATCAATTGGTGAATTGCGAGTGAGAATAACAATGCATACAATTGCAGCACATAATACGGAAATAGACGTGACTAGAAGAGCCGTGAAAGTAAAGGGATACTTTGTGATAATTGTCACAAGTTTCGAAGAACCACCAGACTTGACCACTACAGTTGAATTTGATTGCGACTGAGAGGATTCGTTTTGAATGTTACACGAAAGAGCAGAACTGCTATCAGAGATATTCGGTGGTACAGCTTTCGAGAATTTTATTTGACGAGTAGTCATTATTCGCACGTTCTCTAAACGTCATCTGTTTTATAAGAGGTAGATAAAATGAGAGAGCAAGGCACATTTGTAGAGAATAGAAGCGATAGTTGTTAAGAATAAGCATTATTATGGAAAGATAATGTGTAACAAAGGATCGATGATTCACTAGTACACTCGAGTGCAGCATTTCGGAGAATTACATCAAGTTGTAAATGATCTGTTTATGTTGATAAGCGCGTGAAATAGCAATGTATCTGACAGTGATTTGTCAAACGACCGACCTGAACATAGAAATGAGTTACAATACGAGAGAGAAGAAAAGTATTCAATAAACTCGTAATCCATCGGATCGCCAATTCTCGTTTGAATCTAAATAGTAGTAAGCAGCGCTATAAATATTTAGTGCATAATCAGATGAAAAGATAAAAGACTTGTTTGTGGTCGGCCGACCATTCAGTGTGACAATTTTCGAACATAGTTCTTCGATTTCAGTTCACGTAGACCAAATATGAGAGATTGATGTTGAAATATAATATGATTGTCGATGAAATACGTATAGAAACGATCGTCCGTTAGATCTCTTGATGGACAGAGCACAGAATATCTATCTTTATCTCGATTTGTGCTGCCTAAACGAGATGGCTCATCAAATCTGTAAATAAACAAATAATCGCGAATTGTGTTCAGAGGACGTATTTCGAAATGCAGTGACATTACTGCGTGACTGTTGGTATGCAAGCCGCTTATATTAAGGAACTATAAATAAAAGCATTGAACAGTACCGATCGAACTGACATTTTGTATAATCATTGGTAGTTTAACAAGATTTGGATCAGATGAGTTACCAGTGAAAGAGGGATCATTTCCGACTCCATCGAGTACGGGTAATGACATTGATCGTCTCTTTAGATCCGTCCGTATCTGATCCATCATCAGCGTGAATCCTATCAAAATCTAAAGCTGGTGATCGTTACTGTAATGGACTTTTGATCGCCTGAAAGTCGAGACAGCATAGACAACATCTTCAAACATGGTTCTTGTTGCCATGGTTTGCAAAGTCAATGACAATTGATGGCATTTCCTCGAGACAAACAACTAATCAACAAAGATTACTAAATCAATTAAGAAGAAAATCAGAGATACCGAAGCTAATCGGGTTAGGTGATTTGTTGCTTTAGTCAACTGCGCCAAAGTAGACGCCTGAAGTTTGATGCTCTCAACTTCCGTCATCTCATAAATGTAAAATTTTCATCACGAATATTGACCATTTTATTCAGTTTCTCTTCGTAGTCTTTGACGAAAAAAGTATTCCCCGGCGTTGTCAGTTAGTGAAGATACGAGCAAAGTCGAAAGAGAAAAGCCATCTACAAACAAATGAGCAGATAACTGACTTAGTTTTCGGTTTAATTGCAATCATCGTTTTTGGATCATGTTCATTCATCTCATTTAATTCCAGTGATAAATCGATTGCAACCGTTATCGGTCTACTTGCGTCAGTCGTCGCGTACTTAACTATGTGATAAAGATTATCGTAAGTATCGATGAACAATGCAATACAATGATTATCAGCAACACTGCTAGTTGAATTTGTTGACCATTTTCAACATAAACGTCGCCGTCAAGGCTTACAAATAGAGCATATGGGCCGGTCAGATTGCCAGATAGGGCTTTCTTCGGATTCGACTCATCGTTCAGTCACATCTGAATACCGTTGTGTGTTCGATCCTCGACATAGATAAGATTTTGATGATTGATGAAAATGCCACGCGGTGACTGTCTATCCGTGTTCTTTGTAGAAAGATAATTTCTTGTAGATTCCAAGTGGCACTCGGACATATCTTTGCTCGATTCATTGCTGATCGTATCAATGGCGAATGTTCACCGCGACGTTGAGTAAATGCAGTTTTTGCTAATCACTCTCATCCATATAACTGAACTGAAACTTACCTAAAGTGAGTGGCACAATCAGTTCGATTCCTAACCATAGTAGCAAGATGCGAAGCATTACTGTTCCCATGAACTTAGCTGATAGGATGACAGCAATATGAAGTCTTACACAAGCTCAGATAATTACTATTTTAAATTTTATTTTCCAGTATGCTGAATGATTATTTATGAAGCATGACAAAGATCATGAGACTAAAGATTGCAAATGTCATAAAATGTGTTAAACAAGAATCAACAAGAACGTAATAGTAGCACTTTTTCTCAATTTCAAATCCCAATAGCACACGTCGCAATAATGACTTTGTCTTTCAATCAATTTCGTCTCGATCTAGTACAACTTTCCTTCCATTATTGTTCTTATATTTTAAAGCTTCGATGATTGATACCAGTGACTATAAGAGAACAGACTAGCTTGCTGTCTGTCATTCAAACGCTTTTAGTATCAAAATTGGAAAAGTCAAGTTGAGTTAATATCAGTACCATAAGATTTTATTGACCATTGAAGATGACCATAGTCGTTTTGTATTCACAGAACAAATAAACTCAGATACAATATACGAAAAGTCTCGGTGCGCAAATGACGACATAGATCAGTTGCCGTAGGGAACGATGCCACATACAACACGTCTTGATTAAAATAATAACAGGATGTAATGGCATAATGAATACTCTGGTAAGCTTGTGACATTTTTCAGTTTTATCAGCATTACTGAGTGAAACCATCGATACAATTATGTCTCATATATATAAAAACGTCAATTAGAAAGAATTCTACAATGCTTCTGGTCTAAATAAACAACTAGAAGCCAGAGTAGTCAATTATTAAAACTATAATTTTCTGAGCTAGCCAAGCACACTCAGTGTGTTTTCTTCATTTTCTCTTTAAGATCCCATTGTCATATCGTGCTTTTTTCAATTTCAATAGGAGACTTTTGTTAGCTTTTCTTCCAACTAACACATTGAATATGCTGCATATCTTCAAAGTCGTTTTCTCGGCGTACTTACATTGTTCGTGCTACATTTCAACAAAAAAGTATCCAATGATATTCATGATAGAGAGATACTTTGTCTTTGCCTTATAGATATGTCTTCGCTTTCTGAAACGCTCACATCTCTTCGACAAGCTATCATTCGATATGGTTTCCCTATTTCCCTCACATTAGGCAACATCGGCAATCTCTTCATTATCTACATCTTCTGCCAAAAACAGTATCGACACAACTCCTGTTCACTTTATCTAGTTGCTGCTGCTATATCTAGTATCATTGGCATCAACTGGGGTATCGGTACTAATATGTATGCTCTCTATCAACCACCCGATCCATTCACTCAGTCGCTTTTTCTTTGTCGACTTCGTGGTTTTCTACTACAAAGTTCAACGTTTCTATACAAGACAATGATTTCGCTTGGATGTATCGATCGATTCGCAGTGACATCATCTCGAGTTCGTATACGTGAATTCAGCAAACCACGTGTTGCACTCAAAGTCATCTTCGGGATGACACTCTTATGCATGATCATCTCCATACATCTGCCAATCTTTGAAGTCATTGACAACAATCGATGCATAATCGTCGGAACGTATGCATTGGTTTTTAGTATTTATCAGATCTGTAGTTTTGGGCTACTTTTTCCAGCTTCTCAGATATGTTTCTGTTTGCTGATCGTGAAGAACTTGAGAAGCGTCCATAATCGTGTTCAACCAGTGGCAGAAGTGAATAACGTGCCACCGAACGATCTATCGAAGCGCGACACTACTTTGATTAAACTTGTGATGGTTGAAATTATCGTCGGTGTGGTTCTGACAACCATGTACCCATTGGTAACTCTATACACCACGCTGTCGAGCAACTTGATGAACAAAAGCGCAGATCGCATTGCAATCGAGTCGTTTGTCTCCTTTTTCTCACTGATTGTTCTACATTACCTAAATTACTGTGTTACTTTTTACGTTTATTGTGTCGCATCGAAAGCTTTTCGAGAAACAATCAGAAAGCCTGTTTTGAACATCATCAAACGAGGGAACCCAGCATAGGTGAATACAATACCTCTTTCAAATATCGATAAGAACAATCTTTAATACACATCGTTTTCAAATAGGTAATTATCGCGTTGTGATGTCGTATGGATAAGTGTAGCCCTTTGTCTTCTCCCATTTTCTCTAACTGAAACTGTCGTTACGAATATTTAGGACATATAAGATGATAGGAGTGTTTATTTGAAAAAATAGTGTCTTCGTATTTGTAGAAGAAAAGAAAAGAGGAGGACTTTAAACGTTTTTAATATATTGTTGAAGAAAGTAGTTGTAATTAATCGATCCATCCAATTTCGTATCCAATTGTGAAGCGATTGTATAAAACTCTTCATCACTCAGCGAGCATTGATATTGATTGAGGATATCTTTAAATGTTTTCAATGGAACCGATCCACTATTGGTTTTATCTTGTTGTTTGAATGATCGACGCAGGGGTTTATATGAATCCGATAACTAAATATGAGTCAAATCAACGAGATAAAAACGAAAAGAACCGGTTCTTTACTTTTCTTCGAAGTTTAATGCAAACTTGAGTGTACACCAATCGATCAGACGCTCCTATCCGAGGTGTTTCTTCATCAATCGTTTGTAGAAGATTTTTATTCGGTTCATCCATAAGATTCGATGATTCCGACAATGGCGCATAGCATTTCAAAAATCGCATATAGTTCATTCTTACAAACAGAATAATCGAAAATATCGGAAGAAAATATTTCGTTTACCTTGGATCGTGTTGCGTATGCAACTTCGATTTGATCAAGTAGAGATCTTCTTGATTAACTGCCGGGCAGAGTTCACTTAGAACATCATCGAATTCCTCCGGTTGAACGTAACCTGTTCGGTAAGGATCTAACTCGGCGAATTCTCGTCGTAAACGATCCCAATTCGTTCGAATCACGTTTCTTGCGTGGGTGTGAACAAGAATATTTTCTCCGTACAGTTTATTCGATGTTAGAACGAAATCTGCATCGCCTCGTTTTGGCGGGTGGTTTCGCGCGTTCGGATAGTGTGCTGATTGTTTAGAATAACCAAATTCACGAAGAAATTGGTAAAAATCTAGCGTTCCATCGCGTTTCAAATGGCAACGTTCCCAAATTAAGTCTACTTCATCGCGTGTTATCGCCGGTTCGAGATAAAGTCTAAATATTAATTTAAATTCAAGAAAAAAGTTCGAGAAAGATAGCAAACCGCCGAAATAAATTATAGAGAAGATCCGGAGTTAATTCACCATAGGAACCACGATCGATTTTTCGGAATTCATCCTCAATGTCCTTCGAACGATTTCGAATTAAATTTTTCAGATATTCGCTGAGCTACAGAGAACAGGTGAAAACAATTTCAATGAAGGAAGGAGAGTTACTTCATCGATTGTTCTTGTTCTTTCTGGTTCGTAAGGCTTCTGAATTAATTCTTTCGGATTGACTTTTTCTCGCACGTTTGTCGCGACCATAAATTCATATTTTGGATTCCTAAAACAACATTTTCATGGCTGAAAATCAAGAAAACCGACCGACTTTGGTTGCCGTTGCTTTCCTTCCTGCAAATATGATGTTCTTTCAAGAATTTGCTTCAAATAATCCCGATATTTCACTCGGCCATAGTCATCCATCGGCATTTTCTTGATTATTTCGTGATATTCATCCGGTCTCAATGTGTATTCAATCAGATCTTCAATTATCGATCGAACTGTGTTCACTGTAACGAATCCGCTTTGTGTACCATCAGCTCGATTTAATAAGTTTTCCACTCGTTCATAATTCATCGCAATCGATGCATCGATTTGTCGTTCTAATGCTGCCTGACGAGTTTCTTCGATATGCACTGGATTATCCGCATTGAGTCGTCGCTTTGTCGGATCGCTTTTTTGCTTGAATGTGTTGATCACTTCTTGATAAGGTATGCCGTCGTTGGTCAATGCTAAGTCCACATTTAATTTCTTGAGAAAATATTCTAAGAGTGGCGTTTCTAAGTTTAAACCAAACCGTTTCAGTTGTTCGAGAAATCGTTCGCGTGGTAACTGCAAACCAAGAAGATTATACATGGAAATAGAACGATTTTAACTCACTGATCCCGTTTGTTTTGCGTCCAAACGTTCCAGTGCATGTTCGAGTTCAGCGTAACCATGCGGAAATTTACGATTCAACCATTGTTGCACTTGGTTTTCATCGAGAACGCCTCGTGTCGCTAAACAGTCACAAATGAGTTCGTAAAAAACAATATTCGTTTTCTTTTACAATGAAGCCGAGGTGTTTTTAATTCCGAATCACTGTGAGATGTTTGGATTGTGCGCAATTGAGGAGAACGTGGCTTTAATATGACAGCTTCTCGATGAGATGTGAAGCCGTCTTCAATCGATTCATCGAATAAAACTTTGAGAAACTTGTCCGAACTAATCGCTCGGAATTCTTCCGTATCGAATCTAGGCAAACACAGAGAATTATCGCGAGAAATCTTTTGAAAACACGCACTTATCCCACAATTTATCAAATTCTGTGTCTTTCATTTTATAACCCATATCTTCGAGTGCATCGTGAAAGTGAACTTTGAAGATTCGCGTTGGTTTTCCACCACCTAATGCTGGACAAAAGTTCATTAAATCCTTATCTCTAACGAAACAAACCATATTCTATAACATGATTCGAGAAGGTCAAGTTTCTTACTTTGTTCGAACTTTTTCCTTCAAAATCAAAAACATCTGTGTCGCTGTTTTTTTCGGTGATGATTTTTCTTGTCTCGACGACATTTCTCTCGAAATCCAGTTCGGAAGATCTTCTTCTCCACTTGACAGCGCTTGAATGAACTCGTCGAAGCTGATTTTATTCGACGATTTCAACTGAAGTCGCTCTAGTAGTCGATCGATTTGAGCAGGTGAAACTTGCTTTTGCGTTCCGTAGATAGTCGCAATCAAATGTTGTAGCGCTGGTCGATCGATTTTTCCACTGGGATCGTTTTGTGCTGCATGGCGGAACTTCGCGCGGATGTCATGAAGTTGAAAACGAACTTTTTCTCGTAGTGACGCTTCGAGTTCATCGATAATCAGACGAGATGTTCGAGGTGTGTCTGCTTTTCTTGCACTAGTTATCGAAGATGTTGTGCTTTCCGGTCGACGACCTTTGAAGAAAGAAGTTTTTCCGTCGGTTAGAAAGAAACGTAAAAATTCTTGCTTTCTATTTACCGAAAACAGGTAAACGAACTTTATTTCGGTCTTCACCATAAATAGCATTGACATTTTCCGGAACATCAGTCAGACAATCCGAACATCGGGATTCTGATTTCAATGCGGACGATCGTCCCTGTTGACGAGGTGTGGAAAGATCAGTTCGAATCAATTTTCCTTCACCAGATTTACCACGAACATCCAATACTGTTCGATAACTATCGATCATTCGCTTGGACGGATGTTCGATTTTTGGTAGAACCATCTTTTTGCTCGGTGAAGTTTGTCGATGATCATAACCGATGAGAGGTCTCGGTGAAGCGACAGCCATTCTTCTCTGCAATCAAGCACAACAACAACTAACTTCTTGTTGTTGCTATTGAAACTGAAAAGTTGTGTTTGTTACACAGAGGTATTGTGTGTAAATAGAAAAACGACATTTTGCTTTTTCTCTTTGCTTTCTCTCTTCGATAAACAGATAGAAAACTTAAAATAATCGATAATTTTTGTAACAAAACGTTTACCATTGCTTTCAAGAGCAAACATTAACACATCAGGCAAGAGAAGAAAGAGAAAAGATGTTTTTTTTAAGTGTTCTTCGACCTTGGTTTTCGCATCTGAAATAAAATCATCTAATTAATATTTTATTACACTCTTCAAATATCAATTATTTATCATTTATTATTAAAAAAAACACCAACAACTGTTAATATTGTTCAAAGAAAACGATTCAACCTTACCTTTCACTCGTTTAAACACAATCAACAGTCAAATTTCATCATTGTCTCCTTGTCGATGAGAGACGACTGAAAAGTCAATCTTTTTAGAATTATACATCCGTGGTATAAAAGTATGTTTTTATTCTTTTCTCTCTAATAAATAGTAAACTATGATGTCGGTTAGTCATCTAATAATCTGTCAAATCTTAATATTATACTATAAAAACAAAGATATATGATAAATGTTCGTTGTTAGTATTAATACATACATTATACTAAGGGCTGTAGATTATGATAGTAATTAATTAGAACAAAATTTATGTGTACATTACAGAAATGTTCTTATACACATGATTTCTATTGATATACATTCCACTACCACTGATCTATGCTTTGTATTGAGATGAATTTCTCGTGAAAAACGTTCACTCGTTTTGTGTAACACGTGATTTAGAAATAAAACACAAAATTGTGGCGAATTCGTGCTTTTTTACTATTAAAAATTCGCAATATGTTCTACAACACTATTCGGCGTGGACTATCAGACAGTATGTGAGATATCTTTAAAAAAAATATATCTACGCAACAAGGCGTGCAACGTTTTTTGACCACAGTTGTAATTGCATAACGAGAATGTGTTCGAGAAAAATAAGGGTGTATGCACAAAAAACCTTCGCACTGGCTCATGCTTCTTCATCGTCAATCATGAGTCAAATTATAAAGATGAATATTGGGCGTCACCCAGCTGTATGTGCATTCAAACATGACTTTCATTGCGATTTGCCGTCGAAAAAATGATAAAGCAAAGAACGAAGTACAATCGTATAAATATGCACGCTTACAGGTGTATACGTTTATCTTTATTTGATGAATACTATCCTATTAGCATATACTTATATTTTAATCAATTTAACGAGTTTGATCAAACCGGTTAAGCTCTTATAATATGTCGGGATTTCAAATGAAGACGATTCCATCGACGGCAAGTGGGATGGATTTGTTACCTGGACAATCGAATGAACGTCCGCGGAAAAAGAGATCTTCGAATGTACCTGCACAATTACCTCCTGAACGGCGACAGAGTAGTCTCAATACAATTCGTCGTTCGATTGGAATTGTTCCACCAGAGGACAATACCAATGAAACTATCAGAAAAACGTCCGTAGCTTGGCAAACAATGTCACAAAACTTAAATCTTCATTTGGAACAACAGCGGCGAAAATCCGAACTATCATCACGTCGTCTTCAATCCATCGTCGCTACAAATCAACCATCCGACCATGTAACAATCTCTATAGACGAAGTCGAAGTTGTTCCATCGGTCACCTTTAAACCTCATCGTCCAAGTGATGCTGGATCGATGGTTGATTTCGATAAAGAGAAACTCGACGATTTATCAACATTGAAAACAGATGTTCATGTCGTTCCGATGGAAACGCTGGTAGAACGATTCGAAAGTAATTTGGAAAGTGGATTAACCGATGATACTGTTCGACAACATCAGAGTAAATATGGGCAAAATAAATTAACACCGCCACCGAAGCCGAGTCTTATATGGATGTTCTTCAAGCAGATTCTTGTTGGTTTCAACGGAATTCTCTGGGTTGCTACACTGTTTGCCTTTCTTAGCTATGTAAGTGTCGTCTGATTAGGAAGAGAATATGTTGAACATTGTTTTCTTTTTCAGAAACCATTTGGTGATCCGGATCCTGATGTGACCAATTTAGGTCTTGGTGTTGTTCTTGTTCTCGTTATTTTCTCCAATGGTATATTTAATTTTTATCAAGAAGTGAAATCAATGAAGATCGTTGCATCGTTTTCTCATCTGCAACCGACAATAACCACAGTTAAACGAAATGGTATGGAAATGCAAATCAATGCTGAGGAACTTGTGCCCGGAGATATCGTTCGCATCAACATGGGTCAAAAAGTTCCTGCAGATTGTCGATTGATCACTTGTGATGATCTACAAGTGAACACATCAGAATTAACCGGAGAATCTGAGCCAGTCAACTGCACTGTTAAATGTACAAATCTGAACTTTATGGAAACGACAAATCTCGTTTTTTATCCATCAATGATCGTGCAAGGTACTGCTAATGCTATCGTCGTGAACATTGGCGACGAGACTGTACTTGGACAAGTTGGAAAATTAACACGAGGAGCTGAAGGTTCGGACATAACTGGTCTGCATCGTGAAATCAATCGCTTTGTCTTATTCGTTATTTGTGCAGCACTGACTTCAGTCATTCTGATTTGGATTACATGGGCAGCTTGGCTGAATGTTAAACAGAATGGATATATCACTCTGAATGGTTCGTTTTTATCTTTTGTAAAACTTTGTTCAAATTTGATTTTCGTGTAGGTAATATTGTGAATTCCATTGGAATGGTCGTTGCTTTTATTCCGGAAGGCTTACCCGCTGCTGTAACTCTTGTATTAACTATTGTTGCAAAACGAATGTACAAACAAAAGGTACTTGTGAAAAGTTTAGCAACTGTCGAAACGTTCAATTTCGTTTCCGTAAGTAGCTAAGCATCTCCTAAGACACTTATGATCATTCTGTTTGGAATAGGTCATTGCAACGGACAAGACGGGAACGTTGACAATGAATCAGATGACAATTACTGCGCTTCTTTGGGGAAAACTAGGAGAATATATGGTCCCAATTCATCGATCTGAAGAAGAAACAACGACAACAACAGATGAAGAACGTGTCATTGATCGGAAACGACCATCATTACATCCAAATGCGAAATCAAATGCTTTGAAAGACTTACTTCTTGGCGCGTGCCTTTGTAATAACGCTGTATTTCAATCAACTTCGAAAACATCGGAAGAAGACGAAGATTCCAATACGGAAACAGCTGAAGAAGAAAATAAACTGGTAGGAGATGCTGCTGATGTCGCTCTTTATCATTTGAGTCAAGACAAATGTTCCGTTGATATCGAACAAGTGAGACGAGTCAACCCACGAATAAACGTTCTTCCGTTCAATTCGAAGAATAAATTCATGATCACAGCGAATCTTCTCGAACAAAATTTAATCAAAACTCCAGATGAAAATGTTCTCATCACCCTCAAAGGCGCACCTGACTTCGTCTTACCTCGATGTACAACATACAAACAGGATGATGGAGATGAAGAGTTACCAATGACTGATGAATTCAAACAATCTATTCAGCAACGACAAGAAGCATTGGGAAAATCTGGGTATCGAGTCATTGCTATGCTTCAACAACGAATAACCAAAGATCAATACGATGCGAATATTAATAAATACAAGAAATTCAAGAAACAAGCACAGACAGCATCGGACGAACCTGATTTGAACGGTTTACCGGGAAGTAACTACTGTTTTATCGGTATGTTTTCTCTTCTCGATCCAGCTCGTCCCGAAGTTCCCGACGCAGTTCTCAAAGCACGTCGAGCTCAAATTCGTGTTGCTATGGTTACCGGCGACCATCCCACAACAGCGGCAGCAATTGCAAAGAAAGTGAACATTTTATCGAAAGAAATTAGTCTGGAGAATGGCATTGATACATTTAAAATCGAACGAAACAACCAAACAGGTGAAATCTCTGCTCATATGATGAGAGATTCGAAAACCTTACTCGGAACTCATTCGATTGGAGAACTAACAACAAACATCGAAGTTAAAGGTGTCAGTTCTGCGGAGGAGAAGAAGAAAAAGCCAAGTTTATTCCAACGAATTCGATTCTACTTCAGCGATCCAAATCAAGTCAAAGATGTCGAAAAAATCCCACTCATTCCCTACGGAGTCGTCGTCGCCGGCGGAGATATTCACTCAATGGATGTAAGTTGTTTACGGAAAACGATATCGATCATTCTTCTTTTTGCCTTAGGATTATATGTGGGATTGGGTTTTGTCACATCAAGAACTAGTATTTGCGCGGACATCACCGGAACAAAAGTTACGTATTGTCATGGAATTCACCAAGCGCGGTGAAATCGTTGCAGTCACGGGTGATGGAACAAATGATGCACCTGCATTGAAACAAGCAGATTTAGGTGTGGCGATGGCTGCGGGTACGGATGTCGCTCGAGAAGCAGGTGATATGATTCTATTGGATAATAATTTTTCATCGATTATCAAAGCCATTGAAACAGGACGATTATTAAGCGATAATCTGAAGAAAGTCGCCATTTACTTATTACCCGGAGGTAAAGATTTTCATCGATGGATTAAGATAACCTCTTTTTTTAAGGTTCTTGGTCGGAAGTCATTCCTGTTTTCTTCAATATCTGGCTCGGCATTCCACTATCGTTATCTGCATTTCTGGCGATTATCTTTTGTATGTTGAACGATGTTGTCAACGCATTAGCCATGGTTTCGGAGAAAGCTGAACGGGATATAATGTCTCGTCCGCCAGCGATTCGTCAAAAAACTCACTTACTAGACTGGAAATTACTTTTCCATGCTTATCTCATCGTTGGAAATATCGAATGTTTCTCTGCATTTTTTTGCTTCTTCTGGTATCATTCATCGAAAGGTTTGTTTAACAACCTTTTAACAGTTAGCATTCTGATAAAACTCTTTGATGTTCTAGGTATTTCATTGAATCAGATCTTTTTCACCTATGCGGATTATACGAACAATCCCCCGGCAAATAAAACTGTTGACGAACTTACATTAATTCAACAAAATGGTCAATGTATTTACTATGTTGCTCTATGTATGATGCAATTCTTCAATTTACTTTCATCACGGACACGATACGTTTCATTTTTTCAACACAATCCTTTCTACGGTAAAGGAAAAAATTTAACGGTGATATTTGGTATTCTCTTTTCGACGTGTGTTGGTTTGGTTATAACACTCATTCCATGGCTTAATCATATATTTAAAACTCATCCTGTACCTGTGCGGTTCGTTTGTCCAGCATTGGGATTTGGTACAGCATTGTTTCTACTTGATGAGTTGCGGAAGTATCTTGTTCGACGGTTTCCGAACTCTTTCCTAGCCAAAATGGCTTGGTAGACGAACTCCCTAATCTGCCGTTGTTCATATGATAATATAGGACGTAGAATTCAGTTTTACTTTTCAAATTCTTCTTTATAAGAACATTTGCTCTGTGCTTATAATAAAAGGACGAGCTGATGAATTGCTTCTTATATCATTGTCTCCGACGTTCTCATCAAATTGTATAGGAACTGTGAGATTTTAAAAATCGATAGTATCGCTTCATACAAGCATTTTCAATCTAATGGCAAATGTAAGCGAAAATTATCGCTTAATCAATATATCATATGATCAAGGATAATGGTTAATATAGTTGCATCTTGAGAAAGAACATTTCCCTTCTGAGTTTTTAATCAATACATAAAAGACGCCCATGCTACAAAAAGGAAGAATATACTACAACTTTATTCATCCGAAAAAGCTCCAGAAGTAATTAGAATTCTGTGATAAAATCTTCTTCACAACTAAACGTTGCCAACATTATCCTATCACCATTGCAGTTGCAGAAGTTCGTACCATGACAGTTGATACAGCAGTGGTACTACTTACACCATCATCTTCACGGTGAAGTCCAACTCCAACACCGACTGCAACAACAGTAATACAAATCACCGCCACACAGCAAACACATGATATGATTGTTTTAGTATTTGGATCGGCCGAGAAACAGGAAAATAAGTTTCCAAGCATACCAATAATCGGGAATTCCCGAAGACGGCGCACGATAATCCATCCGTTATTGAATGCGAATTTCTAAATGATAGTGAAATACAATATATACAAGCAAGAAAAGGTATATATATCCTCGCGTCCTAGATTCACCTATAGTTTTTTCCTTAAAATCTTCATACGTCCTCGATCGATGTTTTTAGAATAAAGGACATATTCGCTGTACTACTAACCCATCGTAGCATCGCGCACGTCTTCTTTTTTTTCTAATATATTTTTATGATATTTCGCATAGGCCAATCGTTTTGATCATTAATCAAATATAAAAATGTAAGTAAATATATGCATATGCTTCGATAAGTTAAGCACTTCCAAACAATGGCTCCTTATAAAAATCATATTGTCAACATTTATTTACTTCGTGAATGAGAATATTTTTTCTTTTTAAAGCGTACGACTAGGAAA
Organism: Adineta ricciae; assembly: GCA_905250025.1. Taxonomy (NCBI): domain Eukaryota; kingdom Metazoa; phylum Rotifera; class Eurotatoria; order Adinetida; family Adinetidae; genus Adineta; species Adineta ricciae. Next base: position 33,861 of record CAJNOJ010000158.1, on the reverse strand, counting down.
TAGCTTCGGAATATGTTGAAATGTACTGTCTAAATTTTTGTATAGGCACTGCTTCCGCTTTTCAATATTCATCTGTTTGTTCTGCTGTAGCGTATTTTAAATCGAATGGAAAACAATGCAATTGACATCATATGAATTTTAGACCATTATCTGCAGCTAAATTCAACGTTATGCAAAAGATAAGTATGCGTACTGTTTCTGTTAAATGGTGTTCATTTCACTTTCGAAGCAAAAAAATTTCCGATGGATTTGGAACTAAAACTACCAGAGCAAAGCATAGTCAAAACAAGAAACTGCTATTCACTCGAATGGCAATGAAAGAAACAGTTTTAATAGCTAAAAAGAAGCTTTCTGTTGTTAGAATATAGATATATGCGCACGTCGTGCTAAAACAAAGTGTCTCTCTACTATTGTTGGATCCGTGTATAATGGTTCAAATTTTACGCACATTAGCCAGCTGATAAACGATACCGAATTCGATAGAATATCTCGATTCTATTTGAATCAATACGGCACAACCGACACGAAATCTTTGCAACCGTTCGAGAAACAACACACGACAACGCTTTAGCAATTCAATTCGCTGTCGAATTAAAGAAGACATGTTTACGATGGTAGACGCTAACTCCATCTGTGTCTGCATCTTCTCAGCAACATGCATTGCAGAAACGAATATTTTTAGCCACTTCAATTCCGGAATACGTGCGAAATATGAGTAAAATTTGTGAAAAAGATCTTTATTTTGAAATATAAACAAACAGAGAAATTCAACAAAGCGTACATTACTTTGTACTAAAAAATATTTACAGATCACATTTTTTTCTTAATACGTTCAAGATTATCTTTTCGTATTTGTAAAACGGGATCATCCGGTGCGAGTGAACGTTCTCCAACTTCAATAGCTCGTTCGAGAAATGAACAAGCTTTCGCACAATTGTTCATATTTTCATATGTCACACCGATGTTGTTGAAAGATGCGCCGAAATCCGCGTGATTCTTCGGCAAGACTTTCTCTCGAATGGCAAGAGCCTTTTCATGATGTGAGAGCGCTTTTGCATGTTCAGACATGTTGTTATACACTAAAGCGATGTTGTTGTAAAGTTCAGCTAAGGCAATATCGTTCGCCGCCAGTGTTTTCTGTCGAATTTCGAGCGCTTTTTCGAACGAAGCTAATGCTTTCGGATAATTAGCGGTATTGTAAGCCACCATACCGATATCCATGTACGACACAGCTAGATCCGGATGATTTGGAGAGAGAACTTTTTGATTAATTGCAAGTTCTTTTTCGAAAAAAGCAAGTGCTGATGAATATTCGTTCATGTCGACATACAATAAACCGATATTGACATAGGATTTCGCCAGATCTATATGGTCCGGAGGTAGCAACTGCTCACGAATCTTCAAAGCTTCCTTATGCGATGAAAGTGCTTTGATATTGTTGTCAATTTTCGAATACGCCATTGCAATGTTGTAGTGAATATAGGCTAAATCGAGCGGATCAGTCGTTGGTGCTTTCTGACAGATAGCTAATGATTTTTCATAGAAACTGATTGCTTCTCGATACTTTTCTTGTTTATCTTCGATCAAGCCCAATTGATAATAAATGATCGCTTTTTCACTCATATCTTTCGTGTTATTGAGCAGAAATTCGTACAGTTGTTCCGCTTTATCGAAATAATTCATGTTAACTAAAACTGCACCTAGTCGACACCATCCTTCCTTCTCTGGGCAACTCTCTTGTCGAATATGATTCATCACTGCCGTGAGATCTTTGTCTTTATCGGTGACAAGACTTAAATGTACTTCTTGAAGTCGATTATTTGCAGTTAGCCGTTTGATATCATTAATTCGGAAGATCGAAGGCATTGAAAATAAGAATTCACCTTCCGTTTGAGAGTAACTGACATCGTGGATCGCAGCTAATGGAACACTCGATTGAGAAGGATCAACATTTATCACAAACATGATGCCGACTAGATCACCTTTGGTTGACAGATCTTGAGCAAAACTAAGGGAAGCCTTGGAATTTTTGTTAACCAATAGGAAATTATTGAACGAGATCAATCCATTGCGACATTTTTTCAATTGCTCAAAATCTGCCTTGCTAAAACCTTGACCATAGTAGACTGTGAGCGTTCCAGAGGGTGTCGATTCACTTTTGTATTGTTTCTGATACAATTGTTCGATTTGTCGATGCAAATCTGCGATGAAAAAGCCTATTCGCGTGATAATTTCTCCATTCATCAATCGTAATGTTCGATTAAGCATAGGTTTCAGAAAACAATCCTTGGTATACCACCATATCGATGTTTGCTTGTGGTATTTGCTTTCGAATTCTTTCACATCGTTCAATTCTTCGTCGTTACCTGCGAACAACTCTCGACAATAGTCCGTAAATTCTTTGACTTGCTTCTCTTCGAATTCGTTGGTTAAGATGACTTCCTTGAGCAGATGAGTATACATGAACGAGAGATCCAATTGATCGAGATTCTTTGCTGAAGCGATAAAACTAACAGGCATACCGTTTTGTTCGAAATGTTGAACTGCTTGTTTGAGTGCGTCAGTCAAGGATGCGATGTCGGTGTAGATGCCTTTGATTTTCGACCAAACCTTCGTGACTGACTCGTCACGTTGTTTATTGTCCGAAAAGATGAAAATTGTTTCTACCTGAGGTACATCATGAATACGAGAAACGAGCTGTTGGCCCAATGATCCAACAATGGTCACACAAGCTTTTGTATCGTTAATAGTTTGTAGAAATTCAATGCATGAATCGCATTCTGTAAACGTGAAGATGTTGTGAACCGAGCGCTGTAGGTCAGCGATATTTCGTTGCCAGTCTTTGTTGTTGTCGTTCAAACAGATCAGAAAGCCACTTCGGACCTTCTGGAGATTAACGCGACGTCGATCAAGAACATGTTCTGCAGTTGTAGATGATTGTCTAGTGCTGTCAACATTCACTGATTTCCCGGCGCCCATTGAGTTTTTCTTGATTGTATTCTATCGTTTTGAAATATGAACTTGAATCATCAATGGTTGCTTATTATATAGGATTTCATTTTTATTTGAAGTATTCCGATGTGTGCGTATGATTACGTCAATACATTTTTTTTTCTTCTACTGTGCGTTGGAGGTCGTTATGAAAACAAGCGAAAAAAAAACTATGAATTTTGTATTGTTTGGTTGTACAAAATGAAAATATTTCTTGAATAAATTTTTCTCGTTCTACAAGCAGCCACATTGTAATGTGGGGGGGGGGGGGGGTTGTAACAATTTCCAAAGTTTTTATAATGTAAAACAAAA
>CAJNOJ010000158.1:0-30548 GCA_905250025.1 Adineta ricciae | reverse complement strand
GGGGGCTAGTGGCGGGGGGGGGGGGGGGGGGGGGGATGTCAACATCTGCAAAGTATTTATAATGTCAAACACAAATATGATCTGATCTTCTACATAGTGACAAAGTGTTGTGCGAGTGAACTACATTCCCATGGCATTCAAAGTTCATCGTCGATACTGGTAGATTGAAGGTGAATGACCCATTTCTCTGAGACATTATCATACATGCAAGATTGTATACGAAAAGTAAAGTAAGGCCTTAAAAGCATTTCTTTCTCAGGAAAATTCGAATAAGGAGATATATCTATTGCATCGTATCGAGGGATGATATCGATCTCTAAAATGACTCTGTCACCGAAAAGCTTTGCTATAGATAGATCGCGACTCGTTGAAGTGAATGCAGGAAAAACAAAGTCGTCACTGGTTTGTTCTAATTCTCGATATTCTTCGATCATATCTTCGTTTACACACAGCGAACGGTAAACCGTTATTTTTGTTTCAGATCCATTTTCGGGAAATTCACTGAGAAGAAAAGCAAATGGACCGAGAGTTTTGATTTTTTCCCGTATAAATTTTGGCTTTTCTTTCTCACCGTCAAATCGCATGAATTCGTTCAGTTTACCAAAGAGAAAAGTAGCTCGTGTGTACAAAGCAGCACATTTGGCTGTCACTTGTTTGAAAGTACCATCTTTCACGCTGAGTAATTCGTCTGCCATCTCTCTACCATGTCGACCTCCTTCAATCTCGAGACCTTTAGCTGCTGCTACAACCATTCGTCGGCGAGTATTCGGCTCTTGTAATTCCGAAGAGCTTACATGAAAATATTCGCAAATACTGAATAAGAAACAATCAATATAATTTTCCCTCCACCGACCGAAAGATTTCAAAGGGAACAGAGAAGTAGGTTGCAGTCGTTGATTTTGTTGCTGAGTTCCTGGATTCGCTTGTGGTTCTGTTTCAAATGAAGTTCGTTTCACCATACGTTCCCTTTTATCGTTCCAATTCGAGATATGCATGAAAAGACTGAGGTCAATACGATAATCGTTGAAAATGGCGGCTTTTTCCTTCTTTTGAAAACTTGCTTCAATTTGTGCTGTTTCATCGGCAGAATAAGGAGTCCAGTTATCACTTTCCATTACATCTTCTTGGGGAAAGTACCAAAGATCGTTCTTATTTGTCTTCCAGAGCCATATAGCGGAAGAAATCACGGAATTTTCTCTCGTCATTTACTGAATAGTGTGAAGGTACAGGTATGCAATGAAAATAAACTATAACGTGCCAGTATTTTATCTTTTATATGGACATCAAATTGGAAAAAGCCATGCATCATTACAGATAAGAACTTAAAAACAGATAAGCAAAACGTGTTTTTTACTCTGAAGAGAGATGATTTTCTTCGTTGTAGATATGCATCTTCACGCAATCCGTAGAATGTGTAAAACCAGTCATCTTAACAACATTCTTTCTATCGACGGAAATTGCCGAGTGAAAGGAGAGAACATAAAAGAAAAAGAAAGTTTTCGCTGTCTCTTTCCATCTTTCGTTTTATATATCTTTCTTTTTAAAGCATTTATTTAAAAAGTAACTTCTAACATATAACAGTTAGCTGAAGGGTTAAGATAAAGGTGGTACTATTCGAATCGATTGACTAGGATGCACTGCTTAGTCGTTGTTCCTGAAGCTATATCGAGTCAACTATGCATTTCTTTCACTGAACTAAATCGACGAACCATTGTTCATAGTGATTTCGCCATATATTCCGGCGAGTTTATATTCGGCTGAATGTTTTCATCGTAAACTAAAACTCTATTGGAAATATACTGGTGTTGAAATTGATGAAAGCAGAAGATGAATGTAACACAATACGAAATCGGTGGTGCTATGAGTTCAATCAAACGCTAAGACAAGAATTGCTCGATCGTGCTGAACAGAATTAGTCTCAAATCGTTATTGCTGATGTTTGCAATGGGGAGAAAGCGATAGACTTGGTTGATCAAGTTCAAGCGTAGGTCTATCATCCGATAGCACAATAGATGACAGAAACTAGCTGAATTTACAATTTTGATGTTTCTCTAACATCATTTGCACAATACGAGAGTGCTTTCTATTCGAGTCATCAAAATCAATTTGATCTTCTATTAGATAGTCGTGCAAGTTACGCAAAAGAAGCATTACAATCGCTTGTCAAATCTAATCTATGATTTTTTTTACGTACGTCATCGAGTGGAGTTGTGTTTACTGATTTTTATTATAGGAAGACGACCACATAAGCCGCTTTTCAAGCATGTAATGCAGTAAGGAGAGTATTTTCACCACTGCTTAAAACATTAAACGAGCTGTATCGCATGTTTTCATACTAAAACTGCAGCTGTAAAATAATTCAGAGAAAAAATGATAACAGACGATGTATAAAAAGAAGAAGAATTAAGTGAAGACGCGGTGAACTCAGCGGGCGTTTTATAAACTTAAAATAAGAGCTGTTGAACGTTACTGCTAAAATAATAAGCTTAACGTCTAAAACAGACTTTAATTTTGTTCAGCAAAAACTCCTTCAGCTCATGGTTATGTATGAACAAATTTGTAATAATACCAACTACACATATTTCACTGAATAGAATTGTTACAGCTGTGATGAATGTATTGACGTTTACCAGTTGAAGGAAAATATCAACGATGAAAACAGGAGACCATCCTCCAATGAACATCGCAAACATAAAAATCATTTGTCGTAGTAAGGAAATCTCTCGTCGACTAATCTTCGGTGCTTGCTGTCGATTTTCCTGTTGAGTAGTAATTCTACTTGCCCATGCACTTGGATTTTGCGGTTNGTTGTACCTTGACAAATTGGTATTGAGATAAATAATTCAATCGGAAGGCAAACTCACTTGAAGTATATGTCGCTAAAGACGAACGCGTGTCCGTTTATTAAATAAAAATAATACTAAGATAGAATAGAACTTACTGCTTGTTGTACTCTGTGTAGAAGTTGTTGTACCTTTATTTATTGAATGGCTGATGAAATTGAGAACGAGTAGAATAAAAGAATCGCTCACTTGTTATTACTGTAGCTGAAATTAAAGAAAAAGAGCACTCTCGAACATTTTCAGCTTATTTTCCCTACTCGTTTCCGTCGTGGTGCTCGTGTCTGTTGTGGTGCTAGTGTCTGTTGTAGCTATTTGAAAAAAATCATAAACTACAAGGAACGAAGCGTTAATTCTCACTCGTTGTTGCTAGTGATGAGGTAGTAGAAGAACTTGTTACTGTTGTTGTTGTTGCTAATTAAAGAAAAACAACAACAACAAACAATCATGTCATCGTCCAGTATGTAATTTACTGTGTGTTGTAACGGTTGTTGTCGAAGGTTGATTCTCTATATGCAAATTATCCCGTATGGAGAATTTATAGATGAGAAATTTAGTTGAAATACATACTTTGAAGAAGTCCAAGGAGTAAAGCAAGTAATAACCCGAGAAGGAAAAGAACTCCGAGACAACAGGACAAGAGTAGAACAGCACGACGCAGATTGAATTTCTCTCGTTGCTTTTTTTCGTTGTTTGAAGCATGTTTAGGTTTGAAAAAGGAACCGAAGCTATCTCGCGATGTTGATGAAGCAAATTGTGTCAGCTAAAGAACCGATAACAGACAATCATACTTATAAATTCCAAATTAGAACATGAGTTACCGATGAATTTTGCAAATAATCCACTCTTGGAGTCCATGGTGATGATCGACGATGTGAAATACGTTGAGGATATCTTTTCGGTAGTGGAGGACGTTCATAATTGTATTGGTGGACTGTAGGATACTCAGAAATTCGTCGAAATTGATTTGGATTTGCTCGCCATGGATGAGATGATTGGGTGTGAGATAGGAGATTGGTGTTTATCATGATTTTGTTTCGAGATGAAGAATACTTTCATTTTATAGTAGCATTTCTGTTTTTAGATTGAATTATGAAAAACAAAAATGTAGAGAGAAAGTAATTCAATAGGTTTCCCTTATTGTTATTCTATCAAGAGAGTGTCTTTCTTATTAATTATTTTTTGTCCGAATAAGAAATAAATATTGAAATCATCGAAGCAAACAAAAATCTGAACTTTTACTTGTCACCTGCATCCATAATCAAACTTGGATGATACTACAAATAGTCCTTCGAGCATTAATTTTATTTCACTTGAAAAAAAACAGAAGACGAAGAAGTCAAAGAAGTCAATCAAGTTATTTTCTTAGTTTCTATTCTCTAATTCATATGTAACTAATTATTTTATCCGATGCAGCGTCCGTCACTTTCGACACAATTTTTTGCGTTATTTTTTTCTTCATTTCTGCTTGAGCAGCATCGAATTTCTTTTCCATGTAAGCAGCAACGGTTTCAGGAATGTAATGAAGGACGAGATCAACAGTTCCACCGGATTTTCCTTTCTCCGTCGTCAATGAAATGCTAGTTGTATGAAGCCATTGCTTATTGGTATTTGTATCAAATTGACCGCCTTGTTCATCATCAAGTAAACTTAATGATCCCTGTCCCAACAGATCATCTTTATCCGGATCGGAGTCCCATAATTGAATATATAATGTGTCCAGTTTATCCGCAACGGGAAAGATGAGTTTTTCATTGAAGATGGGGTTCGATCCATCATGAATTTGGGTCAGTTGATGAGTTTCCGTTTGGTGATCTTTATTTCTGGATTTTTCCTTCGATTCAAATGAGAGTGGTTCGAGAGAGACAACAGCATATGAATCATTTTCACCAAGCCAATCACCTTTGATAAGATTACTTGCTTTTAAAACTGTAATTGATAGGAGACCTTTAAGTCGTTCAGAACTCATGTCGTTATCACTTTCTCAATGTGAAAGAGCAATCGAGTGCGATTTTTTTCAGGATATAAATGATCGGTTTTCTTTGCATAGGTGAATAATAAGCACTCGAAGCATGCGCACGTGTCTTGTTCTTTAACAAATATATTTAATGATTCAGATTTTCATGTGGGTGAAATATAAAACACAAAAAAGTGATTGTTCTATGTATTCTTTCGAAATGTTAATCACCAAATATTTTATCAGATGCTACGTCTGTCACTTTCGACACAATTTTTTGCGTTAATTTCTTCTTCAAATCGGCTTGAGCAGAATCGAATTTTCTTCCCATGTAAGCAGCGACGGTTTCAGGAATGTAATGAAGGACGAGATCAACAGTTCCACCGGCCTTTCCTTTCTCCGTCGTCAGCGAAACTGTTGTAACGTAAAGCCATTCTTTCTTCACATTGGTGTCAAATTGACCTCCCTGATCATCGTCGAGTAAACTCAATGTCCCTTGTCCTAAAAGATCGTCTTTACCCGGATCGGAATCCCATAATTGAATATATAATGTGTCCAGTTTATCCGCAACGGGAAAGATGAGTTTTTCGTTGAAGATTGGATTCGATCCATCATGAATCTGTGTTAGTTGAGATACTTCACTTTGACGGTCTTTGTTTCTTGATCTTCCTTTGGATTCAGTTGGCAGAGGTTCGAGAGAGAGAACAGCATAACAGTCATTTTCACCAAGCCAATCGCCCTTGATAAGATTGTTTGCTTTTAAAACTGTAATCGATAAAAGACCTTTAAGACGATGAGAAGAACTCATGTTTCAGCTAAATTTGATTCAAAGCAAAAAACAGTCGACTGAAATTTGATTTCTTCTACTAATGACAGCATTTCTTTGCACAAGCACAACCCACATGGTGTTTTTTCTTTGTTCTTTTTCTGTGTAAAAGTGTCGTTTAGTATCATAAATGCAAAGATATTTACTATCACGATCGCGAAAGTTAATTGAAAGACTCTCTATCGCACGCAAATTCGTTGATCAACAGAAAAATCGAATTAATTGATTGCTGTCTATAACTTACATAATGGATGATAACGAGAAGAAAGCAAATACATGGATGATGTTATATCAAGAGCTGTGTTGTTCGTCTTGCTTATTGACAACGTTTTCTCTATTGATTAACCGATAAATCACGATCCGGTCGATATGTTTCACACATAAATTGGTATTAATAATGTTTGAGAATTTTCTTTATAAAATCCATTTTGTTTGTAAATGTGTCAAGGAAATGTTGCAAGGAACTCAAACATTGTCGTCAACAATTTTCTTGTATTTATTGAACATTTTTTTTACCCAAAACGACCTTCGAGAGAATTCTAAATTCAATATTTGATGTTCAAGTTCCTGCGTGACTATATTTTAAAATTGAACAAACTAGAGTTTAACACAAAAGCTGATTACTTTTGATATAGTGTAACAATCAATTTCGTTTCTTCACCATTTTGTTCATTCTGTCATAAGTATCAGACAGATTCTTTGTATATAGTCCAAGTTATAACTCATTCCATCTAACATATTTGGGTTATTCATATAATCGGCCAATGCTTTCTTCTGATTCGGCGTGAAATCTATATCAAAATAATGCATAATTTCTGTTTTTTCTCCAAGAAAATTTGACTTTAATCAAACATATTTTTGTTAATCTATCAAATTCATTAAGTTTATTGTGACAACAAACGATGAGATTTCTGTTGATACATTTTATTCATCAAATGAAAGTATAAATGCAAATTCAACAAATCTCGATTTGATTGAATGAATATCTGTCGACAATGTTTGAACATTTTTACAAGCAAAGCTCGAATTCTTTATTGTTCATCATCTAGCCAACATGAACTGCTGGATCGACATCCACTACACTCGTGAATTCTCGAAGAATCTTTCGTGATGAAACTAATTCAACTTTATCCGTTGCAGATTGTGGAAATAACCGAATACAATCATATAAATTATGTTCATATAGAAGGAAACTAGTTCCTACGAATCAAACGGATGATTTGAATAGTTATCAAATTGAAAAATTTTGATTCAATTATCCATTCTGGAAGTAAGTTGTAGCAAATCAAATCTGATTTTGATTCGTAGCCATCGAAATCAACCAAACTCACTTTTCAATCTCTATGTGAAAGTTTTCGAAGAGCAAGAAGTTTTAGTATTGTTTTTTTTTCTATTTTGTGTAGAATGGATAATAATTCGGAACATGGATGTTGCACGTTGTCAACGTAGAGCTAAAGGAACATCGAGGTCAACAAATGCACCAACTATCTTCATTCTGATACCTGGTGAAAAATAAGCATAGTCCTTATTTTTTCACTAAGCAAATGTTACGAGAGTAAATCGACTTATGCTTGCTGAACTATACCGAAACAAGGTTTGCCGAGACTAGAATTACACGACCATAATCAGAAATTGTCGATCGATGCCAAGTGTTCTTTCATCCTTAGGGTATCTAAAGTAACTATGTGATCACAAAAATGATATGATGAATAAGCGAAACTCGAAATGAAATGGTTGCAGTACAGTTGCTGATGTAGTAGCAGCTTGGTAATGCAAAGTATACCAAAACGGTGTTAAAAAATATCGCATCAGCAATGCTTCTTTCACTATCTGTTGAGTCTTCGAAGAAAAAACTGTTGGATCTTGATCCTAGTTATAATTTCGTTAAAATGATAAGATAGATCAATGATAACACTATACCTTTCAGCGAAGATAGTTATGATTTTCCATGAAGGGATAGAATGCATCTAATTGCATCCATTATGTACACAATTCTTCAGTTCCCAGGATGATGGTTCCTGAAGCAGGATTCCATGAAATCTTCGAAATACCACGGAACCGGCCGTTTCCATGCTGGATTGTTCGGCCTGGGTTATATCGAGTCGAAAACCGCAGATATCGGCACCAACGTGCGTTATACCAAACATATTAAAAATCAGAATAGCTAAAAAACAGATAGGTTACTTCGACTCATCTCGTACTCCTCTAATTCAATGTGTACCCGAAATCGGAAAATACGTATCTTCGTATGGTGCAGAATTATCTCCTATCCAATGCGCAGCATATTGACCGAATTTGACAAATGACGAACGAGACAGAACAAATGACCGTTTAAGATGAATTTCTTTCCATGCACTAAAATGTATGATGAATGTTGAATTTCTCTATGATACATTACAAGAATTACAAGTTCGTAGCTTTTGATTCGAAATAACTAAACATACTGTGTAAGTCATAATGAAACGAAAGACTCTATTGAGCAGATAGACAGATCGTTTTCACACTAAGCGAGCCGATGAGAATGTCTATCGGAACATCTCACCATAATTCAAGTCGAGTTTTGATGAATATTGCTTCTTTCAGACCATCATCATATGGTGGATACGTTCCTGCTGGTTGCATTGAACTGATGCCTGGATCGAGAATATTCACATAACGTTTACCTTACGATTGTACTGAACGAACAAGATCGGCAAGATCATGAAATTTATTTTTGTCATAGGTGGAGTCCAAATGCGACGGCATGGCGTCAATATCAGTCCATTGTACGTCGTACGGAAAATTAGCATCGTGCATTCGCTAATGAAAAGACAATATAACAGATTTCTATAAAAAGTTTTCGTATTATGGTACTTGAGTCACTGCTTGTAATTTTTCGATACTATTGTATTCGAAGCGACATAAATGAAAACCAAGAGACGAATACGGTGGCATGAACGATTTTTAATAAACGAAGAAAAAAAGCGACTGATAAAATGAAAAGTCAAACTCTTCTACCTCCGATGACTTCCAAATACTGATGAATGACACCATGTGCTGTTGATCCAGTAAATAAATGTAGATCAATAACACCACTAAGAGTCTCATAGGTAATGGCTGAAGATCGATGTCCATAGCATTTGAGTTGAGAAGAAAATTCGTTGAAGTATTGCTGTTCATTTCCACATTGATGTGAAACGGATGGACACCTACCGTACAAATTAATGTGTTCCATCGGAGGAAAGTCATACGTCCAAAGTATTCGCCTTTTGCAATCGCTGGTTATGTTAATTAATAACTGTTGCTGATACTCATCTGATCCATATAGATATGGACTGGACAATGAACTGGAAAATCGAATAAATTAATTGGCATATATGAGAGGTGATGCATTGGAATCAAATCTCGAGCAATTACTTTGTTTATAATGAAGAAGCATAATAAATATTTGCTACAAGTATGCTTGAAGGATTACACCGGTGGATCGTCGTTTGACAACAATTGCAAAAGGATTCTGATTAATAAGAACGTCATAGTCGGTGATGTTCATTTTGTTTGGAATAGTAGGTACTGGTGATGAAACTTCAAAACATTTTCTGGTCGAATCATAGATTCGCAGACAAAATCGCTGTGCTGTTCGTAATGGCTGACCACACTGCTACCCTGATAGTTCATAAACAAGCAAGAGTAACACCATATTCCATTTTAGACTGACAAAATATATCATTTTGTGTAGATGACCTTGTCGAAATGGATGGAATATTAGAATTACAAATAAATTAAAGGCAGCCTCGCCTGCAACCAAAATGAAAGTAGAATGGCTCTTTGTTTTATCTTATTCAAATAAAACCTTGTGATAGACGAAAAATGTGCATAGAAGGATTCGGAAAAGGAAAAAAGAAGCCAAACACTGAAATAGATAACCATCAACGCCGACAACAGATCTTGTTAGAACAGAGGCTTCTCTGGAACTCTGCTAACTGGAAGTGGTTTATATTGACTTAGAATAAAAATATATCTTCATGTTTCATGATAAAATTAGTTTGTTCGAGAACACATTCGTGTCGGGCCTAGCATCTAACTGTGTTTTATTGAGAAGATTAAACTAAGTCATGTCAATATTGTTGAAAAGAAAGCGATTTTACTGCCTTAGACATTTTTTATTAAAATTAATGTTGCCCTCAAACAAACAACTGTCCCCTACGTTTATTTCGGTCACAATGCGAAAAAGTACACGACATTCTAATAGAATTTGAAACAGTTCATAGTTGTTCTTATGACATAAACTAATGGGTGACATGCATATTGTTCTTCGCTGAGCATGTTCTATCGTGCATAATAGACATTGCTTGAATCACCGGTTTTACTTTGTTTGTTTTCTGCCAGCCTAGTCGTTGAAGAATGGCGTCATGAGATTTTTGCCAGACCATCTGAAAACGTGTGTCTAACATGATAACTAGAACTCCATCGATACTTGCTTCTAATCCATTTGCTGCAGTGAAAATAAATCTGATCTGATTACCAACAGTATGAATATCAAGAAAAGTCAATAAGACAGATGGCGCCCAAAGAATAAACCATATTGTAAAGAAGATAAGAAAGCGATAGATCAAACGGCGATGATGATTTCGACGTATCATCATTTGTTGAGAGCACGTTTGTTTGACATAGAATAAACTTCGAATCGACGTCATAAAACTAAGGATAATTGGTAAGCAAAAGAAGACGATGACATTCCAAACACGAATCGATAGAGAAGTGTAAACCAATGAACAACTTGATCCCGGTTTTTCGATGACAATAGACCATGCCATTTCATGTTGAATGATCATATTCATGAGAATCAATGCCGGAACTATTATACACATGAACAAAACAAGATACCGATGATCCATATAGATGTTTTTATTTCGAACAATTTGCAAATAACGACAAATGTGTAGCAATGTTAAATAGAACGATTCAAGAATATTGAAATAAAATGCAAAATATGCTTCGAAGTAACAAGAAGCACGCCATGTTGGTGTTGTTGCTGTACTACGAATAACATATTGAACAAGGTATGATAATAAGATAAATATATCGGTAGAAACATAACAGGCTGGGAAGATAAGGCTAAGATCAAGTGGAATTCTATGAAAGAATAGCTGAAACCACAGCAAGGAATGAAGAAATGTACCTAGCAACCCAATTCCTAGAAGTATGCGGTTTTGATATAAAACTGTAGAACTCCATCCAATAGTGCTATTTCCGATCGATTGCTGCATCATCTCTTTAAAATTTGATAAAACTGACTTTGACGCGTTCAGTTAATATACAGCCACACTTTCACCTTTTCATTATTTACCGAGAGCAATACAGACTGGCTGAGCTGTATGCTAATCATTAGATTAAGCCCATCAGAAATTTAAAAATACAATATGGTTGTGAATATATGCTCACAGGGGCGCGTCTTGCCAAGAGATTCTTAGAAGGTCAAAAAAATACGTCGAACATCGACAAAACACGAGAAAAGTTTTTAAATTAACATCAACAACTGATGAAACTGTTTGATCTTCTCACTTCCATCTTTGTCTTCTGCGGACATCACTGTTGTCTTTACTTTTTTAGAGCTATACGTTAAGTCGATGCCGTACGACTGAAAGAATTTCTTTCACTTTTCTTTTCTTTCCTTTTCTTTTCTTTGACCATAATTCAACACTTGGCTAAGAAACAACCAGATGTTACATCTTAATATAGTATCAAAGTAAAAGAATGATATTTTTCTTTTCTGTTCACTGTGCGGCATGCTGTCGTTTTTTTTTCCTTTTCTTTTCTTTTCGGTAAACTTTTTCTCATTGCTTTTCTTCTACATCAGCAACGAAGTAAAAAGTTCCCTAATGAGCCACGACAAGCATTTTATCGAAGAATCAATCGCAATGACGACAGACATTTGTGAGAAAATGGCTCGTATACAAGAGGTATAGAATTAATAATACTATATTCCAAAATCTATTTGTTTTAATTATCCAGGTAATTCGTCAATTGAATATTCATCAATCTGATAATAGCTCGTAAGAAAAAATTTATTTGAAAAAAATAACTAAATTAGTTCATTATTCTTTGATAGTGATGTGACAAATCAATTTGGGTATATAAAATTCGGAAGATCTGACATTGATTCGACGACACGTTTGTCTCAATACATTCGATTAGCTCTTCAAACCGATGCGACAACCGTAGTTCAATTCATGAACGATGCTTGGCAATTACCGACACCAAATTTAATTATATCAGTGACAGGTGGAGGAAAACGATGTCACATGCCTGCTCATCTTCGCAAAACATTTCAACGTGGTTTAGTCGCCGCAGCTGCTACAACAAGTAATTCACTTGAAATTTTTCCTTAAAAAATCTCGCAATACTGTTGTTTTAGATGCATGGATAATCACAGCTGGTACCAATGCAGGTGTTGTTAAAGGAGTCGGAGAAGCTCTCAATAATTATCGATATAAAAATCGAAGAAACGGTCTCGATGTACCATGTATCGGCATCGGCACTTGGAAATATACAGCTGGAAACGATCAACTAGTACGACCAGTGGTCGATTCATCTGTAAATACAAATACAAGTCTACTGGATAAACCAGCGAAAGTTCGTCAGCATAATCGTTTGCAAATTGGATCAACAGTATTGGTAAGATGAGAGATGAAAAGATTTGAATTGATCGATGGTTTCGATAGGATGCAGCAGACGAAAACTATATTCGTACATATGCAGTTAAACAACCGGAAGACAAACGATGCGATCTGGAACCTAATCATACTCATTTTCTACTATTTGAAGGCAAATCATCCGTCAATGATACTGCACTTTTACAACGTGCCCGAATCGAAAAATATTCTCGTGAAATCAATACGACTGATGTTGCAGGAAAGACCTTGGTTCCTATTGTTATGATTCTAGTTGAAGGTGGTCCGTATTCAGTTCGTACAATTTGTCAAGCATTGAAATCAAATACACCCCTAGTTGTCGTCAAAGTAGAACGGACAAGTCGTATTTACATTTCTGATCATTTTCTTTAACTTCTGGTAGGGAACAGGTCGGGCTGCAGATCTTGTCGCAAATTTACATTTGTTTTTTTCCGAGCAAGAAACTTGCAACAAGCAAAAATCTGAATTGAATGCAATGTAAGTCTCCGATGTTCGAGAATCGTTCTTCACTTGTTCCTTTGTTTAGATTAGATGCAGCACGATCCGAGAACAACTCGTGGGTCGATGAGATCAAAGAGGATCTTTGTCAAGTATTATGCCAACAAAAGCAACTCGTTGTGATATTCGAATTCGAAAATCCACGACATCATGGACAACTGGAAGATGCGATTCTCGAAGCAGTTTTCAATGGTTTGTTGAAATTTGACTTCGAAGGATGAATCTTGACCGGAATGTTTGCCGTAGGTGCGAAATTTTCAGGAGATAATTTGGATGAACAAATGAAATTAGCGATGGTAAGATTGGTTGAAATATCAATGAGACAATTTCGAATCTTCTCATATAGGCATGGCAAAAGTTTGACTATGCGAAAAAGCATATTCTTACTGATGCAACGATATCCCGATGGACAGTGAGAATTTCGAGCTTGTTTTATCGATATTCATATTGATTATTCTCGAAGGAAAATGATCTTTACGAAGTACTCATCGAAGCTCTACATCGAAACTATGTTGATTTTGTTACATTACTAATGAATTATGGTACATCACTACGAAATTTAACTGTACATCATCTAGAACAATTATATGCATCGGCTGAAGTACGTATCTTTCGATCTGCACCGATTTTTCGTATCATTTTGCATCTATAGGTTGATTCCGGGTTGCCGGTTGACGACAAAATTAAAGGAGACATTCCCACAAGAGAAGAATACTATGCATGTTACTTTCCTCATGCAACTGAAGTAAGTGTGTTCTTTTTGGCTAATGGAAATCTGTTTTCAACCTAATACTTAGCTTCATCGAATCTCACCGAATAAGAATCAATCATTGGGACAAAATGCTACACGAGAATTTTTTCTCTGGGCCATTTTCGTCGATCGATTCGAACTCGCAAAGTATCTCTGTTCGAAAACTTGGGTACGACTTTTCTCAATATTTCAATCTTTGACATATGTCTTGTAGAATCCAATAACAAGTCCGTTGCTCGCTGCAACAATTTATCGATATGCATTGACGATGCCACTTCATACGGCAAAGAAACAACGCTATAGAAATAACGTCAAGTGAGTTAAATTTGATAACAGGATCGATGGGAAGGATTAAAGATTTGTAGTGAATTCGATAAATATGCAACCGCGATTATTGATCAATGTTTTCACACTGATGAAGATTTCGCTGTTGATCTGTTGAATCAACCAGCTGCGGCTTTCGATAATATTAAACCTCTTCAACTAGCTGAAGAAGCTAGTTGTCAAACATTTCTTGCATCGGAATGCGTTCAAAAATACCTCGATGAGACATGGTAATCATTCGAAATGGTTTCATCTCCAATCTTATCTTCAATTTTAGGTATGGACATATCAATTACAAACGCAGAGCCATCAACATGAGGGTTATTTGTTTTGTAGTGTTTTTCGTTATCAGAAACGAATCTTTTTCGTTTAGATTTTACTTTGCACATTCTTTCTTCCATTGCTTCCGTTATTTTCGGTGTTTTTACCATATGTAAGAAAACGTCAACAAATTCGGAATGAACTCAAACCTCAGATATTCGAAATGATGCCAGCATTACCTAAGTAGATTGATTCTTGAAGTTACGAATTCTTCATTGAACTTCTATTTCAGATTTGATCAAATTAATACACGAAATCCGATTGGATGGTCGAAAAGAATCGTCTATTTCTATCAAGCACCGATTGTTCGTTTTTTCTACAATGTCGTATGTTATCAGCGCTCTTCTCCATTTCCTCCTCGCTGATTCACTTTGTTTTTCAAAGATATTCTTTGCTCTTTTTCTCGGACTATTCAGCTATGTTCTTCTCATCGATTATTTACCATTGAATATGCATTCGAATAAGTATCTTTATATGAAAATTTTACCGATACCAATAACGGAAATCGTTCTACATATTTGCGCTTGGAGTTTAATCGGAGAAGAAATTTATCAAGTAAGATAAACGATTGATTTTCGAAGAGCAATCTCATATGTTTGGTTTTCAGTTCAGTCAATCGAATTTCTATGAATATATCTCGAATATATGGAATTTGATCGATATGTCGGCGATTGTTTTGTACTTGATCGCATTTGTAACACGATTCATCTTGAATGAAACATTCTTTATGATATCAAAGTAGGGTAAATATTGAACAGGAATCGATTGGTTGATTTTGTGTATTAGGATATTTTTGTGTTTGGATTTAATTCTTTGGTTTGTTCGAACTCTTTATCTATTTTCGGCATTTGAACGTCTTGGACCGAAATTATTAATGATTTTCAACACGGTTTGTTTGATAATTTTCTTTTCTCATCTGTATTTTTTCGCCTAAATAGATGCGTGATCTTTCGTTCTTTCTCTGTTTCATTCTTATCTTTCTGTGCGGTTTCTCTATTACATCATGGTCTTTGTTGTCTTCTGCGGGTCAGATCAACTGGATCTACAATGACGATGGTAAACTACTGAATATTACAATTTCTGTCGACAAACAGAATACATGGACATGGCAATTACTTCGAGATATTGCACAGTATGGTGTTTGGAAAGTCTTTGGCCAAGTCGATCCAATCGGTTCGTTATGACATTGTCTTTTCTTATTCGTCTTCGATGTTTTTATTGTGTAAAAGGTGGAACTGATTCGTATTCAAATATTGCTTTTATTCTGGCGATTATATTTGTTGCTATTGCCAATATATTGCTTTTAAATGTTCTCATTGCTCTTTTCAAGTAAGCACTAACGAAATGATTCAGCAAATTTTCAAGATCTTTTGTTGTAGTGTGACGATTCAGAACGTACAAGAGAAATCTCATGACTTATGGCGTTATCAACGTTTCTTGATCGTTAGTGAATTTAGCAAAAAACCTATCCTACCCGCTCCGCTTAATCTCCTCTACTATGCTTTCTGTATGATTCGATTTGTTATCATGCGGATCAATCAGAGTCGAAGTTATCAACGATCAAGTAAACCTGTCGACTTGTGTCCTTGACTTTTTATGTTTTCTCTTTAGTTACAACCGAACTATTGTTGGATGATGTGAAAACGATCGACGATGAAACTCAAGGACAATTCCGAAGTCAGTGAAAATGACGCTTTGATCATCTTTTGATGAATATTTCTTTCCAGTTAGCGATGAAATGCGACGAGAAACTGCGATAGCTGAAGATTACTGGCATGATGTTTTCAAACTAAACAAAAAAGACGACATCGAAACAACTTTACATAATCTCGAACAAAAAATTGATTTGCTTCAAGAAAAGAAAAAAACAACAACAGTAAAATCTCTCCGCTCGACATTTCATTGTTTTTTTTTCTTCTGTACAATAGACGAATCACCATCCATCAAAGAAACGATTGCATTATGGTAGCGACGTTTAAACCTTTAACGGTTGATACTCAATTATCAGATGAACTTCACCACGACTGGACGATCCGAATCGCGAGGGTATACTATACCAATTCTCAATACGATCTGCAAACAATCGAGCAAATTTCAATAAATTGCGAAATCAAAATTCACCTACGTTTTTCATACAGTTCATGCAAATCGATTTCGAACGAGCCTATTTTGTCATATTTGATCTTATCATCGTCGCAAACATCGACATGAAGAGTGTCTTGTCCGTGTAAATGATTTCTAAATAATTCAAAGTTTATTGAGTAGAAACGAGAAGAGTCTTCTTACAAGACGAGAATTTGATTCCATTGTGGATTCTTCGAGTTGTGCTTCACTCGAGTCTTCTGCTTGATATTTTTATCGTCGAGATAAATTTGAACGAACGGATCACTTTCGCTAAATAAATCTTTACGTTTTATATTTCGTCCTTCGACAACTGTCACTTGAATTTGAGCCATTTGATAGGTGAAATGAATACATACGCACACGTACTGTCCTTAAATACAGAGAATAAGAAGAGAAAGAAAACGAAAACGTATCATGTGCATACAAGAAACAAATATCAACAACGTCTATAATATGGGACAAAAGAAAACGAGAAAAATGGTTAAGCTTCGATGATTTCTATATGAGTCAAAATCAAAGAACGCCCTTTTTTGTTAATAAATCATGATTTTGTTTCAAGATCTGTTGTAAAAGAGAAGATATTTATTACTGTGTAGTTTGTGAGTTGATTGTTGCAAGAGCGAAAATAAGACATCTATTGTCTGACTTCTATTTGATTTGTTCGTTCTTTTGAAGAAAAGGTAAAACATGGAGAGATGTGTAGTTTTAACAGAAAAGTGATTCTCTTAAACAAAGTAAGATAGTTTGTTTTTGTTTGTGTAGTTTATTGAATTTAGAGTTTTTTTAATAGAAAAAATAAGAAGAAAAAGAGAAACATTGGAAAGTTCGATCGAACTAAATAAAGAAAAATATGAAACGTGTGTTTGCGAAGAATGAGAATTTACTTTGAATTGAGGATGATGGTGGCGTATTAGTCGTAATCGTGGATGTAGAAGTAGTCCTAGAAGTTGTGGAAGAACTCGTTGTTGTTGTCGTCGTTGTCGATCCAGAAGATGTCGTTGTTCTTGTTGAACTGACTGTAGTAGTTGTTGTTGTTGTTGTTGTTGTTGTTGTTGTTGTTGTTTTTGTGGATGTAGAAGTGCTCACTGTAGTGCTCGTCGTGGTTTGAGAAGTGGTGGGAGGAGTAGTTGTAGTAGTTGTCGATGTTGTCGTAGTTGAGGTCGTCGTAGTCTAGATTGAATGATGAACTTTTTCTGTAAGGATAGATTTAAGAGTATTCGCTTACGATAATTGTCGTTGTTGGAATGGTAGTCGTATTTATCGGTCCTAAGAAATATAGGACATCGTTTATGGAATAAGAATTTGATAGTGACTCATACCGCATTCGAGATTATTGATGATTATATCATCGATTGCGAGGTAGAATGGTAACGAATCGAGAGAAGCTCCTCGTTGGAATTCGAAATAGATCTTTGAAGACAAAAACAGCTAAAATACTTTTCGTTGTAACACGACACGAAATTACCGTTGGATTCTCATTATAGAGATAGAAATCCCTTCGAATCTCATGCCATCGATTTTCATGACGTTCAGAAGCCGATAGAATTGTAGTATTGGTATTCGACGTTGTATCTTCAACTATGACATTTATACTCGCATTCGATTTATTATCTGATAGATAGTAAAAAAACTCGATGCAATGTTCACCAGCTTCGAGAGTACGTCTTGGGTCAAGTCGATGCGTACGCGAACCGATTTCTTCGTTTTCAAATTTTTCGTATCCATATTCACCTTTTCGCAAGAAAAAAACGTTTTTTCCTGAATTCGATTTCCAATGAACAACTACCTTCACTGCAGTTCAGCTTGGGTCCTGTTGAGTTAAAACTTGGACATGTTGCTGGTAAATCCGGATCTGTCTTTGCACAGAAATACATTTGATAGGAATTCAATTCGTATGGAAAAAAACATTCGCCATCATCGTTGTACGTTCCTATGAAGAAAAAATTCGAGTGAATCGAAAGGAAAACTCGATTCATATTGTTTACCAATCGCTGTTGCATCCGAAGCGGGTTGTCGTGGTTCGTCACTTGTTTCATTGAGTAGAACATATGAAGCTGATGAAAGACCGGACAGACATTTTTCATCATAATCAAAATAACATTCGTACAGCCCCTTGGTACATAATGAGAGACTAAAAAGTAACAACACTCGGAGAGTTGTCATGTCGGTGAATGATCATGCTTGGAGAAGTACTGAATATTATATATAGAGTGATTGCTGATCTTACCAACCATAAAAGACTACTTGATATAGTGATAAAACTCATAAAAGAATATATTCTTTAGTTTTCAGATGCAGCGATTAGTTTTTCGTCGATTATCAACAATAAACAATAGTCAACGTGGTTGGAGAAAATATCTTAATCAATTGAAAGACCGTCCGGCATCTCATATCACCGCATTTGCTATTCTCCATGAAGTGACCGCCATTCTTCCATTTCCATTGATCTACTTTCCGTTGAAATGGCTACGCATCGGAGAGTACCTTCCTATTCCAATCGAATATATCCAAGGTGAAATTGTTTCTATCTGTACAACACAAAATCTCGTTTCGTTCTTTCAGAGGGAAACAAGAAGATCAATCGTGTGCGCACTCGGTATGGTTTCGAACCGCTAGATGAATCATCGATGGTCCTAGTCAATCTCTCAATGACATACGCAATCGTTAAACTTCTACTTCCTCTACGTATTGGATTAAGTTTAATGTTAACACCATGGCTAGCGTCAGTTATTACTCGTTCGTTGTCCGTTGTTCAACGTGTGAAAACAAAGCTTTTTAAATAAAATTTTCCTGTGATATTATATTAAAAGATTCGCAATAAAGGACTTTGCAGTGGATGTAACGTAATAGTTGTGCATTCTCATCCTTCATTACGTGTTTTTATTTCGAAAATAGATCTTAGTAAAACGAAATCTGATACGAATGGGAACGTGTCGAAGTAGATCCACAGCAGAATAACCTGCTTGAGTAGAGGGACAATACAATCGCTTTAACATCGAGAAAACTCTCCATAAATCCTCGAAGAAAAGTGTTAAATCTATAGGATTTTTTAGTTTCATCGATTGAAACAGTTGTTTCAAATTTTCGTTCAAAAGTATTTCATTGCAACTCCAAATTCTTAAATCTGTCGGATATGAAGCCCACCAATTTCAGACGGAATTTTCCCAACTGAATATCGACAATGAATGCTCTTAAGGTGTCTAAATCGAGACGAAGTATTTTCGCACATCAATAATCGATCTGATGTTAACATTGAAGAAAATTCACATACTCGGTTTCTCCGTTTGCCTTGAAAATGGAAAAGGTGAAGCTGGAGATATGTGAGCATTGTGTACCAAGAATTCAACAGTTGTTTGATATTCGGAAAGTTTTTATCAAGGTAATAATTCGTGAAAATCTTGTATTGAAATGACTGTAAAGCAACGAAATTCTTTACCAAACCTTGGAATTTATCGAAATTTGAAAATTCACTAGGAGCGTTGATGTAATTAACCTTCAAATAGATTCAAAAACGTCTCTAAATTCTGAAAATTCGGATAACCATCGCACAAATAAGTCAGAAAGTCTAACTTTCCAAATTCGGCGTTAGCTTCACTGCATTTGGTACGTGGCATTCATATCCCACTGTAATTAATAAATGTGTTATGTTAGCCATTGGAGGAATAGCTGACTAGTCAAGACCATTAACAAATCATGGCTCGTAGAAAATCAGTTTTCATAGGCTATGTGATGTACAAGAGGAAATCATTTGCAGATCAGTATAGCATGTACTTCGTTCATTTCGGATAGATGTCGTTGATGACAATGACGAAAATGCAATCATAGAATGGAGTAAAGCTTTTTTCTCTTTCCATCTAATGTGTTGTTCTTGATCTTGAAACAACTCACGGTAATAGAAGTATTGTTTTTTCAAAAAATTTCTCTCTCAATCAATGGCACATGATCGCGGACGCAACGTCATGGATGCTTGTCAAGACGGTTCAAAATTAAATTTTACTGAACTGTTGATGAAACAAATTGACGAGTGGGAGCGAAATTCAATCGAAACCATCCAGCGAACAGCACGCGAATGTCGAGAACAATTGATGAAATATACGACGAGCGTTATGTCGAACATCGAAACTAAACTGAATAATTTCAAACGAATTCGACATGGTGATGGATCCGATGGAGTTAGTTTAGAGTATTTAAGGCAACAGATCGATGGTGTTACGAAAGAATTTTGCTCTCCGTCAGTAGTTTCCATTCGAGAAGAGAGTTCACCAGAATTTATCAAGAAAATTTCCCTGCAGTTCGCCCAGAGTATTGAAAGAACGAAAAAATTGTATTCTGATCAAAAGTATTTCGTTTAGGAATCATACCGGATAAGTGGAAAGAGAATGGAAAGACGATCACTATACGAGATGAACAAGGCAGCGGACTTCAACAACTCGACCGTCCTCAAGGAATATGCATTGATAAAAACAAAAATATATACATTGCTGACACGTGGAATCATCGTATACTTGCACGAAAATTGAATAAAAATGATTGGAAAGTCGTTGCCGGTGGCAATGGAAAAGGTCCAGAAATTGATCAATTAGACAAACCAGTAGATGTGATTGTTGATGAAGAGAACAGTTCATTGATTATTGCTGATACAGGAAACAGACGAGTACTTCGATGGCCTTTAGATCAGGGCGAAGGAATCAGTCGATTGATTTCTTGGTGGAATCAAGATGAAGAGGAAATTCTTATCGAGGACATCAACTGTTGGGGTTTAGCATTGGATAAACACGGGTTCCTTTATGTTTCAGATTTTGTGAACAATGAAGTGAGAAAATGGAAAATTGGCGAAGAGAAAAGTGAATTAGTAGCCGGAGGTAATGGTGAAGGAAATCAACTGAATCAATTCAATTGTCCTACTTATATCTATGTGGATGATGAACAATCAGTTTATATTTCCGATAATGAGAACAATCGCATCATGAAATGGTTGAAAGGTGCGAAGGAAGGTGTGCTTGTCGCTGGTGGAAACGGGGAAGGAAGTAATCTGAATCAACTTAATGGTCCTGAGGGACTGATCGTAGACCGATTTGGTCAAATTTACGTTGCGGATCATGGGAATCATCGAATTAGCCGTTGGCGTGAAGGTCAGGTACAAGGTGAAACTATTGTTGGTGGAAATGGCGCAGGAGAGAAATCGGATCAGTTAAGTTGTCCTATGGATATATCGTTCGATGCCGAAGGAAATCTGTACGTCACTGACTCGGTAAATCGTCGAATACAAAGATTTACTTTAATTCGTGACGAACAATGTTAGCTTTTTTTGTTAGAATTGAAATAAATGAGGAAGAAGATGATCATAGATATTGTTTCAAAGTTTTATTTGTGCGCATTCAAGCTGACGGCGTGGACATGGATAAATAATAATCTTCTATCAAAGGAAGATAAAGTACCACGGGAAATAATACTGCAGCAGTCAAATGTGGTATTACCAAGTGAAATTATGAAGAAGACGTGCAAGATCTGGCAATTCGATCAATAGTTGTTGTTGAATATCGAGCCGATCAGCCAAACATCGATGCGTGCTGTTTACCTATGCAAAGATTAAAAAAAATGATCTTCCAATCGTTTACACCTACAAGATTTGATCGAAATGACCCTAATATGTCCCAATGTTCGGCTTGCCTTCTTGTGCTATTACCTTTCAAACTGACGTCAGACTGAAGAATGACCATTGTCAATGGCTCGGTTTTTAGTGTACAAAACAATCCGATCTATTCAAGAACTTGTTTAGATATTGAACTTCTGTACAACAGTTACTCTTTGACGATATATTGAGTATTCCTGGCTTGTTTTCTTTTAGCATAACAAACAATATCGCACAGAACACTACAATCAGTTGTATAAGTAAAGATCATGGTATTTTCAATAGTTCCATCGAAGCAATTGCATACATATGTTTTCATAGACTAATCTTTGCGAATGTTTCATTTTTATAAACGAACAAATAACAACTGAAATGCCAGCCGATTTCGCTCATGCTCGGCCAGGTCAGCATATAATTAGATAATACAAAAGAAAACAAGTGTTCCATATTTTTGCTATTATTACGCGATCTTTCTAACGCAAAATGTTCCAGTGTAACTATCAAAATAGATCTCCGTCTCGGTACTTTATTTCAAATTAAATCAAATCTCTGAATTCGATTATTTCCCACATCTGCGACATATAGATTTCCTTCAGTATCAAATGCTAAATCTTTAGAATAAGCGAACTGATTTGATTCTGTTCCGCTTCCATTTCCACCAACAATTATTTCACCTTGTCGACTCCCTTCGCTCCAACGTACTATTCGATTATTTCCTTCGTCAGCAACATAAATTTGGCCAAAACGATCAACAATTATTCCCATAGGACGAGCTAATTGATCCAGATCATTTCCCCAATTGTCTCCACCTACAACAACAATTCCTTCATCAACGCCTTTCCTCCATTTCATTACACGATGTGTCTGTTGGTCTGTTACATACACTGCTTGTTCATCGTCAACAAAAACAAACCCGGGACTCTTGAATTGGTTAAGATTGTCTCCATATCCATGTCCCCCAGCGACTACTACTCCTTCTTCTCCAATTTCTTCTGCTATTTTCCATCTTCTAACTTCACTCTTCCTGAGATTAGGAACATAAAGATATCCGTATTTATCTACTGCTAAACCAAAACAATCAACATTTTGAATGATAGTTTTGTGTAGAGTTCCACTGAACCATCGAACCACTCGTTTGTTTCCAGAGTCGCAAATGATCAAAGAATTATTATATTGATCTACAATCACATATGATGGTTCATTCAATTGATTAGTTCCGTTTCCTTTCCCGTTCCCACCTGCAACAACAACTCCTTCGTTTTTATCTAGTTTCCATCGTACAATTCGATGATTCTTAAAATCAGCAATGAATATATCATTATTTTGGTCAATAAAGATTCCGGAAGGATAAGCGAGTTCATTTAGTTCTTCTCCGCTTCCATTTCCTCCAGCAACAGTCGTTGCATTCCATTTCCATTTCGTGAGTTTTCTTTCTATATAGAAGAAGAAAACCTGCTTCGCCTTTAAGAGTATTTCAAAACTGAATCAGAAAAAAAAGACTCTATTCTATAGCATACCAGTGGTGGTCGTTGTTATCTCCGTTGGTGTAATATTCGAGCTCAACAGTTCTTCTGTAACGTTCATTAAAGAAGACTCATCAATTGGTGAATTGCGAGTGAGAATAACAATGCATACAATTGCTGCACATAATACGGAAATACACGTGACTAGAATAGCCGCGAAAGTAAAAGGATACTTTGTGATTATTGTCACAAGTTTCGAAGGACCACCAGACTTGACTACTACAGTTGAATTTGATTGCGACTGAGAGGATTCGTTTTGAATGTTACACGAAGGAGCAGAATTGCTATCATAGATATTCGGTGGTACAGCTTTCGAAAATTTTATTTGCCGAGTAGTCATTATTCGCACGTTCTCTAAACGTCATCTGCTTTATAAGAGGTAGATAAAATGAGAGAGCAAGGCACGTTTATAGAGAACAGAAGCGATAGTTGTTGAGAATAACCATTATTATGGAAAGATAATGTGTAACAAAGGATCGATGATTCACTAGTACACTCGAGTGCAGAACTTCTGAGAATTACATGAAGTTGTAAATGATCTGTTTATGTTAATAAATGCGTGAAATAGTAATGCTTTTGACAGTGATTTGTCAAGCGATCGACCAGAAGAGAGAAATGAGTTTTAATACGAGAGAAAAGAAAAATATTCAACAAACTCGTAATCTATCAGATCCCCAATTCTTGCTTGAATCTAAGTAGTAATAAGTAGCGCTATAAATACTTAGCGTATAAGCAGGTGAAAAGGCAAAAGGCTTGTTTGTGGTCGGGCGACCATTCGGTGTGATATTTTTCGAACATAGTTCTTCGATTTCAGTTCACGTAAGCCAAAGATGAGAGATTGATGTTGAAATATAAAATGATTGTCGATGAAATACGTGTAGAGACGATCGTCCGTTAGATCTCTTGATGGGCACAACACAGAATATCCATCTATATCTCGATTTGTGCTGTCTAAACGACATGGTTCATCAAATTTATACATAAACAAATACTCGCGAATTGTATTCAGAGGACGTATTTCGAAATGCAGTGACATTGTCATGTGACTGTTGGTATTCAAGTCGCTTATATTGAGAAACTATAAATAAAAGGATTCAACAGTACTGATCAAACTGTCATTTTGTATAATCATTGGTAGTTTAACAAGATTTGGATCAGATGAGTTGGCAATGAAAGAGAGATCATTTGCGACTTCATCGAGTACGGGTAATGACATTGATCTTGAAAAATCTGTTCTCGGTTGAAGTGAGAGAGTACCACGCGACGCAAGTAGTTGCATGATCGATTATACCATTGAAGACAACATATAAGAACAAAACTATCAATTTGCTGTATCATGAGCGAAAAAATCGTCAATCTTTCCAATGAAACGACGATTGATGTACGATTTAGTGTAATACTCTGTCTACCGTTCAAATGAAGATTTAGCAGCCCAGTGGCCGACGAAAGTATTTCCATCATTTGTGCATCTATAATCTTTGCCTACAAAATTATTTCATGTAAAGCTACTGAAATCTCTCCGAGGACACTTACCGCTAACTTGTTGATGGTGGTCGACTGTCTCTGTAGACCCGTCCATATCCGATTCATCAGCAGCGCCAATTCTATCCAAATCTAAAACTGGCGATCGTTACTGTACTGGGCTATTGATTGCCTGAAAGTCCAGACAGCATAGGAATTCCCATCGGAAAAAGGTTACCATGAGAGCGTTACCAACACATTGATTAATCTATTTGACAGCATAGACAACATCTTCAAACATGGTCCTTGTTACCATAGTTTGCAAAGCCAATGACAATTGATGGTATTTCCTCGAGGAAAACAACTAATCAACAAAGATTAGTAACTCACTTAAGAAGAAAATCTGAGATACCGAAGCTGATCGGGTTAGTTGATTTGTTGCTTTAGTCAGCTGTGCCAAAGTAGACGCCTGAAGGTTGATGCTCGCAACATCCGCCATCGAGAGATTGTTCATAAATGTAAAAATTTCATCACGAACATTGCCTATTTTATTCGGTTTCTCTTTGTAGTCTTTGACGAAAAAGTATTCACCGACGTTGCCAGGTTGAACTGCCGTCTCTTGTCATTTAGTGAAGATACGAGCAAAGTCGAAGGAGAAAAGCCATCTACAAACAAATGAGCAGATAAGTGACTTAGTGTTCTATTTAATTGCAATCATCGTTTCTCGATTATGTTCATTCATCTCGTTCAATTCCTGTGATAAATCGATGTCAATAAAGATTCCATGAGGATAGTCAGTAACATTTATGCCAGCTACACTGCTAGTTGAATTTGCTGTCCGTTTGGCAAAGCGAAGTTTCTGACCATCTTCGACATAAACGTCACCGTTGAGTCTTATAAATAGAGCATACGGACTAGTTCGATTGCCACGTATAGTTTTCTCCGGACTCGAGTCATCGTTCAGCCACATCTGAATACGGTTATGTTCGATTCGCGACATAAATAGGATTTTAATGATTGATGAAAGTGTCACGTGGTGATTGTTCATTCGTGTTCTTTGTTGAAAATATAATTCCTTGTAGATTCCAAGTCACATTCGGACATATCTTTGGCCGATTCATTGCTGATCCTATCAATATCGAATGTTCACCACGACGTTGAGTGAATACAGTTTTTGCTAATCGCTCTGATTCGTATAACTGAGTTGAAACTGACCTAAAGTAAATGGTACAATCCGTGCGATTCCCAACCATAGTATCAAGATGCGAAGCATTACTATTTTCGTGAATTTATCTGATAGAATGACAGGAATATCAAGTCTTACACAGGCTAAGATAATTACTATTCTGAATTTTATTATTCCAGTATACTGAATAATTACTTGTGAATCATGACAAAGAACATAATACTAGATTGCAAATGTCATAAAACGTGTTAAACAAGAATCAACAAGAGCATAATAATCGCACACGTCGCGCAATAATGGTTTTGTATTTCAATCAATTTAGTAAAACTTTCCTTCCATTGTTGTTCTTATATCTTAAACCTTCGATGATTGATAGCGATGGCTATAAGAGAACACTAGATTGCTGGATGTCATTCAAACGCATTTAGTATCAAAGTTGGAAAAGCCAAGTTGAGTAATATCAGTACCATAAGATTTTATTTACCATTGAAGATGACTATAGTGGCTTTGTATTTGCAGAACAAATAAACTCAGATACAGCATAAGGAAAACTTCGGCGTGCAAATGACGACATAGATCAGTTGCTGCAAGGAACGATGCCACATATAACACGTCTTGATTAAAATAATAACAGGATGTAATGGTCTAATGAATACTCTGGTAAGCTTGTGACATTTTTCAGTTTTATCAGTGTTATTGAATAAAATCATCGATACAATTATGTCTCATATATAAAACAGGTGAATTAGGAAGAATTCTACAATGGTTCTGTTCTAAATAAAGAACTGGAAGCCAGAGTAGTTAATTATTAAAACTATAATTCTCTGAGCCAGTCAAGTGTATTCGATGTATTTTCTCTTTAAGATCCCACAAGCCATCATTCGCTATAGTTTTCCTATTCTCTCACATTAGGCAACGTTGGCAATCTCTTCATTATCTTTATACCGCGGTACCAATATATATGCTTTCTATCAACCACCCGATCCATTCACTCAGTCGCTTTTTCTTTGTCGACTTCGTGGTTTTCTACTACAAAGTTCATCGTCTCTGTACAAGACAATGATTTCGCTTGGATGTATCGATCGATTTGCACTGACATCATCTCGAGTTCGTATACGTGAATTCAGTAAACCACATGTTGCACTCAAAGTCATCTTCGGGATGACACTCTTGTGCATGATCATCTCCATACATCTGCCAATCTTTGAAGTCATTGACAACAATCGATGCATAATCGTCGGAACGTATGCATTGGTTTTTAGTATTTATCAGATCTGTAGTTTTGGGCTGCTTTTTCCAGCTACTCAGATATGTTTCTGTTTGCTGATCGTGAAGAACTTGAGAAGCATCCGTAATCGTGTTCAACTAATAGCAGAAGTGAATAACATGTCACAGAACGGTCTATCGAAGCGCGACACTACTTTGATTAAACTTGTGTTGGCTGAAATTATCGTCGGTGTGATCCTGACAACCCTGTACCCATTGGTAAGTCTATACACCACGCTGTCGAGCAACGTGATGAACAAAAGTGCAGACCGCATTGCAATCGAGTTATTTATCTCTTTTTTTCTCCATGATTGTTCTACATTACCTAAATTACTGTGTTACTTTTTACGTTTATTGTGTCGCATCGAAACCTTTTCGAGAATCATTGAAAAAGTCTGTTTTGAAAATCATCAAACGAGGGGACCCATCATAGGTAAATACAATACCTCTGTCAAATATCGTAAGAGAAGAGTGCAAAATTGGTACTATTAGCGTACATTATCCTATAGTGGATTATGCAAATTGATTAGGACTGATTTTCTGTACGAAAATAACATTGTTCATTACAAAAATATTCTATCATCCTACTAGATGTTGCCATTAAATCGAGAAGAATAATCTTTGATACACATCGTTTTTCAAATAGGTAATCATCGCGTTGCGATGTTGTGTGGATAAGTGTAGCCCTTTGTCTTCTCCCAATTTATCTAACTGAAACTGTCGTTATGAGTATTTATGACGTATAAGATGATAGGAGTGTTTATTTGAAAAAAATAGTGTCTTCGTATTTGTAGAAGAAAAGAAAAGAGGAGGGCTTTAAACGTTTTTAATATATTGTTGAAGAAAGTAGTTGTAATTAATCGATCCATCCAATTTGGTATCCAATTGTGAAGCGATTGTATAAAACTCTTCATCACTCAGCGAGCATTGATATTGATTGAGGATATCTTTGAATGTTTTCAATGGAACCGATCCACTATTGGTTTTATCTTGTTGTTTGAATGATCGACGCAAGGGTTTATATGAATCCGATAACTAAGTATTATTCAAATCAAAGAGATAAAAACGAAAAGAACTAATTCTTTACTTTTCTTCGAAGTTTAATGCAAACTTGAGTGTATACCAATCGATCAGACGCTCCTGTTCGAGGTGTTTCTTCATCAATCGTTTGTAAAAGATTTTTATTCGGTTCATCCATAAGATTCGATGATTCCGACAATGGTGCATAGCATTTCAAAAATCGCATATAGTTCATTCTTACAAACAGAACAATCGAAAATATTGAAAGAAAATGTTCCATTTACCTTGGATCGTGTTGCGTGTGCAATTTCGATTTGATCAAATAGAGATCTTCTTGATTAACCGCTGGACAGAGTTCACTTAGAACGTCGTCGAATTCCTCCGGTTGAACGTAACCTGTTCGGTACGGATCTAACTCGGCGAATTCTCGTCGTAAACGATCCCAATTCGTTCGAATCACGTTTCTTGCGTGAGTGTGAACAAGAATGTTTTCTCCGTAGAGTTTGTTCGATGTTAAAATGAAATCTGCATCGCCTCGTTTCGGCGGGTGGTTTCGCGCATTCGGATAGTGTGCTGATTGTTTAGAATAACCAAATTCACGGAGAAATTGGTAAAAATCTAGTGTTCCATCGCGTTTTAAATGGCAACGTTCCCAAATTAAGTCTACTTCATCACGTGTTATCGCCGGTTCGAGATAAAGTCTAAAGATTAATTTAAATTTAAGAAAAAAGTTATAGAAGGATAACAAACCGTCGAAATAAGTTATAGAGAAGGTCCGGAGTTAATTCACCATAGGAACCACGATCGATTTTTCGGAATTCATCTTCAATGTCCTTCGAACGATTTCGAATTAAATTTTTCAAGAAGTCGCTGAGCTAAAAAGAACAGGTGAAAACGATTGCAGTGAAGAAAGGAGAATTACTTCATCGATTGTTCTTGTTCTTTCTGGTTCATAAGGCTTCTGAGTTAATTCTTTCGGGTTGACTTTTTCTCGCACGTTTGTCGAGACCATAAATTCATATTTTGGATTCCTAAAACAAAATTTTCATGGCTGAAAATCAAGGAAAACCGACCGACTTTGGTTGCCGTTGCTTTCCTTCCTGTAAATATGACGTTCTTTCAAGAATTTGCTTCAAATAATCCCGATATTTCACTCGACCATAGTCATCCATTGGCATTTTCTTGATTATTTCGTGATATTCATCCGGTCTCAATGTGTATTCAATCAGATCTTCAATTATCGATCGAACTGTGTTCACTGTAACGAACCCACTTTGTGTACCATCAGCTCGATTTAATAAGTTTTCCACTCGTTCGTAATTCATCGCAATCGACGTATCGATTTGTCGTTCTAATGCTGCCTGACGAGTTTCTTCGATATGCACTGGATTATCCGCATTGATTCGTCGCTTTGTCGGATCGCTTTTTTGCTTGAATGTGTTGATAACTTCTTGATAAGGTATGCCATCGTTGGTCAATGCTAAGTCCACATTTAATTTCTTGAGAAAATATTCTAAGAGTGGCGTTTCTAAGTCTAAACCAAACCGTTTCAGTTGTTCGAGAAATCGTTCGCGTGGTAACTGTAAATCAAGAAGATTATGCAGGGAAATAGAATGATTTTAACTCACTGATCCCGTTTGTTTTGCATCCAAACGCTCCAGTGCATGTTCGAGTTCAGCATAACCATGTGGAAATTTACGATTCAACCATTGTTGTACTTGATTTTCATCGAGAACACCTCGTGTCGCTAAACAGTCACAAATGAGATCGTAAAAAAAGATTTGTTTTCTTTTACAATGAAGCCGAGGTGTTTTTAATTCCGAATCACTATGAGATGTTTGGATTGTGCGCAATTGAGGAGAACGTGGCTTTAATATGACAGCCTCTCGATGAGATGTGACACCGTCTTCAATCGATTCATCGAATAAAACTTTGAGAAATTTGTCCGAACTAATCGCTCGGAATTCTTCCGTATCGAATCTACACAAACACAGAGACTTATGGCGAGAAATCTTTTTAAAACACTTACTTATCCCACAATTTATCAAATTCTGTGTCTTTCATTTTATAACCCATATCTTCGAGTGCATCGTGAAAGTGAACTTTGAAGATTCGCGTTGGTTTTCCACCACCTAATGCTGGACAAAA